>VZRH01004421.1:382537-436624 GCA_013397555.1 Urocynchramus pylzowi
CTTTCCTGTGCCAAACAGGAAGCCAAGAAGAGAGTCCTAACATGCCTCACCAACTGGATTGTCAGAAACACACACCTGCAAGAGCAGAGATCTCTGCCCTCACCACAGGGAGGAACGAGACTGAAGGTGATGTGCATTATATTTCAGATATGTACAGAAAGGAAAGGCACACAGACTAATTATAGGGTTATTGCCTTCATTAGCCAGCTATAGAAGTCCAATGACAAATTTGATCAGGACCCCAATTATAGGATAATGTTCCCACCACTCAAGGAAACAAATATGATCAGATGTAACTTCAGCCATGATTACAGGGAAGCCAGAGCCCTTTTTCTCATCCTCTGATTTGTTTTGTTCATCACAGTTCTTTAAATGCTTCCTTTTTTGTTCACAGGTACCTTTCCAGACCTGGTGGGTAACAGAGAGAGAGCAGAAAAAATCTGATGACAAAACTTAAAATACCAAACAATACCAAACCCACAGCAGAAAGCTGGAAGCTCTCCCTCTAAGACTGTTCTATTCTATTCTATTCTATTCTATTCTATTCTATTCTATTCTATTCTATTCTATTCTATTCTATTCTATTCTATTCTATTCTATTCTATTCTATTCTATTCTCCTTCAGTGAGCAGGATTCAGCATACTCCTGGGACAAAATTTTCCAATGCCTCTTACTTGAAAACCAACAGCTACAGGTTCTTTTAACTCTTGCACACTACAGTTCAAAACAGAAAATGTAATGACATAGAATAAAATTCTGAGATATCTTCCAAAAAACATGTCTATACTCAGATTTATCTTGCATGTGGTGATGAAAAGCTGCTGCAAAATCTTTCCTCTTCAGTAGCAAATATGAGGTGAGATTTCTAGCCTTGCTTGCAGAACCCCAGGTAAGGTCATGACAAGTCATTAGTAAACAGCCTGAATTTCCCCAAAAGTCTCAAGACTGAAACCCAAAACCCAATATTTTCATGAAGAGGGGAGCACTTCTGGGCATGGTATCACCAACGTGCCATTCAGTGTTAAGACGAGACTTTTTCACTAGGGAAAAATTATGTTCTCTCCCCTGGCACAGATCAAAAAATCTCTCTTCAAGGTATAAAAGAAGAGCTCATTGTAAAATATTACCTCTGCCAGTACTAACATATTAATCCTCCTGCTCTAGTAAAGAAAGAGTGAGATGAGACCTATCACTGCCCGGCATAGAACACAAACAAAAGGTCTGTATTTTTTATAGAGCAGGGGATCATGCCAGTAGGATTTCCTAAATAAACTGCTGGAAGGCATGATATCACATGGGAAAATACCTGGACTCCAATTACAGAAATTCTTACTCAAGGCAGAAGTGCTTAGAGGTGGAGGCTCATAAATACACTCTTATTACAGAGTTGCTAGGCTGTCTAAATTGCACTGGAGTATTAAGCCAGTACAGCAGAGACCTGAGTCACAATTAAAGGGAGATGGCATAATTTGCAGTCATTGCTTTTTCCTCCCTCTTCTGAGTCTTTTTACTGTGTGTCCCCTTTTATTTAGACTTTCTGATATGCCTCCTCTGGCTTGTAAATATATCTTTGAAGTGGTTGCATGACTGTGGATGGAGGGAGCTGGTGGGATAGTGGGGAGACGGGGCAGAACGTCCCCTCTGGCTGCCACTGCACAGGGAAATCAGCCTAATCTGCCTCGGGAGCCACAGCTCCAGGGAAAAACACACAACAAACATGCCAGAAAGATATGGGTGGAGATCTCCCATTTTGAGTTTCAATTCTGGAGCCATTCCAGGCCCAGCTTGTGCTCAAGGCATCTGTCATCAGACAGCAGCAGCACGATGGAAAAGTTCAGCTGTTTCCTTTTCCCTGGCTAAACTACAAAGCAGAGCTTTGGCTGTTTCCAGGCTTGGTTCCTTCTGCACTACTGCCACAGAGACAGAGCTCAAGTCTTTAGCTTGGCACCTGCAGTATTAAAGAGATCATAAAAAGTGGTTTTCCCCATTCAGGCAGCCTTAATGACCTACACTACACCTGAAAGACTGATGGCTTAAAACGTGAGAACATGCAAATTTAATGTCATCAGCTCTGGATAGGAAGCAACGACTGTCCAGAGCAGAGCACAATCCTTGTGGTGAGGGCTCCTCAGCGAAACCTCTGCCTAAGCATTCCATGCTAGTAACTGACAGTGAGTAATGGCACTCACAACTTCGACACACACCACTCAAAGGGGAAAGAGGGAACCGAAACATTTCATAGTCCAAACCTGCAAATAACAAATGACTCTTCAAAGTAAACTTTCATTATACCAGAGAAAAAGTCATGCACACCCACAGCAGCATGTTCTTTTTGTTAGCCTGCTTAAAGTCTTTTCACACTAGTCATTGCAAATGACCACCAGAGCTGAGCACAAACTCCATGAGTCACAACCATATTCAGTCTAAAAATTCTGACATCCTGTTTTGTGTAAATACTCAGGGATCTGAGTACCCACTCCAACCTCCATCCCTTCCCAGGACATTGTACTCCATCTGCTGTTCTGCACAGCATATTTGTGCAAGAGTTTCAAGGGTTTTTGTAGCAATATTCTTGTTTGGGTAACAGTCCTCCCTCCCTTCAAGGTGGTATCATGCTGTCTGCCCTGTTACTGTTTTAGGCTGAGGAATAAATGCTTCCAGAAGCATACCAATGTGTTTGAGAGAAGGCTGGCTCCTAAGCTATTTTACATTTGATTCACATAAAATTCAAAAGCTGAAGCACATTCCTAGAAATTCTAACTCCTACTTCAAGAGGTCTTGCAGTCATGCCTGGACCTTTTCCTTTTCTACAACATGCAGTTTCTATGCAAACCTACAAGATTTCAGTAACTTCCAGGGTTTTTTTAAGGAAAGTGATAAATTTTCAAGGAGCTGAAAAAGTCTTTCTCCAGTTTTAGTAAACTGCCACTGAGGAGGGCTGAGAGTTCATAGGTTTCTGTTTTGGGAGGTTTTTTGTTTGTTTGGTTTTTGGAATTTTGTTTGCTTTTGTTTTGGGTTTTGTTTGTTTGTTTGTGTTTTTGTTAGGTTTTGTTGTTGTTTGGTTGGTTTTTTGTTTTGTTTTGTTTTTTTGTTTTAAATTTCTCCATGAAGCTAACACAGAACTTAACTTATTTTTTATAGTACAAGACACTTGCTTATTTAAAGACATGGGTATTACTGGTTAACCAAGTTCATGGTAAACAGAACTCAGGATGAAAAAGAGCAGAAAAGGGAAAAGGCTGGTGATACCCATCTTCATGTAAATCAGCTCATGCAACACTGTTTGTGATAGTTTACATAGTACCAGGCACTTATGTCAAGTGTAATCCTAAGAGGTGGTGTGGAAAGACAAATGAACAGGCCATCAGAAATTTAAACACACTGAGAAACTGAAAGCCACAGAAGGCAAATTAAGTAGAAAACCTAAGAGGGTACTAAAGAAAGAAAAGTATAGAGCAGCTTGCTGCCTCCTGTTGTCCCCAGTTCAGGAAGCTACAGAACATTTGGAATCTTTCAGAAGGAAAAATTATACTTTTCTCCACAGGTAATTATATTGCAAAACCACCCATTAGAAGAAATTACTCAGTCTAAGGTCAACAATACTGTTACTCCGATAAGCAGAAATGCTGACAGGGTTTTACATATGCAGCTGATCTCTAAACACGTCAGGTAGAGATGTATCTCAGGGTAGGACAGCTTTCACACGGGGGATTTCTCACGTTTCACCCTGACCATCGGATACCAGTCACTCTTAAAGGAGACAGGATGCTGGGGCAGATGGATGGGCAGAGCTGCTTGGTGATCCAGCTGCAGCTGACAGGGCTGGAGCTGCTGCCAGACCCCTCACGCTGCTTTTCCCAGGGCTGCGTTCCTCCTGCAGAACCGATCCCGCCGCACCGCTGGAGAGGCCAGAGTCCGCCTCGCACAGGCAGCTTCCACTCTTCTTCCAGGAACTCAAAAAGTTTCAAAACATGTTTGGAAGGCTGAAAGATTTCATGCTTGCCCTCCAAGAATAAATTACACTTTCATGTACACGTTTTTGGTAATTTGAAATAATAGCTTGGATGAGGGAAAAGGGAAAACTTGCAAACACAAATGGCTTTTTATTTTAAATGAACATATAAGGCACTGTGAAATACAACCAGATTGTAAAAAATGCCTAAACGTGATCATCTGGATAGGAAAGCACCAATCTTTCAGAAGCTCTGCACATGCTCAGTAAGCTGGATGAGGACATCCAGCACACATACCAGTGATTCTAGTTTTACTTGTGGCCTCTCCTAAGCTCTACTTCAGATAATGAAGGCATCATATTCTGCTGTCAAAAAGAAAAGAGCAGAAAGAATACCTTAGCTACAGACGACTTCTACATATTTTATTCCCCCTTTTTTTTTTTCCCTTCAGCATTAGGTCATCAGGTAATTTTTAGCAGTATTTTGTATTCGTAGAAGCTGAGACTTAAAGCCTGCAGAACTTTTTGAAAGCATTGTATCTAGAGAAGTTATTAACAGAAGAAGGTATTTTCCTAATATTACTTTCTTCACCCAAATGATGATCTAACATGAATTAATTTTTTAATTTTTAAAACATATTTCCAAACAATACAAAAATAACATTTCCTATGGTTAGCAGATTACCAAGATGGCTAATTACCACCGACTCTTTCTCATACTTGAGGATTCTTATGCCAATAAACACTTAACTCAAGAATCCCCCAAGGCCTCAGTGTCTTGCAAGTGGACAAAAAAAACCAACTTTCTACTCACATCACTAAAAGTATTATACTGCTTGCTAACCAAACAGTACTTCCAACACTCCTGACCTTGTAAAATTGACACTTTTCTTTTAATGGTAGCATGATTAAGGGTCTAATTTGAGATCTGTATTTGATGCCTCTAGGGCAGGGTTCTCTTAACATCTGAAAAAAATCAAACAAAAGCCTCAAATGTAGCTTTAAGTAAATATAAACCAGAAAATCATAAAAGGTAAACAGGTGCAAGAAAATGAATTTTTAATTCTTTCTCCTTTAAAAAAAAATTAATAGGTTGTGAAATACTTCCAGGAGTTCTGCCACTTTCCCTATTTATCTTCTATAGAAGCATGCACAGACTAAAATCCTGTGCATGACAGGTACTCCTAATTAGGCAGGTCCTTTTGCTAATGTCTGCCAAAGGAAAGTAAGAAGAAACTCTGTGTAATATTTACTTTTTCCCAGTTATCAAAACTGTAAAGGAAAATATATCAAAGGCCCTGCAAGTTTTGATTGAAGCATAAAATGAAGAAAGATCTAGTATGTAGTTATTTGAATTGTCATTGTTGCAATAATCTTTTACATGATGCTAATCACGTGAGAATTCTCTTGATACACTCCAAAAGTAGAAATGCCTTTGGATTTTTCCATGGACAGGAATCATCAGTATCTCGTGAGGAAAAATAAAATGTTCTCAAAAGATACTTCAATCCCAGTTATTTGCAAAACTTGTAACCACACTTTTCTGGGTCCCTGAATTTGAATATAACATAACATCAGTTTAAGTAAAGACAGGGAAGACTGCTAGAAATGGTTTTCTTTTTTTTAATTATAGAGGCTGAGAGGTAAAGAAATTGCATCAATAAATCATTACAGTTTGCCCATTTCCTTTAAAATTCCCAACACAAGTCTACCAAAGATCCTGGTATGCTAAAAATCAGAAGTATCCGTGGTTCTAATTATATTCTACCTCCTTTATGAAAATCTGAGATGCAATAGGGAATGTAAAGCCCTTCCACACTTTTTTAGAACTGAATAAACTAGCAGAAAATACTATATAAAAATTTAACATGTATTAAAATAAGAAAAACTGCTTTTAAACAAAATGTCATTTAAGTAATTTTTACATAGTAACAGACACATACTTGGGGTATTGCATAAATTAATCGCCAGCTAAGCCTCAGACATCCCCACTCCCCGCACTGGCTACTGAATTTCTGCAGGGTTACATCTTGAGACAGATACAGTCCAAAACTTCCAACTGCAGAAATCAGTGGCTGAGGTTTTAATTAGTCCCTCATTTATCCACTTGTGTCCCATAACTTGAAACTTCATCATAAAATTCTTAAAATCTACCTGATGTGAAAAAACTTGACTCCACATTTAATATTACTGAAGAGCTCTTGACTCTCAGGATTACTAACAACTGATTTTGGCTTTTTACAAACACCAGCCATGACAAAATTATCTTTTCAGTACCTGACACAATTTACAGAAAGCCAAAGCAAACCAAAATTACCTGCCACGGTCATCTTTCTTTCACTGCCATGAAAAGCACTACACCAAGATTAATAAATAGATTTATTTTTAATAAGCTTAAGAATAAAATAAAGAATCTAGTTCAATAACACTTCTCAGGGAGCTGCATCATGTGTTCTACCAATCTAAGAGTTTCATGGGCTCTAATTTCTCCCACAAGAACTTCCATACTGCTTCCTTGGTAAAAGATGTACAAGATGTTGCATGTAGAATAAAGACATGAAAGGGATCCCCACTGTCAGTATTTAAAATATTGAACATTTGAACTGATCATCCAAAGACTTACTTAGCTGGGGCTGGGAAACATCTTCCCTGGGAAATTTTAAATTTCCAATGAAACAGGCATGCTTTATATTATGCAGTGTGGAAGACACTTGGGGAAAAGTTTAATTCCTAGAACCGCTAGAGAGCTGCTTTGGGCAGTTTAACACTTTATTTAAGCAGATAGGAAAGTATGTCTTTTATCTCTTCTCCCAAACCTTACTTAAGTAGGCAGCAAGCTTGTTGAGCTTCACAGTACTTCCCTTGGTGGGATTAATCTTCAATCTGTATCTTCTGCTAGAGTGGCATGATCCAAGCCATTGTAAGAGAAACTGTCTTTTAGATCACAGAATGCTTAAGAGTTGGAAGGGACCAGGGCTTATCTGGTCTCACACCCCTGCTCAAGCAGGCTCATCCCAAGACACATTGCACAGGATTGCATCCAAATGGCTTTTGGAATTATCCCCAGTGAGGGAGACTCCACAGCCTCTCTGGGCAATCTGTTCCAGTGCTCAGTCACCTGCACAGTAAAGAAGTTCTTCCTCATGCTCAGGTGGAACTTTCTGTACATTGGTCTGTCTGTTGCCCCTTGTCCTGTTGCTGGGCATCACTGAGCAGAGCCTGGCTCCATCCCCTTGACACCCTCCCTTCAGTTGCTTATAAACACTGAGTTCCCCTCTGTTTTCTCTTCTCAAGGCTGAACAGACCCAGCTCCCTCAGCCTTTCCTTTTGAGAGATGCTCCAGCCCCCTCATTGCCCTTGTGGCCTCTGCTGGACCCACTCTAGGAGCTCCAGGTCCCTCTTGTGCTGAGGAGCCCAGAACTGGACTCAGCACTCCAGATGTGCCTCACCAGGGCTGGGCAGAGGGGCAGGATCACATCCCTCAACCAGCTGGCAATGCTCTTCCCAGTGCACCCCAGGATGCCAATGGCCTTCTTGGCCACAAGGACACCACAAGCTCATGGACAGTTTGTTGTCCACCACGACACCCAGCTCCTTCTCAGAGAGATACTCTTGCCATGCCTACACATACTCTATCAAAAGACTAAAGTCAGTACCCTGAATCCTGAGATGTTTCAAATTCAAGGTATTTCCATGAGACTGTCTTTTTAAAATTTGAACCAAAGATCAGTCAGAATGGAGATGTGCACTATAATTAATAAAAAAAACCTATTATCTGTGCTGTGTAATAATTTTACTGAACAAATAGCTCTAAAGATGTACTTTTCATAATTTTTATATACAAAAACTATACTACAAGAATAAAGCTTTAAGAAATGATTTTACAGAATATGTTGCAATTAATCATGGCATAACATGTTCCCAGATACCAACACCAAACTCACAAATCAGAAGCATCTTCATGGAGCATTTGAAATGTTAACATGCTCTTCTCATCTTCACAAATACAAACAGTTGTTAAGATGCCCCACTCTTTAGCAGCACTTAGCTTTCACCCAATGCACATTACTTTACAAACAAGCACTGAAATCCTGAAGGTCTGATTTCGGGACAACATTCAGCATTGCCTCAGATGTTTATTACATGATAAATTAATTTACTAAATGGAAAGTTTCTTTTATGTAATTCTTTGGGTAACTTAAACACATTTAGTTAAGGACAACACACAAATATAAGGTATCTTCTCCAAACAATGAGTTTGTGCTAACATGCAGAGTAACACTACTGGCGCAATTTAACTGTTGTAGCTTTTAAAGCATTTGCAAACCATAGCTAGTACATTTTCTCCTTGAATATTTGATTCAGGGGCTATAGCAGTTAAAATACAAGGTTAGCAATTTCAAGGCTACATGAAATTAAAATATAATCATACTAATCATAGTTTACTTTTTTGTGCCTAATTATTCCATTGTAGTCACATTTCATTAAACCAAACAGATAAACAAAGTTCAGGAAACTAAGTATGATTGATTGTGCTTTATGAATTAATTTTCCTGTGTCTCTAAAAAAAGGCCAAAAAAAAAACCATCCCAACTTAACCAAACTGAAAAAATGTGTCATTAATCTATCAAAAAGCCCAAACCCTTGAGTTACCAAAACATTAGCAAGAATAAAGTTTCTGAAATATGCAAAAGTTGTTACATTTTGAATTTTGTCATTTTAAAGCCTTTACTTTCACTGATATAATGTAATTAATTGTTACATCCCTTCTTGTTTTTCTTTAGATCACAGCAGAATTCAAATCTTCACATGTGAGTGATTACCCACTCTAAATGGCAGACAACACAAGTTACAGAAACCTGGACCAAGACTACAGTAGTTATAAAATGCAAAACAAGGTTAAAAGATATGCCTTCTTTAGGATAATACATAAGAAGGGGTTTAGGAACTCTGTATCAAAACTCATTTCAGATTATGTGGTGTTTTCTCCTCCCTTCTACAGGTCTGTGAAATAAGGTGGTAAACATGTTTTCTTCAATATTCGGTTCAGTAAGAGTTTAGCTGGAAAATTATTATAGTTGCATAAATATAAAACCACATGATAAAGCAAAATATTTTAATTAGTAAGCCAATCATAAATAAATTCACCTAAAATTAACAGAAGCAGCAGCTATATTCCTTCTACATTGATACTTTTATCATGTTTTAATAGTCAACTTCATTATCTAGCCTGGGACAAAACAATTCATCATCATCGAGCACTGAACAATTCTGCACAATGAGCTAGGTCTTTTTTTAGTTACATTTTTTACATTTTCTTTACAAATGTAATACCTATGTACATTATATATTTTATTTCTACAATTGATTTACTTTACTGAAACTCTACAACTTTCACAGGGAATTTGCTGAAGTCTTTAGCAAGTATGAACCATTCCTTTTAAAAAGAAATTCATATAAACAACCAACATACATCACTGCCCTTTGACATCTCTGTTAAGGATTTGGATCTGGAAGGGCTACTATAACAAATGTAAGAAAAAAGGCTTTACCTAATTGTACATTTTGTTAAGAAATATCATCCCACATAGCTACATAAGTTCACCAGCTTGCAATAAACAGAGCACCATACCGCTGCACAACTGGAAACGTGTACAAACCAATTTTAAAGTTTACTAGTGAAACAGCTTCATCACTCGTAGCACTTTTAGACTAAAGGAAATCTGCAAAATTCTTTTGGAAATGTATACTCCTTTAGCTGTAAAGCTTCCCAAACAGTGCTGGTCACTGTATATTGTGAAGAACAAGCATCCACTTCTGTAACTTCCCATACGGTTCTCTTGGCCCATGCTTCTGTCTGAAGTCAGACTTCTTCCTCTACCTCTTCCTTGGTCACTTACAAATCTGCTGTTGAATATTAAGTAGGAATTCATAATACGAGAAAGCTGCTTCTGTCCGATCCTCAATTAAATGCTGGAAAAAATCTGTTTTGCCAGGGTTCTCATCTCTGAAAGAAGAGAAGGTATTGAGCAAAATCAAATTTTGAGCAAAAAAATCCACTGCAAATTCAGAGGGATAAGTTCCAATAAATTGCTTACTGTCTGTCATTTGGAATATAAATTCAGTCCAAAGAGATTACAATTGCAATTAATCCAAAGTCTAGAAAAAAATTTGAAGTTTGCAATACACTATCAAACAACAGAATCTTTTGAAGTATATAAAAAGGTAGAAAAGCAGATAAAATACAGCACTTAAAATATCTTGTAGAAACATAAAAAATGAAATGTAAATATTCTTTTGTTTTTGAAACTAACAAATATGCTGGTGGCAATGAAAAAAATGCAAAAGTTACATCTCTGTTTACATGTATCTCAATCCCCTTCCCAGACTTTCTTACTTGGCAACAGAATAGAAAAGGTAACATGTCAAAGACCTAATATCCAAAATTATTGCCCCCATAAAAACTTGCTGGGCACAGTCCTCTGTTCTGATGTTGTGCAGCATGCAGCAAAGCTCTCCTACTTCTTCTGGTCTCTCAGAAATTCCTGCAACTCCATCAGCAGCCACAATGCCAACAGCTCAAGACCTTCAGTCCTATATTTCAGGATCATTTCTCTGAGCAAGTCATCATACTCTCTAAAAAGTGATCTCCCGCCCAGCTTAGTAAAACAAGTACTCTTCAAGTGAAATGTAATCTCAAGTATAAACATTTTATAGAATTTAAACCTCCTTAAGCAAGTCATAGCTTGAAAAGGCTTCAGAACTTGGCTCATCTATCAGCTGCTGTCCTGTACATCTCAGTAACAAATATACACAATTATTGAACCATCAAAAGATTACTAATATTACTTGAATCTTTTTTATACACATATAATGACATTATAAAAGCTATACCAGAAACTAACCTGGTTAACACCATTGATCATAAGGACATCCACTGAGGTTTAGTATATTCCTAATAAATACGTGCAACTAATTCCCACCAATAAAACTACAAACAACTGAATTTGCACTAGATTCAAAGAAAACCTTTGTCACTAGACAGTTTTATAAACAGCCAGGAAGGTAATGTTATTCAGTTTCTTCCAAGACAGATATACTCACTTTTCATCAGTCTTAATTAGAAATTGTAAATACAAGTTGCTAGTAACAACTCAGTGCATAACAGAAATACTTACTTTATTACTTGAAGAACTGGACTTAAAGGCCTACTATCTCTAAGCCAAGATATAAAAGATCGTGTCCTTTCTGAAGAAGGTGCATCCACCTCAGGAAGCTGTGTCTGGTTGAAGGTAATTGAAAGAAACCTTTTATTATTGAAACTATTTAAAAAAAACAGATCCTGAAAGTTGTAACATAACTCAAGCCACAATCTCTGTTAAGAAATTACCAACCATGGATTTACATACACAGATGTTTTTCTTCAGCTTAAAGGACAATACTTCGTAGTATCTGTGGTGTACTGTTATCTAGGAAGGAGTACATCTTTAACTTAAACCGTGTCTTAAGTGCAAAACATTTTAGACAGCAAAGTCATCTTTTCAAAGTGCTGCTTTTGCAGTCTTCTTGCCTATATCTTCTGTCAATCAAGTTTCTACATGTTGCACTTTGCATCACTGAAGAAACAAGAAGTAAAATCTGAATTTTATGTAAATATCAATGGGAAGATGCTACTGAACTATTTGGTTAGGGAATAAGCTGAAAAAAATTGACTTGAAAGGGTTGAGCAATTCACTGAGCTAAATGTATCACCTCTTCAGCCAATACGATGCTTAAAGACAATTAACATGACACAAAGGAATTTATTTCAGTAGAAATAAATGCTACCTTTGTAGAACGAGGGCATAACTTAAAAGCAAAGTTAATTTTATGTAAGTTTCTGTCTCATTTTCATTATAACAGATGCTATATGACCTTTAAAAACATTACCATACTTCCTTTATCTAAGTTCCTCCTGGAAACTCTATTAACTAATAACACTAGCTGGTCATAGGAGACAGTTCTAAATTGCTAATACATGCAAAATAAAAAACTCTGAACAAGCAGTCCAGTTTTATAGTAGTCTTACTGTTCTTGTCACTTTCCTCCTTAATACTATGCAACTGTAAGCAGAAAATACCAACCTATGTGTTTCTATACTAACCCTTTTTGGTACTATTTGGATACAACCATTTGATTCTGAACTTCCCTAGAGTGCCTTGAAAGGGCCTTTACCTGTCAGTTGTTGGATATTATGGAATCACTACTCACTGAAGGGGAGACTTCTCTTTAATTGCTGCTCTTTTTCACACACTAGACTCTAGGTACAGGTTATAACATAAACCGCCCCCCCCCACCAAAACACACATCCAAGGGTCTCTGATGTTCCAATAGCTGAAAGTTTCTCTTTTTAACACTGAGTCAAGGCTTGGAAGCTGAGTAAAACTTAACTCTTACTCAAAGCTTGGAAGCTGAGTAAAACTTAACTCTTACTGTTACTTACAGGCCTATTGTGTCATATCACAGATTTGGTATCTTACACCAGGTTCAGAGAACATAAGGCTTCTGAAAACTATGTTATCAATGAAGTAACTCTAATCTTAATCATTAACACATCTGAATAGATAACTTTTGTATTCATCCTGTGAAATTACTTCCTATTCTTGTGAATGCACATGTACTTCCATTAAAATAATAAAAGCAGTAATGTTATAGAGCAACGGTTTGGCATTTCATTAATGATGAAATCTACATGTTGACATTCTTTTCTTGAAAACATCTGACAACTTCTATCTGGCTCCTGTGAAGCTGACAAGAGGTTAGAAGGTACCTAACTAGGAAAAAACCCAACCTAACTCATAGTTACATAATTAAAAACTGAAAATGCAGAAATAAATAGATTAAATACACATTCCAAGAGTAAGCAGTATACAACTCATCTCATTAAAATGCCTACCATTTTCTGTGGCACTGATGCATAATTCGGGTATCCAAGGACATCTTTTATGAAGTTGTTATCACAGTTTTTTCCAATCCAAAGGTAAAAAATCTGTAAGATGTCAGAATCAGTTTTAGAAAAATTCCTGCATACATTTTGGAGAAACAGGCAAGTGGTGATTCAATAGGAATAATACTAGAATAGCAACTTCCATGCAAATTAATCACTTGAGTGTTCCAGTTGCAATTCATACTTACATGTCTATATTCATAACTAAGTGTGTAAATAATCAGTACATTGGTAACAGAGTAAGGTCATTCAATATATTAAAAAAAATATAGGTAGAATTCAAATACTGAAAGAATGACGTTGCAGGACACCTTTATAATGGAACAGTTAATGCAGTAACTTCCCATGATACCTCCTTAAATGAAACCCCTCAAATTATTTGAAGTCACACCATTCTGTTGGTTACTGTACACTGGCTTCCCAATCTAAAAAAAGTTGTAACAAAGCACCAATTATCAAAGCTTATTGCAGTTACTATTTTAGAGGTCTGGAGACAAAAGCTAGTTTTACATTTACACTCAGCCTTGAAGTGATTCAAGGTTAAAAGCACCTTCTAGACTGCCACTGGGGTAGCATAATGCTTTATCCAATTGAGTGTGTTTTAGTGCAATTTCTACAAATACCTTAAACTGTATCTACAGATTTTGTTTCAATTCCCTCTCACTTGCAACTCTTACATAACCCAGGCTACAAATCATAAACCCACTCTTTGTGCATAACTGAGAACATTCCTGCATCAAGTGTTTTGTTAAATCCGCTAGTATGTGCAATTTAATTCTGTGCCATTAAAAGAAATTCTGGAAAATAAAAATATATTAATTCCATAAAAAAACATATTGATGTGAACTATTGGTATATTTTGACCAGTCTTGCATGAAAAAAAATTAACCTCTATAGCCTCCAAGATCGTTCTCAGATCAAAATATGAGAGCTGTTCACTGGAACACAGATTACTGTCAGGTTACCTGGAATGCTGATCCACAACACTGCTATTGCTGAGAGCTGACTGATTTTAATAACATGGCAGGCATTGCTTTTTGGTTTTCTTTTTCCCCCTTAGAAAATTTTTTTTAAAAAGTATGCGAAAAATTTTAACTTACTGAACCACAATCCATAAGAAAAGCTCCTTCTCTTGTCAACTTCTCTGCAGACAACTTCTGAAGGGGTGGCTGAGGAACAACTCTGTCATTTACATGTATTGTACTCTGTAACAAAAACCCAATAGTTAATAACACTAGAATTTTACCTTTAAAGGTAAAATGAAACAGGAAAAACACTGATAATCTCTAGTAAAATTCTGAGGATTCTCATATAACAAAATACTATGTTAAGCCTAAAATGATTATGTACATCAAGCAGTTCTAGAATGTTACTTATTCTAAAGGCTACTTTAATACCTAAAACATAATAATGGAAATTAATTTAGGATGCTTATGTAACACTTTTGATGCTACAGATGTCAAAATTTCAAAATAATTACTACTGTTGACACTTAAGTTTTCTACAAACAACCTCTGTTTTTTTTTCCATTGCATTCAATTTCACTAGAAATGTTGCAAGAGCGGAAAACCATGAAATTCTACTCCCCATAAGGAAGGGTTCAGTATATTATTGCATTCAATTAATAGGAAGTGCCCTAATTTAAGATCCTGCCTGAAGTCATCCTTGGGTCTGCCCACAGAGCCCTATGACTGATCTGATAAAAGAATCTGGCTATTTGCACTAACATTAAAAAATATCCTGCCTTTCTCCCCAGAAATAGACATACAAAAACAGTAACAAAAAAACCCCATGAACACACCCCCCAGTATTTTCAGATTAAAGTTGGTTCCTCCTTCAAGAGAAAAACAGGCCAGATATCTCAAGAATCTCTAAAGCATTCTGCAAATAATATAGGGAAAAAATTCTCTACTAAACAAGCACATGCCCATGTAATGTAAGATTATTTTAAAAAAATCATTATTTACAAAATTTCATACGATAATGCCATAGATTAGCAGCTTTTGGGGATTTAGACATAGTTATGAAAACCGAGCTACTGAATTCCACTTGGGGAAGTTCCAGGCTTTACTCAATACTCTCAAGAATCAAGTGTTAGGAGAAAAGAAAAGTAGCAAAAACATTTAAAAGGAATTCTGTAATATTTTTTAAACTTTAAAAATTTAAATTTAAATTAAATTTTTAATTTAATTTTAAATTTTTTTAAATTTAAATTTTACAGATTTTTTAAAGAAGCAAGACATTGAAGAGCAGCCTTTGTCACAAACACTTTAAACTGAAGTAGTACTAAATGGCAGATTAGCATTCTGTTGTGATTCAAAATCTGGTTTGTCAATTAATTTCAATAGGTAACATAAGCCCTATTTTTGTACTATTGTACTCCAAATAACTGATCTGAAAGCCTTTGCTACTAAAATTGGGTCTCCTAAAGATACTGCAGATTCTTTACAGCACAAGCCCACAGTGATACAATTGAAGTGCCACAAAAAGAACTTTACAAGGCCAGCTGAAGTTGGCCTCTCAAAGATTGGTAGGGGTGGAGTATAAAAAAAGTAACTCCACTGAAGAACACTGAGTTTAGACTCACCTATTTGAGTTTATGAACTACCTTGAAAGAAACTTTAAGACTACAAATAGCTCAGAGGTTGTGCTGAGCAATACAACACCACCACCAGACAAACTATTCAGTTAACCATATAATCTTGTATCACTTAGAAACAAACTCCTACATATACTTTTCCAAAACTAGAGACTAAAAACCTCATACAACCTTACTTATAAATCTTACTTTTGCCATTATAACTAACTTTGACCTTAAAAAAAATCCCATCTTGCTTCTTACTATTAAAAAAATGCATCCATTTCCTAGGATATGTCTGTAGAAGATGAAATAATAAAACCTGAATGGTTTTGTACATGAAGTACATTTTCAGTTTGATCACAACCATCCAGAAGTAAAATTCTGTTTTATCCACTTCAGTCTGAGAAACCACTGAAAGATTGTTATTGCAGGCAACTGTATCTGATTTCTGTATATAAAACCTTGAATCATCCATCAGACCTACTACACCCATTTACCACAGACAGTTCTAAATAATAAAAACACACTGAAAATGTCTCCAATACATACAATTTCTTTACTTTCTTTGTACAATAAAAAATTATGGCATTACTGTGGTCACTGAAACAAGATGAAGTAAAACCACAGCTCTGCTCATACCACACTACCATACTTGCAACTCAAAACTTGAAAATAATGTTTTTCTTGATTTTTTATAACTTAGAGGAAATGCTCTATTTGTATTACAATAACAACATAAAATTACTGCAGCACAACACCAAATTTAATAGGCCATTAAAAGTAGGAAATGCTATAATCAGGCTTCATACATTACCTCATCAGTCAACTTGTCTATTCTGTACAAGTTAGGATGTATCATCTTCATCAAATGAACAAGAGGCTGGCTCTTCATCTGGCACATTGCATAGACACGATCATCCAAGCGTGTACTTGTGCCTGTTCTGAAGGCTTTCTGCAAGAGAACATCACTACTCAAACAAATCCTGTACTTTATGTCACATGTAAGAGTGCATGTCAGACTTTTCAAACTGTCAAGCAAAGGTGGCAAAGCTTTTGTAAAGGAATGTATCTTACTGGTAGAATCTTCATCACAGAGCTTGAGCAAGATATTTTAAAACATAATCCAGCCCCTCCTTACTGATGAAGGAGAATAAAATTCTCCTTCAGTTTGTCTAAAATTTGCATGCAACTCAGCCAGCATTTCTCATTTTTATTCTTGACATGTGACACTGCCCTGTGAAACTCACCACTGCAAGCTAGCACAGGAAAGATACGAGACAAGCAGAGTTCAGGCAAGGTACATACTTTGGCACAAGATTAACTCTGAATTTATAGTAGTAAGAATTCAATGTTAAGGAAGAGCTTTGGAAAGGAAACATACTTTCATGTTTTATAGGAGAAACTATACTCTCATGGGATACAATTTATTTTTTAACTCTCTCCTACTGAATTTTTCAGATCTCCTTTAGAAGCAAACGGTACACGATTGCTGTGAGAAGCAACACAACAAAGTAAACATCATATTCTGACTCAATGGAGAACATTCCTATAATCAAAGTTCATATTCACTTCTACAACAAAGCTAAGGACATAACTCATTCTTGGCTGCCACAAGCATTTTGATTTTGGTCTCTCTATATCCCAGATTTTGTTATATTAATAAAGATAATAAAAAACCCAAACCTAAACAACTTCTCCCAGCCACTCTTATTTCTGTCTGTTACACAGACATTGATAACAAATGGTGTGCTTTTTCCTCACCATTAACTACATTTGTCATGCAAGTATCAAAAAATCATAATCAGTATATTAGAGACTTAAGTAATCACTAAGCCAAAGAAAATAAATTATTATGCTTAGATCTCTTAAAAGACTTATATTCAGGTTTATTCATCATAACAGAACCAAGAACTGTCAGATATTAAAAACTTTAAGCAGTGAGATACATTCATAATAAAGCCCTGCAAGAAGCTCTCTCTTTTTAAGTATGATTTCAGTAATCTAAACAAAGATATCATTAAAAAATAATTAAAAAAAGGGTAGTAACTACTTCTATGTGAACTTTCAACTATATCACTTGAGTTTCTATAATAAGTTTTGCTGTATTTCCATGGAAACTCATTTTTCTTTTTGGAAATTTAAAGGACAAAAGATACATATTGGAAAACACTTGTTTCTTCCTTCATAAAATAAAAATGAAGAAGTACTAATAAGCAGTTTCTAACAACCTTTATGGGCTACACTAATGAGCTGCCAAAATCTGAGAAATGCTAATTGTAAATTACATATTTATTTTCATTGTAAAGCAATATAAGATAGAACATAAGAAATTAAAAAATCAAGGAAACTAATAAAAGGTTCAGACATTAACAATTTAAAATAAGCTACTATGGTCATCTTCTACAATAAAGTCCAGTCAGCATAAAGATGGTAATTCAATTTCCATAATTTTAGAGAAATGCAGACATTGCTTGACCTAGAAGTGAAGAATCCCTCAAACAGAACAATGAACTAAATATCAAACACTAATCCACTAGATCATACATACCTGTTTGAGAAGAGCCAAAATATAGAGTGGGAAAAGCTTGAGGGAATTTGGTGCTATCAGCATGGACTGCTGCAGATTTGAGGCAGTTGACATGTATGCTGCCAAGGAGTCCACCACGGCATTGACTAAGGCATCTCTTGCATCTGCAAGGCTGGATGAAACCGAGCGATCCACAGCTGGGGGATGAGAAGGAGGCAAGAAGTTACCAGTCATGGCCTCACTCATTCCCTTGAACTCTGAAACTTCGAGCTGTGCTTCTGGGTTATGTTTTAAGACTAAAAAAAAAACCCCAAACCTAAAATATCTGTGGTCCTAATTTTGGATAGGAGTAAATTAGATGACTGTCTATACAGAAACTCACTTTCATAATGCTCAAAGATATAGTGTAGCTAATTTTGGCTCCCTGTTTTGTACTCTTGGAGAACTAAAAGAAATTTTTAAAGCAATCATACATAGTGAAGTCTAAATATAAATTTAAACCTTATACAAACAACTTAGCTATTGTTGAAATGATGTTGCCCAACCTCCAAGATAAGATTTGCAGCAATTAATTTTGATTTTGTTTTTCCCCCTCACATAAGAAATTTCTTCCATTACTTCAGTGGCATAATTGTGATTACTGTAAATGCAGCTTCATCTTTCTCTGCTGAGCAAGGGCTGCAAATCCTTTGGGTGGAGGAAGCCATCTGCTGGACTGAATGTGCATTTAAGAGGAGATCTCAGAATGGTTTGGGTTGGAAGGGACCTTAAAGATCATCTACTTCCAATTCCAAAAGACACAGAATTACAACTTACTACTTCTAACTGATTTCAATATTAATATACAATATTGCACAAGCTTAAATGCTGCACAGAGTCATACACATTTAACAGAAGAGATCAGTCTATGAAACAGCTACTTATGACCCACAATTAAGGGATAATAAGAATCCTCAACTCTGCAACAACAGAAGGATAGAGAACCAATATCTTAGCTGCACTGTTGTCAGAAATTCCCTTTTAGTTTCCAACAACTCACTAAACTGAATCACTGTTTCTTAAGTAATCCTAGAATGCTAAAGTTTGAGTGAACAACAGTGATAATGATGATACAAAAATGAGAGTTTTGATCCAAGTGTGTGATGATTCTTTGTTCTTTACTAAGCATCAGAGAACAAAGAAGGCTCCTTTTAAAAGACTAAAGTCAACTAAGTATTCAGAACAAGAAGTATTTCTGTTCACAGTTTCAGTATAAATTTGGTTTTGTCATCTTTTGCACAAGTAAAAGGCTTCAGCATGTTGCACTCCAACCTTTTTTAATAATATCCAGGCTTTGTTCACTACTTCATTTAAATGGCTGGCAAAATTAGGAACAAGCCAAAAAACACATGAATCTTCCTGGTCTGTACTCACCCATGTTTGCTAAGAGGCACACGACTGCTTGGACATCTGCTCCTGCATACACATCAGAGAGGGAACTCACCACGGGCAAGCAAAGGGTGTGCACTCGAATTCGACGCTCACCTAAGAGAAATTACTGGAAATCATTATGCATTCTCTCCTGGTAGAAGTAAACAAATTCAGTCATTACAGCATCTCCTCCCATCTAAGAGGCACCCATTCTAGAAAATATACCAGTCAAGAAATGGCTGCAACACTGTCTCCCATTCCTATCTCATCCTGTTCAAATTCTACTCTAAAGCAGCACAAATTGATAACACAAACTAGCAACATCCACAATAAGTGTCTTTGATCCTACAAGTGAAGTACATTGATATCCATCCCAAAATTTTGTGGCATCTTCTATCACAGAAATTAGCTGCTATTCTTTATGCTCTTACTATCCACTGTAGTAACTGCAGCTTGATCCAATCCATCACAGGGTTGTGTGTTTGGACAAAGTGCCTGCCAAACATGTTACTGCTTGTAACAATGGCCAGACTTTCAAGTAAAAAAGTCTTGCTGAACCAGCACTATGTCAAATGCAGATGAAATTTTCACATTCAAACAGTGTTTATAAGGATTTCCATTATGCGATTAACTGCCAAGTAGGCTTACTAGCTCTGACAAGATTCTTTTAGGGTATACAGCACAACAAAAGGCTGTGGAACTAACTTTACAAACACTACACCATAAAAAGAAACGAAAAGCCTACTGACCAATTAATTTGAATTTATTTACCTTTACTGGAAGTATACAAAAGAGCTGTTTGAAAACAAACCAAAGATGTGTCAGTCAGACTTTCCTCTATGGACATTTGTACTGCAAATCCAGCATCAGGATTGACATTGGCAAGGGACAGTAAATCAGTAGATCGTACAAAAAAATTCCCATGGAAAGTGTGTATTGAAAGACCTAGAAGCAGATTAAATAATTCAGAGTGAGGTTAAAACAGCATGGAAAACTCTCACCAATAACTAAAACCCCAGCCCTCAAGCTAAGGTTGAAGAAAACAGTAAAAATTCTATCATGTAGAACCAATTACATGAATCATTAGACATTTCAGCATGATCCTGTAGAGTTCATGTTCAATTCTGAACACTCCAAAGTGAATGATGCCCTTACACTACACATACCAACTTACAGAGAGATGGCACCACCAACTAAAAAAACCCAAAAAATCAAACACCAAAAGCTAACTTTACATAAAGAAGGTAACTCTTTTACTCTGCAAAGAAGGAAAAATAACATTCAATTTAATGTTGCTAAAGACTAAGCACATTCAAAATGATTGCTAACACATTTATACCAATCGTTGCGTACAAATCAGTATTTGAGACACACCTTTTGTACACCTAATGCGCATAACTGCCTCAAATCCAATCTTTCTTGTAAGATATCTTTTCAGGTCTTTTTGCAACTTTTCAGCCTGAGCAGGATTATGGCTACGATGGAAAGATGGATAGTAATAGATGCATCCAGCAGAATACTTGGACATGCAAGCTGTGAAGGAAGGAAAGATACAGTTAAGAAGTAAAACTGCAACATGAAATTAGGACATAAAAATTGTGTCCAGCCTTCCACAAGTCACATCTACATTCATCGTCTCAGTATCACCCAGTATTTACCCGTATCAGTAAAGACAATGGTTACAGTCCCAGACCCAGGTGAGTGAAGACAGAAATGAATCACCCCAACACAAAATGACCTAATTCTACACCAAGCTCAATAAACATCCCACATTTGGCAGCTAAGATTGAAGTGCTTGCAGAAATATCTAATGGTGTAGAGGTAAAATTAAGTGTATGTACAGAGACAGATCTTGGATAATTATCAAAAGATGAAAACTCTGTTCTACCTTTATAATTAAACTTCATTTATTCCTTGCCACGTTTCTGTTTCCTGTTCTTGAGCAGGAGAATAATTCTCATTTAAGACTTTGAAATCTTAGAATAAATTGTCTGATACCACCAATATAATACTTCTGTTCTTTACTTCCATCAACTTCATGGTCAATTCCTTTGCAACATGAGGTGCAATAGCAGAAGTGCTAAAATATTTACATGACTTAAGAATTCCTGAGGTAGCCTGTGCTTCTGAAGAGACAACAGTGCAGAAAGAGGGAATCAGGTACTCCTTACCAAGAGAAGCTAGATCAGAATATTGTGAACTTAAGAGAAATAAATCCACAGCAGTCTGCTGGCCAGAGCAGTCTAGTGCCAACTTCTTATAAAAGTCTGTTGCTGGACCAAGATGCTGGACCACCTTTAGTAAATAAATCATACAGGGAGGAGTTATGACAACAATCATGCTTTTTAGACTTCATGGAACAAAAGATATACTATTCAGCAGCATCTGAGTAACTGAGTCACAAATATTTACAGCTTCTTTTGTTTGCCAAGGAAAATTATGGACCAAAGGCCAAAGACAGCTCATGCACTTCAAAACAAGTAATACCACACATACACGTATAAAGTAGGAATCTTAAATGCATAAACATCGACATAAATAAATTTAGTTAATTGCTATAAATGAAGACGAAGCAATTGATCTGCAGAACTACCCAAGTCAGAAAGACATGGCCAGTCCTTAGTCTTTTGAAATGAATAGTAAGGGAAGTTTTTTACCTTTGTGCTTGACCTTTGATTGGGATCCTCTCTGGAATGCAAAAGCCCTGCTCCCAAAGACGGTAACTGAGTTTGAAACACAGAGATCCGACCACCCGTTGGAGACATCAGTTTAAATGCAGCCTGAAGAGCAGGGCCCAATGCACTGTGTGTTTCTCTTGTATTGGTGAACATATTTGGTAATGCATTCAATAGATCTTTTATCAGCTGCAGAACAGATTGACAGGTGTTTTATGAGATTCTGCAAGTTTGAGATTTTCTGCTGTTTCCAAAAAGCTGTACTGCCACGACTGAAGTGGCAGAATCGGTACCAAATATTTCAGTTCAGTTTTAACACACTAAGGAAAACAAAGTTGTAATTTTAAAAGCTATGACGTATCAACGAAACATGTAATACTTCCATAATGAAAAATTAGCATTGTAACTACATATTATGAAGATTAAGTTTGAATTCAAAGTTTAACAGGAACATCTGTTTTGAATACTGAACACCTTAAATTTAATGATGTATTTTGAGCATTCATACCTCTTTGCTTTCATGGAGATTTACAAGTAAACTATCGGGTGTAGGTAAGAAAATATCTGTGGAGAGAATAGAAAAAAAAATTATTAAAGAAAAAAAATAACACTAAAACAGAACAAAACATTTCACTGCCCACTGCTACAAACACCATGAAACAGTCTACCTTTCTAATATGTGTGTTACAGCTAAATATTGTTGCAGATAAGTAAAATATATACAGATAAACGTGTGTTAGAGTAATACAGACCGTACAAAGCTTGTCTGATTCAAAGCAAAATTAACTATTGAATTTCACATTTTAAACATCACCTACTCTGTAGTTAGTGCAAGACTATTTTTCAAAAAAATACTCTCATTCAATAGCATTGACCTAATACCAAATAGTTTCTAACCTTTGTTCTGAGAAAAAAAAAAATGTTCTCAAAAATTCAGCTTCCATTTTCTTTTTACTTACCATCAATATCTGAGACAATCAGCATCTGAGGCTGTGATAAACCTTCTTGCAAGTTGTAAAACTGAACAGTGCTGTCAAACGTTATGAACCCTATTCTTGTTCTTGAATCTCCAGGCAGCCTGAAGCATTAAAAAATAAACTATTAAGCCCTAAATCTCTCTCTCAAGACATACAGATACTCAGGGCTCCTGCTGATGTTAGAAGAAACTCAGTTCATGTGTAAAGAAATGAAGGGAGAACATAAGAAGGGAGATCTGAAACACGAATACAATCAACATTTCCTCAACATTTTCTGAAAAGCTGGGGTAATGATACAGTTTATAAGACCAAGTGTTACAGATAAGCACTCACTAATATATTGATGCTTTGTTCCACAAGAAAGATTAATAAGTCCATTTAAACATTTGACTGACACATGAAAGAAGGCAGCCTTCTCAGTTCTTTAATAGAAAACAGTGCATTCTGCCTTTTCCTAATTCAGAACCCCCATATACTAATGTAGTTACAGAGTACTTGCAGCTCTAAACCAAAATCCAGTATCTCTACAACACCACATATTTATTTCTTGTGTAGACCATATTTCAGTGTATGACATAACACAAAATTAAAGACTACAGGGGATTTCTCAAGTAAAATATAAAAAATATCATGAAGTGCTGAAAACCATGACAGTGACCAAGAGCAATAGAGGCAAATATTGTTGTTACCATCTGGGTATATAAATGAGCTGGATGCACTGATTTTCCTGTGGACTAGGCATGGGATGTTATGAATTTTCCTAAAATAATTAAGCACGTTTCTGAGATTCTGCTGACAAAATAACCATAAAAAACCGAAAAACGAAAGACTGAACCAAAAAACGGAAGCAAAGATTTTTAATGTATACATTGGCCTCTTCATGAGAAAACCAAGTTCACCAAGAAAAACTTGTAGAAAGGAATTTTCAAGGCCTCCACAGGATTAGTTGTCAAAAGGCATGAACACAGTGAAGCTCATTAACCCTCACTCAAAATGCACCAGGAACAATTCCATACATGCTGTCCCAGTGCAATAATAAAAACACAGAAATTGGAACAGAGTAACTGTGACCTAAAAAAACCAAACTGGCAACACAATTCACCCAGGCAGTCTTACTCTTGTGGTTACAATGTTCCACTTTGCAGCACCTCAGACCTTTCAGCACAAGAACCAGATAATTTAACTGCTGTAATTTATTATTTTTGTTGGTCTTGGCAAGGGGGAAGAATGAAATTTTAAAATCTTTGTACAATCAACATGTTGTTAGAAGTTACAGCTAAATATTCCTTACAGATAAGTAATTAAAGTATTATATGCAGATATATGCAGGGAAGGAATTCCAGGCAATGGAACTTCTGCCCTTTAGACAGAATGTTTAGGCACTTTGAAATTTCCTTCAAAATTTTCAGTTACAATTTTTCATAACAATATGTTAGCTGACTTGAAAAGGTTATTTATACTCTTACTTGTCTAGGTTTTCCAGCAATGACTGGCAGAGTATTGTCAAATATCCAGCCTCCACTGCATTATGAGACACATCTAAAACAAATAAATATACCGCAGGCTGAGGAGGACGAAGCTACAAAGTAAAAAAAAATAAAAAACACTCAAAAATCATATTCAAAGAAATGTTAAAAGTGATTAGTCATTAGAAAGGGAAGTAGGAAAAGGGAATACTTAGAAAAATGCAAGGTATACATTATGCAATAAAGGTAATTTACTAAGCAATATGCAAATGACTTGACCACAATCCCCAGTAGTTAATAACTGTCATTTGTAATAAACATAAAATGTTACAGTTCAGGGAAAAAAAAGGATATTTTAGTTCCTTCTTCCAACAGTCAATTCAAACATGACAGAAGATACAGACTTCCATCTTTTATTCCATTAACAATTCCATTGTTTCAGTACATGGACAGTGTGATCCATGAAACAGGGTTACAGCATTCTGCCAACATCCTTCCCCCAATTATGTACCAAGCTGTTTATTCACTGCAAAATGTCTGCCACAATGTTTCAATTCAAAGACAAGAGAACAATTTATTTTTGCTGCTGCTAATAATTATGAAGTAGGCCTTTTCCCAGACAGATAAGACCACCATCCCAGCAACTGTAAGCTGACTCCTAATAAGAATCATTTCTTCACAATTACTAACTAGAAATTTGAAGCTGAATTAATTTGCTCATTATTCTATTACCAGTCTTTCAAAACATCCTCAAAGCGAGGGAGAAAGGCAGAAATCACACTGCATCAGATTCAAATCTGACTGTGCCACATTAAACTACACTGAATGACAACACACATTGAACTGCTTCTAACTCAAAAGCTTCTGACTGTTTATATCAGCCAAAACTCAAAATATTAATTTAACTATCCCTTGGTGTTAAGAGGAGCTTCACAGAAAAACTACTACACACCACTGGATCAATATGAAACATTAATTTCAAGCACTATTATATTAATATGCAATTGCTGTTGAAGCTACTATGAAAACTTTTTCTTACCATATAGTCTGAAGAAGCAATGAATTCCACTGTAGAATTTTGCACCTCTGGCCGTTTGTGAGGCTCTCCATAAGACCGTGTGAGAGGATTATACATAAATTCTTCAGGAACTATTAAAAAAAAATCCCCCCCCCAAATACAGATTGTATTTTTGTCAGAAAATAAAACCCATTGCAGCTAAATGCAAAATAATGTGGGCACACTTCAATTATTGCAATAGCAAAAAAATTACATTAAGGATACATAAAAAAGAAACATTTCAAATACCTCAAGAATATCTTTAACATCAAAGTTCAGTAACTGAAATGAAAATTTATATATTTTAAACAACAACAGATCCCCAACTATAAATCAGCAATGCAAGTAGAGCATTTCACAACAAAGCAGCAATCTGTACTGTTTCTCATAACCTCTGGCCTGGATTGTAGCTGTCATCATGTTTCCATCTGCATATTGCAACAGCAGTCAGTGGGATTAGCTGATTTCATTAGACAAGGAATCAGCATATTATGAATACATTTTCTTCATGTCCACAAAGATTGCAAAACAATCTTTTGCTTCAAGAAAAAGCACAACACATCTGCCTTAAGATGTTTTTCAAAATCCCTGGATCATAAGGACATTCTCACTGTTGTTTATGTTTTAATCTAAAATATCCCATTGGCTGATACAATGTAAACACTTGAAAGAGATTCTATAAATGCAAGCATCTCCTGCTGCAGTCCCTTACCATCATTAACTCTATAGCACAGGTTGCATTTCCACCGCCTTTGATCGATGAAGGAAACAAAAGGGTTGATGTAAGTCCTGCAGGATCTGCATCTCACTATTGTGCTTGATGTTATTACTGGCAATTGCTAAAAAGGAAACAATGAAAAGCTGTCACAAAGGTATGCAATATACTCTATGGAAATCACCTCTGTGAATTACAGTTCATAAAAGCTTTGTGAGACTTCATTTTCTATCATCTTTCCTTTTAGCTGTTCTGTTCAATTTCATAGAGTAATTATGATGCCTATTAAAAACAATCTCCCCCTAAAACCAAAAAAATTAACACTTAATTATTGTCTTAATATAGTCTCAAAATCAAAGATGTAGTAAGATCTTAAATGAAACTACTTTAAATTGCAGCTACTATGGCAAAAGGAATTATGGAAGGACAACTTTTGAGTGACTCTGTAATATGATGGACAGCAAATCTCACACAAAGAACACACAATTAATAAAAAGAAGTTATACCAGACAGTTATTTACATTTTTAAATAAATGCTAATAAATTACATTGAGAGGAGTTGCTTAACATGAATGAATGAAAGAAGCTTATGAATATAGCTTCAATGCTATATTGTGTTTATATTCTATTGATAGCAAGTATCAGGCCAGTCACACATTCAAACTGAGCACCACTCTTCAGGAGAGCTCTGTGAACACCTTTTCAAGATATATCTGACAGTTGTGAGCCCAACATCCAGAGTGGCAATTCTTCAGAGAACCACAGGCAAGCAAAGACTTCCAACAACAAAAAAATAAACTTGAAGGGCTTCTCCCTTATGGATTTCAATGAAGTAGCAATTTCAAGGCTTATTTGGCTCTCCTCCTCTCTAAGTCACAGACAATTTTTTTGTACTTCTGTTAAACTTAGGACTTAGAGTTCATTATATTTCATTGTTTGAATGAAAATAGAACAAATGCATATATAAAACAAACAAACACACACACACACACACAAAAATTAAAGTACTTTACCGTTAGGTCTCTGAAGGGATGCAGCAACAAACCCAAAGGAAGTTTAGCTTTGTTTAGCAAAGCCTGTGTCTGTGGAATATTTGTCAATGTACATCGAAACGAGCTGAAAGGAAATAGAAACATTACTATGTTAAAAACATGTTAAAAACGAAATTTTAAAAGATGTTGAAAACATTGTGTTAACACCTGATTTTAAAGAACTTAGAAATTTAAGAAATCCTATGTTTTACAAAGATGATTTAATTAAAAAAATGCAGAAAGATTTTTAAAAAGGCTTTGTAAAGAAACAAACAATTTTTTTGTTTCTTTGTAAAGAAACAAAAAAAAATACTCCCCTGCTCCACAGTTTAGTAGTGCAGCAATGCAAGTATCCCAAAACCAACTTGCAACTAAGAGACAGAACTGTTTTAGATACAACACTCAATGAAAAC
Organism: Urocynchramus pylzowi; assembly: GCA_013397555.1. NCBI lineage: Eukaryota > Metazoa > Chordata > Aves > Passeriformes > Fringillidae > Urocynchramus > Urocynchramus pylzowi. The sequence goes on from VZRH01004421.1 coordinate 410,329, forward strand.
TACATATTTTTCTGCTCATTAGAAAGATTCTTGCAGTGAACCAAGAGAGTATTTAACTAGTACTCAGAATGTCATATTTATATAAGAAAACGGTAGAAAAGAATCCCAAATACTGAGAGAGTCAAAACCACCATGTGTAACATGAAGGGACACTAAAAAAAGCCCAATGCACAAATAGTGCTGTCAAAAGTGTTCCACATGTAAGAATCATTTCCAGGCATCCAGTTTTCTGATTTCTGTTTTCTGATGGGACCATGCACTGTCACTACAGGAATAAGGACGCTGAGTCACTTTGAGGCAATGAAGAATACTTATTTTGGAATTACAAATAAAATCTTTGGGGCAAAGCACTTTACACTGTACTTAGCTGCACTTGACTCAGGATAGTTGATAATACTACTTAATGTTAATTAGAGGTAAAAGGATACCTGATTGCAGAATTATCATAGTAAAATATACTCATAAATTATTAAGTGTATTCAGGTGTAATCATAATGCTTTTGTGGAAAAAATCCTATGCAATATCACAAAGTATTCTATGAACATATTGTGTAACATTAAGGTGTTTATTAAGATACCTTTTTTTAAATGGATAAAACAAGGTGAAGATATAGAAAAATTATTAAAATACTAAGAAACTAGCTACACTCACTGCATATAATATATTCTGATGGTAGGACAGTTACGATATTTATGTAATGATTCAGCGGATAAACTTATTTTCAGTTAAAAGGGGTTTTATTAGTTCATCACTAAGATTCAAAGTTAGGAATCAGCTGAGACACTTTTGGAAATTTTAAATAATTATTGCCCACTAAAAAATATAAGACACTGTTCTAGACACAGTAAACTTACTCTGGACTGCAGTTTAATTTCCTAAGATCAGAATTCAAGTTAGGCACAGGCGCTGGAACTGAAGACACTGGTAAAATATTTCTATCGTGTGTAAGGTTTACTGGCCTCAAGCTTTCTGGCTGCTGAGAATGCTGTAGACTTAATCCTCCTAAGGAAGAGGACAGCTGGTTCACACCTGGATATTGCTGTAAAGTTAAGAGCATGACACACAGGTAAACACATAATCATGTTTCAATAACAACCTTCAATCTTCTTGTAGTGCCCTTCCTTCCAGACACATATTTAAAAAAGATACAGCAGCAATTAGTAACAAACCAACCAAACAAAAGGAGTGTTGTACTGTAGAAATTTAAAAATGCTATAACAAATGTGACACACCTTCCAAATGTGTATCATAGGACAAAATTCAAATTCATTACACAAATCAACACTGGAAGTCACACATAATCCCTTCAATCTCTCCAGGCGTAAGAAAACAAGTTACTAAAAAGGCTGACACAAATTCTCTCCCACTGTGCTCTGCAATTTAACTTTTGTTACAATCAACTTTTCCAAGTCACAGACACTGCCTTTAAATATTTATTTTTTAATTAAAACAAAACACCATAAAACAGGAGAAAAGGTTAGGTTGGAAGGCACCTTTGAGGTCTGGTAGTCTAACCCCTTGCTCAAGCAAGGCTAACGTAAAAGTTAGTTTAGGTTGCTCACAGATTCATCCAGCTAAGCTTTCAAAATATCTAAGGATTGACAATTTCACAGTACAATCTGTTCTAGTGCTTCCCCACTCCCATCCTGAAGCATTTTCTCCTCAAATGTCCGGCCTGAATTCACTTGAAGCAACTGCTGCTCTTTTACTGTGTGCTCCTGAAAGAGCCTAACTTCATCTCACATTACAGTAAAGATGAAGCCAACCCTTTCAATTTAAAAAAAAACCAAAAAACTAATTAAACAAAACATTTCTTCCAAGTCACATTTTACATTATGCCTGCGACAGTGAGAGCCTTACTGGATGCTATATGCAGTAAGGAATTTTGATCACCTACCACAGCAGTTTCACTGTCTTTGCCAGCTGGCCCTTACTTCAGAGAGCAGGATTTGTGTATCAGTACTTTTGTTTTTCTAGACCCCTTCACACATACATTCCTCTGCACTTCTGCAGCATTTGTGTCTTGCCTCAGTACCTGGCTCTTTTTCTGCCACTGTTCTCGGGGGATTCACGTGTTCAACAGGAATCAGGTGATTGTACACAATTTCTTGGGTGTTTGGAGCTATCTTTATGAGGAAAACAGAGCAGATGCAGGCAGCCTGCTCCACTACACAAAGCCAGCACAAGCTTTACAGAGCTCTTTTATCTGGACCTTATGCCCTGCCTTGCTCATAAGGTCATTTAATGCTTGAGATCACAGCCTATAGCAATGCCCTCATATATGCTGATCAAGTACTTCCTTATGCTTTTTCATTGTTTCCTATCAATAAAGTTCAGCTCTTTCAAACATCAAACCTTAACAGTGTGGAGTTTGCTAATAACTGGTGAAGCAAACTTGTTAAGCCTAACTACTTGGAGGCACACTTAAAATTTTCATTCAAAAGCCTTCCAACAAGTTTAGAGCCAGAGCATTGACATCAATATTATACCTAATGTTTACTGTCTCAGAAATTATAAAATATGAAATATGAAAATAAAGGGGAACTATATCACACAGAAAAGGGTTTTCCCAGGAATTTACTTCATGAAGTAATTTTTAAATTAAAAATACAAGCCTGTGCATAGTGCTGAAAACCAGAATGGTGTCCTGGATTACTGGGCTGCACAGGAGCAGGTGGTGTTGCATTTTGGTAGCCTGGCTGCAGTGCTGGATATCCATAACCAAAGGGCTTAGAAGCTTTTGATGTTTGGAGGACTGACGGAGAGGGAACTGGGCTGCTAGTCACAGAACGTGTCTCTGGAAAGACAAAAGAAATGTCATAGGTATTGAATATACTTATTATTTCCTTCTTAATTTAAATGTAAACTCCTAAATACTTCAAAACAACATTGACATTCGTAAGTTTTTTCATTATCCATCAAGTTATTTTTCTGCACTGAAAAAATGAATTAAAAAGAAAGATTACTTCAAGAATTTTGACAAAGACAGTGTGTATGGAAGATGACCAGGGACTTGTATCACTGCAAACAAAATGTTACTTTACAAAAAGAGGCAACTTGAAAAAGAAATCATTTGAATTGAATAAAAATAAAACCACATTTTATTCCAATATATACATTTGATATAAACCACAAATGAGACCATTCATGCTTAGTCTCTCCTCCACTTCTGAAAACTGTCATAGCATGACTAGATCATTCTATGATTACTTAATGAAAAGCTGTGCCTACAGATAGAAAATAGTTCCATTGGCTCAGCCTTATGTTTGGACAGCATTCATAAATGGTAGAGCAGAAATAAAGCATGATCTCTTTTGAAGTTTTAACCTGATGCAAATTTTTCTTGTGTATGCCTGCAGCACAGCTTAGTTCTGCTATTTTTCAAGGTCAAACTGAAAGTAATCCACAGTGAATTCAACAGCTGTAAAGAGATCAAAGTAATCTTTCAAAATGTCTACAGATGTGAGCTAAGTTTCAGAAGAATTTAAGCTTGGTGAAGTCAACTGGGAAAAGTGCAAGCAAAGGAACCAAGCACTCAAGAAACCAACTGCCAAGAAACTATGTTTGTCGTGAACACTCCATGAGAGAAAAAACCCCAATAAAAAAACTGCAACAGATTTAAGAAACCTAATGTTGACTTTGTTTATCTTTAAAAGAAAGGAACAAGTTATTTTTAGAATATGCTCTCAGCAGAACCAAAATGGTTAGTTATTAGGCCAGAGGGTATAGAATTCGTAGTCCTGCTAGACTGTATGTGGATAACAATACCAGCTTTCTAACTGAGAGAGATCTCACTTTAATCAGGAACCCATCAAACTATGGCAAACTACTGCGACACTCCCAGGGGCCAGAACAAGGCAAAGGAGCCAGGTAGGCTCTCCAAATTAATCCAATTATTAATTTAAAATACTGGCTAGAATACTTTGAATAGCATTTTTTCCACTTGCTCTCAAAATGGCAGCTCTACAGATTTCAAGACCAAGGTAGTCAGCCAGTAGGTTAATTTAGAACCAACCTGACAGTCCTGACATTTTTAGTGCTAAGAGTAAGCAAAACAGCAGCCATTTCCTTTAAATGAAGAAAAATAAAAGACGATAACCTGATCCAAGCATCTCTGCAAGCTGATATTGTTGGTCTCCCAAAACTTCTGTGATGTGTCAGCAACTATTATCAGCTCCTAATGTCAACACAATCAGGCACACAGCACAATCTAGAAAAAAGATGCTGCTTTCACACTTAGCATATTTTCAGCACTACCCTCAATACTACAATGGAAAGCATGACCTATGATTCAGGGAAGTTTTATTAAATGGTTATATGAACTTCCGTGTTAAAACTGTGAGACATTATTTAAAAAGACATATATGTTTCCTCTGATGATTTCCCTTGTTCCTTTCATAGGCACTGCCTTTGATCTACTTGTTAATTAACAATAAAAAACATCAGAAACAATAAAAAACCACATTTATGTACTTGAATAAATAATTCAAAACAAACTGCTTACCTGGATAGCCACCTCCTTCCAGAGCATCATAATTGTTCAGAACAGGAGAGGCACTGCTTGTAGTAGAGGAACTATCAAGTGCTGGGGGAGGAAAATAGTTTAATTTTAGGGATATCAGAAATAGCAAACTTTTGATAAATAAATGATTGAGGTTTTTTTCTAAAACCTTTGATAAAAAACTGTCAAGAAAGATCCTGAGAAAAGACCCCACCACTTCAGCCCTAAGACTTGAAAACTATTACCACTGTAAAGAGGAGAGGGAGAAAATATAATCAGCAAGATACTAAAAACAAACAAGCACATGCCCAACAAACAGCAAGAGAGATCAATGGGAAAAAGACAAAAACAATGAAAAAAGTTGTTTCTTGAAATAAAAAATATTTTTCTTTTAAACCAAAAGTTCTTTCTAGACTATATCAACTGAGGCCATGCACATTTTAAAAACAGTCCATTCATCACTTTTTCACACAACTGCAAGCAAGATTCCCATCATCTTCAGAGTGATTATCCACCTTCAAGCCAAACTGACACACATTTAATTCTTCCCTCCTTTCTGTACTATTCTAATTCACAGCTAGCTTTCCTCTCAGTCTCAAGATTCTATTTTCCATTATCCTTGACAAGAGTCTGAACGTCAGTGGGTATAAACAATTACTCTTGGCTCAGCCTAAAGTAGCTAAGTAGAAAGTAACTATGTAAAATTAAGTACCAAAAGTTAACTAAGCAGATACAAAAAAGCACAATGAGCACATACACAGCTGTTTGGATTGAAGAGACTTGACTGCTTAATTTTTAGTTCAACCTATGCACAGATCTTGAATACCTTATTGTAAAGCATCTGGCAAACAAAGAATTATTTTAAAACATCTCTTCCAACGTGATTTCACGTACATTTACCTCCAATGAAAAAAGGGCCAAGAAGATTAAAGGTATCTTCTCTTTAAAACCAAGCCACGAAGTGTGAAAGAAAAAAAAGTGTCTATTTAAGAATTGAGAAAAAAAAGAAAATTGTATATATAATTTTTGTGGCAGAAAAGACTGAAAAGATTCACTGATACTGTTCTATTCAGAAGGATTAACCATGACTACACATCCCATTGCAAAGCTGAAAGTATTTCAAGGGAGAACTTCAATGGTGGAACATTTGAGATTTCCAAGTGAAGAGACTCTGCATATGGAAACATAACATCACTGACATCTGGGATACAGAAATACCATGGCACCATCCTGACAGTATAGATGCCTGATGAGCATTTTGCCTTCAAAGCATTCAACTAAGAAATAGAAAAGCTATTTAAAAAATCCACAAGACTAATAATAATATATTATTTAAAGGAAAATTTAATTCTGTGACATTCACACAATCTTAGTTTTCAGATTTTCACTGTAAATTTTCCTTTTTTTTTTTTAAATCCTGGAGGTTACTAAAGAACATAATTGCAAGATTTTATTTTCTGTTCTAGAAACTGAAGGAATCAAGATTCATAACTTTTTCTACCCTGATCAGGATTAGGGCTTTTAAAGCTTTGCTAAGTCTTACTACAGAAAAGCCAAAATATACTTTTGTTAGGTCAACAAAACAATTGAGAAGTTACACAAACACAAGCAACCAGATTTCCAACACCTATTCTTCATGAAACCACTGTGACAGCCCGAGCCAGAAATTTGTCTACTGAAATCTGTTAAGGACTTGCATTAGCTCCTGCTGGCAGGGCATAAAACAGTATGCTGCTTATTAATCAGACAGTCTCCATATGAAACTTGGGTGCCCTTTCACTCTTTTCTGTAACACAAATTTAAATGCAATGATACCTCCAAGGCTACAGGTTTTAGTAAAGTACTTTAGTAAAGAACTTGAGAGAGAATGATGGTAGGGAGTGTGAAACTTTGTTTAGGGAACAAAGAAAGGAAAAAAAGGTTACTGTTGATAAAAAAAACCAATCAACACCATTTGGACAGAAACCTTGGCAGGCAAACCCAACACACTGTTCTTAATTATGAACTGGATGTCATCATTGCTTTGTTCCATTCTTCACAGAATTGTTATGAGTACACTACACTATTTTCACAGTACTGTAGGTGATGATTTCATTATTTTAATAAAACTGGCACTGGTTTTGGTTTGTTTTTTTTTTTTTTCTGACAACATGTACCATAAAATTAAAGAAAAAGCTACAATAGTTTCCTATTCCCAATCAATACCAAAGGCCAGCACTACAAGGTATGTGCTGTTACTTCCATCTACCAACAAAGGTAGTAGTCTCATGTTTACATCAAAAAAGCTTTTTATACTGTTACCACTCATGCAGCCAGAAAAGACTTCTTCAAGTTCCAAAAGAAAAGGTTACCAAAATTGAAGAAACTAAACTGGTGAGAAACATTTAACACACAAAACCAGGTCATTCTGACAAAACAGGCAAAATGCAACCAAGTATGTAACACTTCAATCAGTCAGGACAAACTGTTTCTTAAAAAAAAATCAACAAACTCTTCAAGTTTTCTACAAAGCAAGCAGATTAAAACTGAACCTATGAGCCTGACCAGTGAGACATACACCTTTAGAAGGAAAAAAAATTCAGCACAGATTAATTTACTATCCTAAAAAGCACACTTACAACCTCTCAATGATTACTACTTTAATTGTGTAAGTTCCTTATGCATAAAATGAGAAACAAGGTAAACACTGTTTAATGTAATGATACAAATGCCATCTGGTAGCTTAACCTGAAAAATTATCAGTGTAAGTTCTACTGCTAGTTATCTTCAGTTAAAACTTGCTGCAAATCAAAATACTAAAAATTTGGGAGTCTTGCAAGTTGTAAATGTTACTTTGTTAGATTCATAAAACATCTGATATTAACATGACAAAAAAAAGGACCTATTTGTTGGTCACTCCTGAAGTCCTTTTTGTTTACTATACTAGTAACAGCTGGGAAATCTCAAGCTGAAGAGTCAGGGTGATGCTTTGCCTTAAAGGAAGAAAAAGTTTCAGGGGATGGAAATATGGGGAAAACCTTGAGTAGGAAGAGAACAAGATACTGGTGTAAAGCTAAAGCCAACCTGCTTCCTCATCCTCCTCATCCTCTTCCTCATCATCTGAACTTGATGACAAGGGAGCTGGTGCAGAGCTAGCTTGATTATTAACATATCCACCATACTGCATGCCTGTGAATTGGAAAGCACAAACATCAGAGTCAGACAGACAGGAAAGACGAGAAACGGAAGTCACAAATCATTGCATTAAAAGTGAGAAATCAGCTGTTCCAGAGAAAATCCCAGCATGCAGCAAGTTAAATCTACAACAATCTACAAGCAGTTTTTAGTGGGCTAGTTCAGTAAAATATTAGTAGCACATGGAAGTTAGAAGATAATTTTTTTATGTGTGTATGTGCATGTGTATCAGGAAATTAAACACACAGACTTCCTACCTATCTTTTTAATACAGTTTATCTAGTAAAGCACTTTCACAAATTAATACACAGAAATGAAGGCGTTATTTCCACACAAATTCAAATTACGTTATGGAAATGTTTAGCATTAACTTTTCCTTGGCACACCTGTCCCTTTTAAGACAAGAATAATTCATATTGGAATTCTGTCAGAAATGAATGAAATATACTGCTGTTGCCACATGAAAGAGTACAAACACACATACAGAGAGCACAACATAATCAGTGAAATTAAAGCTAGGTAAACCCGAAAATTTGGGTTGTCTTATGTTTATACGAGTGCCTAAATTTGGGCTTTTAAGCACATGATTACACCACCCACATCTAGTATCTGGTGACAATGCAGCAACTGTTACTGCTGTCACCTCCACAGCACAACCTATTAGTGTTTTTTTTGTCTGTTTGCTTTTACAATATCTACTCTAAACATACGTGAACAATACACAAAAGCAACACAAACACACAATTTCAAAACAGAGTAAAGCATGCAGCAATGGCTTATAATTAATTTCCTACATTACTTGTTATTGATGCATTTTCAGCATCTTCAAGAATTCTCACATTTCTCTTGTGACAAGGCAGGGTTAGCAAGGATTTTAAATATGCTTTTAGTCAGGCAGTGACATCCTAAATAAATGCAAGTAATCAGTGTTTCTCTCTTATCAATCTAATGGATTGCTATGGCAAGAAAATATCCTAAGTTTTCAAAACTCTTCAAATATTGGGAATTTGGGGTTCCATCCCTCTGTAGAAGTACTGTGGCATCAATGAATAGCATTCTTTATTTTAATACTATAAAACATTACAGAAGCATTATGTTATAATATCATCTGAAACCATCATGGTAACTGTATCAACCTTTATTTTATTAGAAATGTGGTCTATAAATGCTGCTAGTTCCATGGCTCTTTCAAAATGGGTTGGCAAATGAACCCAAGAGGAGCATTTTAATTTCACTTTAAAAACACTAACAGAATCAAGGTGAAGAGTATCTACTCAAATACTGGAAGCAAAAAAAAAAAAAACAAAAAAAACCAAAGCAAAACTATATACCAACATTCTTGAGAAGGTGAACTTTCATAGAGAGACTGGTACAAGAAAAGATGGGCTTTATGCTCCTTTATCTAGTGCATTAATATTTGTACAGCTCCAATCAAATTCCTCTGTAATTCAAGTAGTCACAACAATGAATGAAAAATCATCCCAAGTGCCACTGAGTAGATTCTGCTTCAGTTTTTCCATACTGTTAAAACACAGGGCTAATTTGCATAATTTGTAGTCCCATCTTATATAAATTTACTAGATGCACTTGGAAGGAGAATACAAGAAAATCATTATCTGTGCAAGAACAGACTAGAGCTAACAGACAATGTCTCTTCTCAGGCCTGGGAGAACTACTGAGGAATAAAACAAAGCAACTGCATTATTGTGGAAGAGAGGAAAAAAAACAAACCACCTTAAAATAATTAACATGCAAGTAAGAGAGAAAAAAGTCAGGATGACAAGAAGGGCTGCACTGTAACAGCAAGAACCAAAGTAAAACTAGATGTGCCCTGTGTGAGAGTGTAAAGACATCATGTACATGGCTAAGAAGAAGAAAGAAAGGATATCTACCTGAAAAGTGCATGCCAATGCAAAAATTCCAAGCATGCACAGATGAGAGAAAAGGACTGGATTACTCATTACTGGTCACATGCATTAGGGATGCAGGTGTTCAGAAAGAATAGAGAAGAAAAGAGATTGAAAAAATATGGTAGCAACAAAGAAATTCAGGAATCATGAATTATGTCCCTATGAATGCTGTGAAGACTGGGCTGGTTTGATTCTTACCAGCCTTATGAGTTTGTATGGATTTATTTTCATTGCCAACAGTACTACAGATTTCTGCCTTTGAGACTCTGCTGTGCCAGTACAACTGTCCAGCCAAAAAAAACCTCTGGAGAACAGATCTGGCTAAAAAATAACATAGTTTAAAAAGTCATTGTCAGGTGGGAAAGTCTCCCATACTAGTTCACTACCCAGGAATGCCAATAGTAAGCCAACACAGGGGAGAATCAATTGAGCAGAAATGGGTGGCTGCAGACAGCAATTCCAAGTGCCATGATGGGCCTAATCATGTTTTCTGTTGTGACAACTCAGTTCTGCCTAGTATCTTTTATAGATTTGATAATGGTGTTAAAATCTCCCACTTTTAAAACTGCAAAAACCAATTTTGAAATCATTATTTATTTTGAGTCATGTTATTCCATAAATCTGGCCTAAAATGCAACCACATAATTTAAATAATTACAATTTTCTTCGACTGTAAATTTCTAAACCGTGCAAGCAGTGTACCTGTGATATAATAATACTGCACTCAAAGGCTTTATCCCACTATAACTTACAGACACCTAGAAACGTAGGTGGCAGGACACAGAAGATAAATTGGGATAACAACACATTTGCCTGTGAAATAAACCAACCATTTAGGTATTTTAAGTTAAATCACTCACACCATAAAAGCTTTTAAAACATAAAGTGCACATTAAATTTGTACAGATAGTTATGTGAGATTAAATAGGCTTCAATACATTTTAAGGATTTTGTCCTGTTAGAAGATAATCAAGTAAACAATTAGATTTTTTTAGTTTTTATAGAAATGCTCCAAGAGGAGCCTAAAACAATGAAATCCTTTTTAAAAATTAATTGAAACTGAGTTTTTTCAGAATGCTTTCATGTAGACAATGGTATTCTATAATTTAAAAAAATATTTTAAAAAATCAAGTCCATCTTACTACTGCAGGAGAAACATACTTGGAACTCTAACCCAGACAAATATTTAGTACATGAGTTTGGGTTTTTCAGTAGGTTCACTTCCACAAATAGTTACCACATTTAGTTTTTGATAAAAAAGTTGTTGATAAAAAAACAAGAGTACATTATTTATTTCAGACTCCTCGAACAAAAGTAGCAAAGAGTTTGAAGTCTTCCAATGCTCATAAAACCATCATCTGAACATAGAAACTTGTGTGTGATTACATGTAAAGAGATAAAATTAGATCAATAAAAACTCCTGACAACTTATCTTTATACTGCTAACATACTGCTGTTTTTAAAATGTGCTACTTAATGCATTCACCTTCACTTAGAGGAAGCATTTGAATGTAGGGAAGTTCAGCAGCCACTGCACTGATCTGTAGCTGCTGTACCAGGTGTTCACACATTTCACAGGATTCACTTCCAGAACACACACATTGCACATCAAGGCAATCACAGTTAAAGAGCTGAAATCCTCATTAAAATTTTCTCATTAAAAACATGGTTTGCAATTTCTTTGGAAAAAGAAGCAACATTTTTTTCTAGCAAGCACACCTACAATACAAAGTCTATCTAGCACCAAAATCAACTATAAAACTGTGCAAGAGCCACAGTTCCAAAAACTGACATACTTGCTTTAAAATGATACCCTGTACATAGGACTTTATAGCAATGAATAATTTTTTTTCCTCTAACATATATAGAAATGATTGACGAACAACCTGTAATCCGCATTCTACCAGAAAAAAGAGGAAAATGGGCAATTTAGTTATTTACGTCAGAGGATTTTGTAATTTAAGAATAAAAAAATATGCTGTGACAATCACACACCATACAGTTGCCAATTATTTTGAACATTAGAGATACCACACTGTTCTGACAAAATTAATGACTACTTCCACCCCTCAAGCAGAGTTCTTTATCCATAGTAATTTAAAATTCTGAAATTGCTAAGAGAAAACACGGCCAAAATTAAAAAAAAAAATCATGCAGTCAATTAGATTTGGAATACTAGATACAGAAACATGTAATAATCAAGAGGCAAGTTAAAACCTCAGTGTAAAGTTTAATTTAACTGAAGAAGGCTCAAGAGCCAATTGATTCTTTGTCAAGATGCTGCCAACACCAGAATAGGAAGAAGCTTATACAAACACTCAGGTTTTCCCACAAGAATTCTTGCAGCAGCTTTCCATGGACACTTACAGCTAGGCAGTAAGAAAACAATTCTACCAGTTTGAACTTAATCCTCAAACTCACTGTTTCCACAAACTAGCAGATTTCTAGTTTACACTTCATTTTCCAATACAGACCAATTACAAGCCAATTTTAAGACCTTCCTCTAATAAATTAAAGCAGTGAGCAGCTTTTTAGAATAAGGGAACTAAAAAAGTTTTTCTGAGTGAGAGACATGTAAGACTGGCAACAAGACAAACAAGCCAAAGGCAACACATGGACAAAGGAAATCAAACACAAGCACTACGAGAAGCTAAAACCAAAGTGACATAAAACACCACCACTCAGGGAGCCTGATGAGACACCAGAGATGTGCTCCAGTCAAACACAGAAAAGCAGCAATAAAACTTCCAGCATTCATGTGTGCATGTGGAATACAGCAAAAGTCTGTAGTGTGACTTCCCATTCCCTTTTAGTACCTTCCTGAAGGGCCAGCTCTGGTGACTGTGTAACAGATGGTGAAGATGGTGGCTTTGAAGACAGGCTTGGAGCAGGTGACCTTACTGACGACATCACAGCAGAGGAAGCAGATGTTCCAACTCCAGGCTTGGTAAATGGAACATTCTGGCTCACTGAGTGCATGGGCTGTGAAGAATCAATGCCACCTGAAAACAACAGCAGAAAGCAGGAACCCTTTGTATGTACTTGCACAGACAATTACACAGCACAGGCAATCACATTTGATTCCACAGTAACTACAAAAAAAAATACAGTACTTCAAAGAGAGATGCCTTTAAACAAGTATCTACGGAAAGATTGGTTGCTTTAAAAAATTCAATACCTACAGTGCTAAAACTCCATTATAATGAACAAATTGCTCTGACAACAGCAAAAAAAAAAAAAAAAAAGCATGATGCAGAACGAGCAAGACTAAGCTTAAGCTTCTTTTTGATACATCCCCTCAACGCTGTGCTTTTACAAGTTACTCTTCCCAGGTAAGCAAAATGTAGTCCACCTGAAATACACATTCTTCCCAAGGGAGGAAACCTTGTGCAGTAGACCAGTATTATGCCTCCCTTGCAGTGCTGGCACTTTGCAATATGGGCATTCAGTTATGAGACTCATATTCCAAGCAATCTGTTTCAATCAACCCTGAGTATTCCACAAAACTTCTGATGTGTTTTAGACATCTGGACTAGATATAATCTGCTCAAAAAAGTCAGATTAATGCTTTGAGAGATGTGACATAGTCCAGCTGAAACTCCTATCAGACAAGGACAACATAACTTCAATTAAGTTAGCTCTCAACTAAGGGCTGCTTATAAATTGAGAAAATCTGTATTATGATTCTATCTAAAAAAACCCTGACTGACCAAGCTGTTAAAGAGAAAGGAAACGGTTTTACCAAAAGTACTCAGTAAACAAACATAGAAATTGAGCAAGAGCAAAATTCTCCATTTGTAGAGTACTTGTTTAAGTTACCAAATTTGCTAGAGGATGCAGAGGTAGTATTAACTTTGCATCTTCTGCACATATAGCTGTGTAGTTCATACAGTCCCTGACTTTTCCTTGAATAATGGAGGTGATATCTCAAAGAACTTCATGGGCAAGCTGAGGTTTCCTTTAGAGGGTGAAGAAGAGGCAGCTTAAAATGATCCTTCTGTTTTTATTATTTACAGTCAAGATTTACAGCACAAATCTTTATTATCTTTAATATATTTTTCAATTTTAAAATCTGATGTTGAGCATACACATGGCTTTTTGCAAGTCTTAACAAAATTGAAATGATGTCTTTTTCCAATGAACATTCAGAGCATTATTTTACTGCAATGGACTTGCTATAACCTCTGCATCTACACAGTGTCTTGCAGATTCCCCATGGGTGCTTCAGAACCTGTCAGCAGGAATGCTCTTTTATTACTGTAGCTTCCTCAAGCAAGATATGCAAGATGACAAGGGAAGTTCTCTGCCACATCCATGTGCTCACCCAGGTTTTGTAGAGTTGTTTGTAGGGTGATGGTATTTTCCACACTGCAAGTCGATATAGCGATGCTGGCACCATCAAGCACTGCTGTAGAGAGTGTTAAATGCTGTAATGTCAGTGTCACGTGCTCAAAGCCAAAACCAATTTACACCTGGATTAGCTGAAGATGTAAAACCTTCCTGCCTACTAATATCTATTCTCAAGCAAAGGTTATCCAATTACCTTTAAAATTGCATGAATCCTTTAAATGCGTTGTAAAAAAGTTTCTAAACGCTGAGAAATAAAATATATTTTTTCTTTGTACAAAAATCCCACCCGCAAAATCAAACGATAAACTTTATTTGGTGACTCCATAAAGGTTTTAAATGCTGTAAGCAACTAAGACCAAAGGAAACACTTGAACAAAATTAACATTTAAAACCACATTTCCTCACCTTCAATGTGTACTGAAGTTTTCCTTTCATGCCTCTCAACCATGAACAAGCTTGCACTAACAACAATCAAGTGTAATGATTTACAGCTAAAAGACATGTTACAGAAAGAATCTGCAGAATTGGGGCAAATTAGCATTGTAATTCACCATTTTCCCCTATACATCATCACAAAGTTGTAATTTAATTTCTAACTGGAGATCCAGAAGTTATAGTTTAAAAGTATCACCACAGCATCTCCTCAAAACTTCAGAAGACATGTGACAATTATCCTTCTTGAGTTGCTTCAGCTGTGGTCTTGATTTCCTGCCCTCACAGCCCCACGCACCCCCTGCACCCAACACAACACAATTTCTAAGGAGAGAGGTGCCACCTCCCTGCCGCTTCTTTTCCAACAGCATCCTTTGCCCCTGACTTTCAGTACTGGCTGCAGTCCTTCCCCTTTTTGCAAGCACACCTATATTAGCAGATTTACAGGATTATAGCCTACATTCCTATGGAACTGGGGCAGCAAGGACTTTACATCCTGATCTGACATAAGGGCAAGTGTGCGTATGAGATAATGAAATCAGAGTGTCTCCTGCTCAAGGAGCCTGCCCATAGCAGGATGCAAAGAAGCCCATGCCATACACTCACAGGAGTTCTCCAGCTCCCTCTCCTACAGAGGAGCCCAGTAAAATTCAGGCATCCTGACTGATATCCATGCTAACTTGAAAAGCACCAAGAATAATGAGAGTGCTCTGATTTCAGCAGCAATAAACTGGAAAAACATTTAAGAAAGCTACTGACCTAGAAAGACAAAAAACCTAAATAATACAAAGTATGTTATTTACATAGCATAACACTCCTGGACAGATTTTTACCAACATTGTTCTGCTGAAATACAGATTTTAAAGATAGAAGAGAGTGATTTTGCGGAGTTAAACTAATATAAACCTCCAAGAAGAAAAATCTTGAATTAGATATATTTATATTCTACTTTATTTATACTTCCTAAAGCAAAGAAAATTATTCTTACTGGCTATTATTCACCAAGAACAGTCAACTACCAGCAAAAAAAAAAAATTCCTCTTAAAATAATTTTGGCTTCTTCTAGTAAGATCTTAGCAAGCTTGCTGAAAATACTTCAGATATTTCAGAAAGGGGTTGCTAAAGTTTTAGGAAAAGACTTTGTTGCAGTTCTATGTCCTTAATGCACGACATACAGAATTTAAGAAGTTTGATCTTAGTAAATTCAACATGCTGGAGGTCTGCCTTTTGCAAGGCTATACATAAAAATAAAACTTTTAAAGAAACCAATTCAAGTCCAGTGGTGACAATTTTTGATTCAAGTAAAAAACAATTCAGAAATCAAACAACTTCTGAAAAACTCACCAGCCCAAGTTTCCTGAGTAAATCCTGTTTGAATACACAGATTATATTAACACATCATTATTCTACATAAAGGATTCATTTTCATCACAGAGAGCTTTCAGTGCTGACTGTACAAAATTGCTTTGGAAAAATACATTGAAACTGTAGCATCCTGACTGGCAATCTGTCTGCAATTTGCTTATTTATAATTCAAAGATTTTAAGGGCATCTTTCACAGTACAGGGGCAACAATAACAAACTCTTATTGGCACCCTGACAAACAGGAGTATACTGTATCCAAGTTTCTTTACACAGTCATAGAAAGCACACTAGTGAATTTCAGAAAATCTTTTTTTTTTCAAGTAGTTTAGCAAAAAACTATGCACAGAACAGATGGCAACTGTTTCCCAACATTGCTTCTTCCCGAAGAAAGCAGGGAGGATGAAATATTCAGAAAGCTTTCTTCCAATAGATCATTCATTATTTCCTTATGCTCCTTGTGTATTGTATTCAGACACTTTCCAAGAATGTACAGGAATTGGCAAATAATTTTCAAAATCCAACTCCTTTTCTTAAAGGCTGAAGACAAATAGAATACTATATATTAAATGACTCCATCTGAGAACAGTAAGACTGCACTGGGAAATTTAGAAAGCATCTCAGTGTCTCGAAACAAAACCAATTATGCCAGGATCAAACAATTACTATAATTACTTTACAATTTTATTATTATGCATTTATTTGTAATTATTTATGTAAGTATTTTACTATCAGGGTGTTGTAGCAATTGGATTTTTAATATATTTTAGCCAAAGATGTTGAATTCTAGATTAAAAGAAATCAGATATCATTGGAGACAGTTTGTTTAGCCCCAGACATCAAAAATGGTTTTAAGTGTTCAAGGTTTAGTAATAAAACTGTCCAGCTCTTCCTTCAGCCTTGCTGTCAGCTGTTATGCTTATCTGCTTTTCTTAGTCAGGAAATACAGAATCATTTGTGTGCTGGGGTTGAACCAGAATTCACGGGAAAGAGAAAAAAACTACTTTGCAGATAAATCACTTCCACAAACCTGTGCACTGTGCAATGAAGCACAGGGCATGCTTCTATCAGCAGCTTTACAAGCCCAGAAAGAGTCTGCATGTGGTTTAACTCTTGAGGCATACAGTCCAGCAAACCAACCAAGGACTGCAGTATTATCCAAGTACAACAGAAACAGTGGATCAGTGCTTATTTTCATAACTGCAAAGTGAGTATCCATGACACAGCATTATCACAGCCAATTCTATCATTAGTTCTTTGAAATCCAAGTGTATTATTACTGCTTTTTCTTGAGGCCATATACTAACTCAATCACTCCCTTAAGAACAGCACTGAATGGTTCAAAAATAAAACTACTGCTCACATTGCTCTTCATGGTCTGATCAGCTCCACTTTCCACCTTTAAAACAGCTTCTCACTGCAAAAAAATTTGCTATGAACAAATCACTTCAAGACATCTCTACAGGAAATAAAATTAACAAGCATTGGAATTAAAAACTTCTGTAAATTAAATTTACTGCTCTGTAAAACAGTAACAGTTTGAACAAAAAATAAGTCGTTTTCATACGCCTACTGCATATTGTGCTATTCTGGAAAGACACCTGCATTCTGTCAAGTCTGCACATTCTGCACTGAACAGAGTCAACTTTTTTGGCCAGTCCTTGAAAGAATCCATTTTTATGCACAATCATGAAATGCTGGTAACTTCAGGAGCTTTTCAATGAGCTCCCTATATTTCTTTTTTTAAATGATATTTTGTTTCATGATTTGAAAATACTGGAGAAAATTACACAGAGCATTCATCAGTACAGAATTCAAATCTACTAATATTAAATGACACTCCACATCCTAGTCTTGGGAGGGGGGAGGAAACCAATATTGAAACTCAATTTGAACTGTGGATTGAATGAGCTTCATTTAAGCTTAACTGCTTTTCCCAAAAAGCTTTACCAAACCACATTCTTTCTTAAGTCCTTGGTCTGAGAAAATCTCAGCTACTAGGACTCCTAACAGAGTTTCAAGGTTACACTATAACCTGTAATATCTAGCATTAAAAAGGAAACCTACAGTTATGTAACATCTGTCTTTAGTAGAGAAAGCAAGCTGTAGTCTGGCACTGCTTACAAGTCAAAACTGTGTGAAGTTGGAAAATTCCCAGTTTAGAAAGAAAACCAGACCAAATCCTGCACAGACTATTGCTCTCTCCTCTGCAGAGCAAGGTATTTCATTGTGGAGGTACTCCCACTTCTCCAGGCTCTTCCATGCTTCCTACTAAGTACTATCCCATGAATTGGCACTCAGTTTTCCTATGAAACAAAAGCTGAAAGAACTAATGAGGACTGAGTGTACTTGCCCTCAACTGGCACCTTCACAACCTTACAGCTACATCCATACTAAAACCATCAAGTTATTGCTTGCAAAAATCAGCTACAACTTCCCCTTTCAAATGCTTATCAAAAATATTAATTAAAAAAACCCCAACTGACTCAAAATCCACGTAGGATACTACTTTTTTCCTGAACTTTGTGGGAAAATGCAGGTGTGTTTATTAAGATTCAGTTATTACAATTATTACAGATACCTCTTCCCAAATTATAGTGCAAACGAGACCATTTGCCAAAGTCTTTAGTATGAATTTTATCTAACAGTAAATGTGAAGTAGAGAGACAATAAAATAAAAAGAGAGGAGAGGGGAGAGAAAGGGAGTGACAAGTGACAGACTAAGACCCATTAAGAGACAAGGGGCAGACAAGAAAAATACCTCAAATCCTGCAGGCACTGCCAGGTTGAGAATGAAACATGCTCCCACATCACTGGGAACAGCCCAGTTGTGCAGGATACAAGAATTAAAAGGCACAATTACGTATGTTAAATGTTATTAAAGGAACCAAAAAAGCAAGATTGGACAGTATTTCAGGAACCACATACAAGGGATGACAGCAATGAGTTATACAAACCAGACAATTTTTGTGAAGGAAATCCAAGCATTTGTGATGGATGTGACTGTGTGATACAAATGTAGTGACACATCCTTAGAAGAGGACACTGTAGAAAAAGTGAAGAAATACCAACATCATCACAAACACATCCAGGAACTCACAACTGTGGCAGACATCACATTTGTGAGCGTGCCCTGCGGAGTGCAGGGGAAATCATGGTGTCACAGAAACCATGAACTTCTGAGAGCCCTGGCTCACTCCCAGCCAAGGCAGCAGAAGACAGCCCAGGCCCTGGCCTCAGTGCACTCAGCACTTCTGCAGATACTGTGTGTGTGTCTGTGAGTAAAGCATGTGCTGCTGTATCACCTTAGCACCAGTAAAGTTTCAGTGAATACCACTGGTGTTGGGCAGCCACAAGCCAGCTGACACCAGGTGTGGACAGCACGTGGGGATGACAATGGACTCCTGTCATGAGGTGTCTCATACCATCCAAACAGGACTAAATTCTACTGAGGTCAACAGGCTACCTATACTTAACGTGGAATAGCAGTATATATAAATTATATGTGTTGGATAAATAGAAAGATATCACCACCTGGGGATGCAGACAGTGTCCTGTTAGTCCTCTTCTTCTGGTCTTCTTGGTGGCAGGGGTCCCACACAACAGAGCTCAATGGGTTAATTATATTCAGGTGTACATGGGAACTCCAAGCACTATCCCTTGGATGCAGGCAGGGGAGTTTTACACTGGTTTTTACAACACTGTGGA
This sequence comes from Urocynchramus pylzowi, assembly GCA_013397555.1. NCBI lineage: Eukaryota > Metazoa > Chordata > Aves > Passeriformes > Fringillidae > Urocynchramus > Urocynchramus pylzowi. The sequence goes on from VZRH01004421.1 coordinate 429,767, forward strand.
TCTGTTGCAACACTGTGGATCATGCCCACTCCTTTGGAAATTGAGTCTGGGGCATTTCAGGGGTCTTTGATGATTTTGGCCCCTTCTAAGGCATGAAGCTGCCTCTCATGTCAGCGCACTTGAGTCAGTTATGTCCCATCAGAAGGGATGAACACCCTCAGGCATATGTGTGACAGTTGTGTAAGGAAAGACAATTGGCATGATACAAATTACCAGCCTGCCTCCACAGGGCCTGTGTCTTATCTGGCTCGAGACCCAGCTTGTAGCTTCTGGCAGTAGGTGCTCACCCTCCCTGTCTTGGTTGGATTGAAGGCTTTCCCATCACACACCACACCCCCAGAAACTCTCCTCCTACTCCAGGGGAAAAGTGTGCAAACCTAGCCTCAACAAAGCACCCTGCTGTCTCCCTGCCTGGCTGATTGTTTTGAGTCATTACCATTAACATTTCAGTCTCTCACAGTGTCACTAAAGCAAAATTTAGAGAAACAACAACCACGACTTAGACAAATTCTCTAGCCAGAAAAGAAAAAAGTATCTTTGTGAATAACAGACATATTTCAGAAAGTACATATTCCTTCAAAACTGCATGAAAAAGCTCCCTTCTGAGGCCACTCAAATGAAAACCACACAAACTAAAACCATCCCCTAAATAATGTATTTTTCTGTATGTCTCAATCGAAACAAAATAGCTGCTATTGTGAGGACTGTGGTAACCAAATTAGAAAAGCTACAAGAATGAGTGACAGAACTCAAAATTACATTACAGAATTCCATGCAGTGAACACGAACAAGCCAACAAGAGCACACGATTACTTACGTTTCCCAAACAAATCTGGCAGTTCACCATCTTTCAAGTAACACCATACCTGTATTTATTTGGTTGTTTACTTTAGGAATCGATCCGGTGAGATTCCTGCTGAGGTTGTCTTGCACAGCCTGAGCAGATGAACCAGTTGATAATGTTGAATTATATCCCACAGGAACGTGCTGCTGAAGGGAATGAGGTACTGATGTACTCTGGCTAGAAAACACATTTGTCTCTTTGAACTGTCCAACAGCAGGTAGACTCTGAGAGGTAAATGTCTGCCCATACACACCTCCAGCAGCCACGGGAGGATAGGAAACATTGGGATACATGGCACCAGAAACCACGGGCATAGCGTAGTGATCAGAATTAAGGGGAAATCCCTGAGATGCAACTGAAGAGCTGACAGAAGTGCTGTAGTGATTATCAAATGCTGAATATGACTGCTGAGCACTCACATGCAAGTAGGATGCAGACGATACTGCTCCTTGAACAGGTCTGTCACTGGAGCCCCCTGAATGGGGAGGAGTGCTGTTGTACAATTGATGTGACTCCTGTGCATTCAACACGTTGCTACCCACAGATGTCATAACATTTTGTGCTGGTGCTGAATAGTACCCAGGGTAGTAACTGGCTCTGTACTGATTATCCAGATGTGAAGCAGCAGCTTTATTGGGCACTTGGGAATAGTGTCCTGAAGGCGCACTGTAGTTCGGAAGATGTGAGCCATAGCCAGAGGGGAGCTGCATCTGACTCTGCATAGGACCTGAAATAAGAGAAAACATCACACATATTAAAGGGGCATCTGCTACTAGTCCCAATGGGCTCTGCACTTGAGCTAACAATTTCTTTCTTCTTCTTTTCTGCCAGTATTTTTGAGTTTGATTCCCATCAGCAGAGAGAGAATAAACCAAGAGTAATGCATGCAAACACACTATGTGAAGTAATTTGAAAATACACCAAGAAGTAGCAGAAAAATGGATTGCTTCTGTTCTTGAAAGAGGCTTCCATGCCAAGATTGTTTGCCTCTTGTTTGTATTTTGAATATTTTTAAAAGTTTATAGGTTAAAAAATAGTAAGCATCAATAAGCACCAAACTGGTATTTGCAAGTGTTTGAATGCAAGAGTTTGCCTTACAGAAACTGCCTGAATATAGAAACTGAAAAGCTGCAGTCAAATCAGTATGTCAATACATAACAATATAGGCAAAAATATATGTCCTGTTGCAGGACAGTTATATTTGTCATTATGTATTATGCTTTCAGGAAAACTGAAGTTTTTATGAAACTACAGAGTATTTGACAAGGCACATCATTTACATTTACTGCCTGATACTCACATCAGGTGTAAGAGATGTTGGTATCAGAGAAACTGACCTCTGGTACCACTGCAATTGGCTCTGCAACATCAGAGGTTAATTACATACCGGCCCAGCAAGGGTCAAACAAGGGCTTGCCTGCTACAGACCAAATGTTAACTATGTCCAAAGTGATTTTCTCAGCCAACTGCTCAATGGGAAATCTCAAAGTTCTTCCTCACATCCCATTCCTTAACCCTGTTCTCATTGTTAGTGAACCACTGATGCTTTTGTGTGGATAACTTGCTTTCTTAAAATTCCCACACCCTATTGCTTACATCACGTGGAATGACTAGGCTGTTATTTCCCACTCCCTGGCCAATAAAAACATAAACACAGCACTGGCCCACTCACAAATTAAATGGCAGCTGAGGTAATAATGAATAGTTTATTCCCCTGCTTATATTTACAATGATTACAAAACTTAAGCATTACTCCTCTTGTCTTGAAATTCTGAAAAATCACTGCTCTCCAAGGAACCTCTAGATGTCCTATGATTAACTTCCAAGGCAATTTTAATAATGAATTTGTTAACAGACCCCTAAAAACAAGGAACATACTGCTCGAAATTGCTTTCTGGTAAAATTAAAAATGCCCTTTCATAACTGACAGGAAGTGGAGCAGAAGAGAAAGGAGCTAAAAAATTGCAGAACAGTAACTTGGACTGTTTGCTGGATCAAAAGACAGACAGGCATTTGGGGGAAAAGCATAAAGAGCTTAAAAAATTTATCTTGAGTTTTGAAGAGAGCATGTATGAGCTACGTTTCTGATTCACCTTCTTCTTGAAAAAATGGGAGCTGCTTTATAGAGCTGCGTAGTTTTTTCTCCTTTAAAGGAAAATGATTGAGTTAGCAAGCCATTAACAGCTACATGAACTTTGCCAGACTTTTGACCTGCTTTTCAAAGTCTGAAAAAGCAAACCCAAAAATACAGCAATAATTTACATGTGTTAATGTTTATGGCTTTAAGCAGCTATGCCACCTAAGGTGGCAAGAAAATGTATTTTATTTGAAAATAAAATGTGCATCTGTTCTACTGATATATGCAGATTTAACTAACTGAGCAGGTATAACTTAGAAACTGGTTTAGGAGCACCTGACTCCTAAACAAAAGGTTGCATATCAAACCATCTACTGCAAAGTCTTCTAGTATCTAGCTCTTGTTTCAAAATACACACCATAAACAGAGATTAAATTACCAGTACAAGGTATCAGTCTCTACATGACAGAATGCAGAGACCTTTTCATTCACATTTTAAAGCAGAAACATTTATAAACACACACGTGACAACCTCACTGAGATAGACAACATTTGAAAAATTATATTGATTTCAAGCGGCTGGTCCTTTGAAAGCAAGTTTTACAATTATAGATGAAAGATTATTCTCATTATCTGAAGTGAGTTTTTTGTCCATTTGATTATAAATAATGTGAGTAGACAGTAATTTTTGTACTGCAATTAGTAGCTGAAGCTACTAATGGTGACTAGATAACTGGACAGTTTTCAACACTGGAAATCAGAATAGATCTTCAGTGTCATTTCAAAATCTGGTTAATTGCACAATCAGTCCCGATGTCTCAGGTATTCCATCTTTCCAAAACACCTGACAAATATCTCCAAAAATTCCATAAAGGAGTGAACACCATCTCTGTAACAAAGCAGTGCAACTCTCCTTCTATGAACAAATTAATACCTATTACATAAAGCGTGCAATTATATAAAGTTACAATGCGTAACTACACAGACACAGCAGTGCTATGGCTATACCACCATGTGAATTAGTAAAGTTTTGCTTGCTAATGTCAAGTTTGGTTTTTATGTCCATGCATTCCCTCAGCAGCACAATTCAGCCATCTGCCATACACCCTACCCACATGGACTCTATGGATGCTAGACCACCAAAATGCCTTTCTATCCAAATCCACCTGTGAGCTTTCCAAAACTTCTAACACCCCTTTACCCACCTCCAGAGAAGATTCCCACAGCCTCCTCACGTCCTCTACCCCATGGGCAGGGAGCAGCAGCACTGCCCCTTGATAACTGCTGGCAAACAAACCAGCAGATCAGGGCGTGCTGAGCTCTCACTACAGCTCAGTCACACAACTGGAGTCTCCTTCTTCAGGAGGATTCACACAGCTTCCCATTTTCACAAAATATTCAGAGGTTTCCCATCTTTCACATCTCTGTTCTCTTTGTTAAATTGACCAAAACTATCCCCAGTCGGAGGAGGGATGAAGAACAAGGCTAAACAACATAATAATGAAAATTCTGCTTCCAAAATGTTAGTAGAAATACCAATGGCAGCCTTACAAACCAGCTGTAGACAGCACCAGACAAACTCTAGAACTCTAAAGAGTCATGGGAATTCAATACAATTATCCTCTCAATGCTGCATTTCAATACATTAAATTGTTAGCACTGAAGTTCTCCATCGCTACTGAAGAAACACATCATCCTTCAGTACTGATTTAACAAGAACCATTTTGTTATGCTGAAATTAGGAAATAGGTCATTTTCCACTTAGATACAAAGCCACTTTCAAGACTACAAAAAAAGCTTCCCAAACTTGTAAGAAAAAAGGAAGAAAATAATACCATACACTCAAGAAGTTACTTTTAAAAACTCAACAAAACAATCATGCCTAAATTTAACAAAAACTGAAGTCTCCAAGGATCTCAAATGGACTCGGTCACTGAACCAGACAAAATTCACTAATAACAAACCTGAACATCCTTTTTAACATCATTCTATGTACAACAGGCTGCTCGCTTTCTGCAAAAAGCACTCTCTTTCATTAGATGGCAGCAACTACATAGTTTTACCTGAAAAATTCACATTTTATCAAATTAAAACACAGAGCACTCTAAAGGAAAAGATACACCAGTGTTTTCTTTCAGCCAATACAGAAACAGTTCAATTCACATCAGATCTTACATTTAAACTCCACTCCAATGACATAAAATTAAATTTCAAAAGCAGTGACAATCCCGTTCATGAAATTTAGTTTCTATTATATAGTACAGAACTTTCTGCTAGTCTTTTTCTATTGCTATTCCACTCTACTTCCTCTCCTATTTCCATCAAAAAAACCAAAAACCTCAAATCCTGTGTTGTAACTTCAGGAGATTAGTACTCAGACAACAGATAGACCAATCAAAAATTTTTGGAATGCCATTGCTAGATGTCACAAAACGAAAAATTCAGGGTTATTGACTAAAGTCATCAAAGACATCTGAAGGAAAATAAAAACCAAAGTCATGCAACAAACATTTAAGACTGTTATTTAACAGTGTATACATTTCTCAGAATTAAAGAGCGTTTTGCAGAAAATAAATGGTCTAGGCCCTGATTTTACACAAGCTGTTTCTAGCAATACTAGCAGCAACATGGAGTTAATTAATTAAAACAACAAATAGTAACGACAGCTCTTTAAAATTATCAAGCTAAGAACACGAAGAGAAGATAGGATGACAGCTTCTATTTGCTTCTGTAAAGCACTTACAGGTTATTCAAGCTGTAGCAGCTGTATGCTGATAATGGCATTTATTTTGACTAAAAGCCAAGTAAACTTGGCATTTTCTGAACAATTTTTACAAACCTCAGCATCACAATACTGGTTTGGATACAACTGAGGCGTCAGTATCTCCTTAGAACCTAGCATTTAATTACCTTCATTTTCCTCAGTGACTGCCTCAACACCTACTGTATAGGCATTTAAGTGCTTATCCCTTGACTACCCCTTTGGACACAAGAAAAATTCACAATTGTCAAGTAAAAAATTTAGTAGGTCCCTACCCTGCACAGAAAACACACCTGTGCAGAAAATAGCATGACTACAAAAGATTACACAGTATGAGCTAGAACTCTATGCAAATAAGAGACCAAAGTTAGATACCAAACCAATATTACAAGGAGGAAATTATTGTATAGGGATTTTGAAGCGTTAACGTGGTGTGTCAATAAAGAACCGATTTCACAGCGCACCAATTTAAAAATGCGGAAGTGTACACTCAACACTTCCATTCATACTACAGTCAGTCTCTCTACCTCTCTACCTCAAATGGGCGTCAATATTTTGGGACTTCAAACTATTCTGCCTTTGTTTTTTCAGTGACCCACATTTCACCGGTCCAATGTTGCCTGTTCAGCTCAAATCCCAAGACCCAGTTGTGTGAACGCCTACCCACCCACTACTTTTAAGTTAGTACATGGCTACAAAGTGACTACTTTCCCCCCTAAAACGCGATTTTCTGCCCATTCTCACGCACGACGGCCAGCATCGAGGCCTGGAGGTGCCTCGGCCTCCAGAGCCTTCCTGAAACGCCACAGAACAGGCGCCACAGCAGCGGGCAGATCCAAACCCGCCAGGAGATAAAGGTGCGGATACCCCATCCCTCGCCCCTTCAGCGAAGCGGCAGAGGCTGCCCCTTCTCAAGTTCTTCCCGCACGCAGCCGCGGGGGCCCGCACCTTCCCCGAGCGGCTCCGCGGGTCCCGCCGCCTTCCAGCCCCAGGGCTCCGCTGCCTGCCGGATCCAGCGGGCCCACGCCCGCCCCCCGGGAGGAAGGGAGAGCGCGTAGGGCCCCGGCACCCACGGGGGCCTCACTCCGCCTCGGGAGCGGCCCGGCTCATCCCGGGGACCTCGCGGGCGGCCTTTCCCCGCCCGCCCGGGCCCCGCGCAGGTCCCTCACCGTTCTG
>VZRH01004421.1:438947-481822 GCA_013397555.1 Urocynchramus pylzowi
CCGATCTCTGTGGCTCTGTGGACAGGCCGGGGCAGGGTGAGGAGAGGCTGGAAGGATGTGATCCTGCCCCTCTGCTCGGCACATCTGGAGTGGTGTGTTCAGTTCTGAGCTCCTCAGCACAAGAGAGCTCCGGGAGCAGGACCAGTGGAGGGCAGGGTGAGGAGAGGCTGGAAGGATGTGATCCTGCCCCTCTGCTCGGCACATCTGGAGTGGTGTGTTCAGTTCTGAGCTCCTCAGCACAAGAGAGCTCCGGGAGCAGGACCAGTGGAGGGCAACAAAGATGTTTGAGGGACTGGAGCATCACTTATCAGGAATGGCTGAGGGAGGCTAGGCTTATTAAACCTGGAGAAGAGACAACTGAGAAAGGATTTCATCTATATATATCTAAATATATATCTATATAGTGTATAAATACCTAAAGTGGGGATGCCAAGAGGATGGAGCCAGGCTCTTCTTCATGGTAGGACACGTCCTATTTGCCTTTGTCCCAAACAATAGGACGCAAGGCAACAGGCAGAAACTGATGCACAGAAGTTCCACCCGAACATGAGGAAGAACTTTGTAGTGACTGTGCACTGGAGCAGATTGCTCAGAGAGGTTGTGGGGTTCTTTCTCACTTGACTATCAAGAGATGCTCGAGAACCATCTGGACACACTCCTATGCCATGTGCTCTAGGCTGACCCTGCTTGAGCAGCGAGGTTGGACCAGGTGATCCACTGTGGTCCCTTTCAATCTGACTGATTCTGTGAGGCTGCTCCCTGTCCCTGCCTCAGGGCACAGACATGTACATATGCAATACATACACCTGTCCTTATTTTGCCTGAGACATTTTTGTCTGTATAGATAATATATGCTATTTTAGGTATAAATGTACCCTGGAACACACAGAGAGGTAATGTGTACTGCACAGGGGAAAAGGCCTCACAAGGTGAGGTGAGGTGAAAGCTCTCCCTCTGTAATTATTCTTGTACAGACAGAAAAGCCTTAGTGAGATGGGGTGAGCTGAGGCGAGGCTTTTCTTTCAGTGCTAGGAGTGCTCACTGCATTCTGTCTGTCTCCAGTGTGGATATATCTAGAGAGACAGGCCTTCACAAGAAATGGCAATGTGAGATAAGGCAAGACTTTACAGTGTCTGTGCAGAATATATACTTCATATTCTCTAAACAGGAAGGAAAGTGTTGGAGAGACTCTGACATGGTTTAACCTCATCCAGCAACTGAGCACCACACAGCCCCTTCCCCCTGCCCCCCATCCAGCTGCAAAGGGGAAGAGAATCATAATTGTAAAAGTGAGAAAACTCCTGGGTTGAGATAAAGTCTGTTTGATAGTTAAAGCAAAAGCTGTGCACACAAGCAAAGCAAAACAAGGAATTCCTTCAGCACTTGCCATGTGGGTCAGGCAGGTGTTCAGCCACCTCCAGGAAAGCAGGGCTCCATCACATGTAATAGTTGTTTGGAAGACAAACACCATTGCCTGAATATGCCTCCCTCCCTTCTCCCTCACCCAGCTCTAGATGCTGAGCACACCACCACATGGTATGGAATATCCCTTGGGTGAGTTGGGATCAGCTGCCCCAGTTGTGTCCTCTCCCAGCTGGTGCTTGCCCAGCTCCCTTGCTGGTGGGGTGGTGTGAGAGGCAGAAAAGACCTTGACACTGTATAAGCACTGCTCAGCAGTAATGAAAACATCTCTGTTTTATGAGCACTGTCTGCAGCAAAAAGCCAAAACATAGTCCACACCAGCTGCTGTGAAAAAAATGAGCTCTATCCCAGCCAAAACCAGCACATCCTTCCCCACTGGCTGCTGTTGACAAAGGATTTCTGTTCAGTTTAGCACCTTCCACAGTCTAAACCACACACCATTTTGACTGTTTGTCTGTCTCTATCACCTATCATTCACTCAGACACTACTCAAGACTGGGTTAATTGCTTGGGTTATTTAATTAATTATGCAAAAAGTCAAAAGCACTATAATATACTGGTGATTTATATTATCAACATGAAATCCAACAACATTGAGTCACCTTTACTTTTTGCATACATTGACCAGTCCCTTCCCTGTTTGTATGCTGTTCTTCCTACTGTTTATTATGCATGTCTGTCCCTAATTACTTTTTAAATTACTGTCTGTATGTCTGTATGTTTGTCTGTATGGTTAGCATATGGCCCAGCTCTGACTGTTACAATTACTACAAAGCATCTTTTAATACTGCAGGAACTGACTGTATTGGAATGTTTGTCAGCCTTCACACCCTGTCAGACTATGTAGAGGTGTCTTGTGCAGGCCTCTATTAGTCCTTGGCTTGTACATCCATATCTGAAAGAAATAGTTTCTTCTCCATGACCTAATAAGCTAGGGCAAGAAATAATGGGCTCAAAATGCAGCAATGTTCAGGTGAGCTATTAAGAAACAAAGATTATTAGGATACTAAATAACTAAGTGGCATGGGAATGGTGTGACATAGCTGTAATAGAAGGAGACTTAGCAGGGGTTACACAAACATTTTGAGAATCTGACTGTCAACCCGCAAGTGACCTACTGCAGTCCTTTCAGGGCTGTACTGTTCTGACAGGGTTAACAAATTCTGCAGTTAAAGTTGTTCTTCCTTCGTTGTAACCCATGTTTTCCCTTCTTTGTAACCCATGTTTTCCCTTCTGTGTGACTCATACTCCGTCCCACACAAAGTACTTCTGAGAAATGATTGCATGACAGCACAATAATTCAGATATGTGGACAAGCAGTTGATTTGTCTTTTCATTCTCAATGCTCTTTGAGAAGGTGTGTTACTGCTTCCTTGTACTACAACTATATTTTGTCACAGCATGCAGCACATATGAATCTGCATTTTGACAAAGGTTTTTCCTTTCCAAAGTCTCATTTATCTAACTCCTGGTACTGTGAAACCATAAATATATCCAATCTTTGAAAATTACACATCAATTTAGGATCAAGCAGAAGTAGTTATAGATCATTGTGCTAAAAGCAAGAGGAGGCAACTGGGAATTTTCCCATTTTTTGAATGCTTTTACAAAACCTCTTACATGGCTTGATCAATTCTTTCCTACAAGCAACAACACTGTGGTTAAACCATTAATTCCTAGGAAATCCAGATGAGTTGGCAGCTAGAGCACAATCCTCTAATGGAAATTCACCATAAACTCAAACCCCTTAATTTAGTTTTCCTCATTTATAATGAATCTGAAAGCATTAGCAAGAAATGAGTATTCATGTCTGCTTTTTATGCTACCATGCAACAAATAACACAGGAGCTGTGTCACCTAGGCCATTGCTTCCACCTAGTCTAGCAACAAGCTTATTACAGGAGCAATAAGTTGTTTGGCCAGTTGATGGCTTAATTACTAACAGAGATATTTTGACCTTTGTTGGACACAAAAAAAAAGTCCCTTTGCCATTTGGGTTTGCAGAACATTGTGAAAGTGCATGTTGTTACCCCTAACCTGGTAAATGAGGCATTAAATTTCCAAACCTAGGAAAAAAAAGTAATTTTTATGTGAAGGAAAACCTAGGAACAAATCATTATCAGAAATAATTTTGAACTTTAGCATAACTAAGCCAAGTTTCTTCCACTTTGTCACATGCTTCAGAAGGAAAAGGACAAAATTAGGTGCTTTTATAACCTCCATCAACAAAATATAGCTGTGGGTCACTCTGTCTTACTAATAAATTTTTAATTATTGTACTTTATTTCTAACAGGAACTGGGCCACTTCAGTGCAAAGCAATGAGGCTTCACATTTCCACAATAAGTCTCCAATTGTGTTAATATCATTGTGTTTGTGTAAGTTGCCTCTAGTCACTGCAGTGTGACTTTCCAGAGTGAGAACAGCTAATCAAGACTGTTGATGTCACCGTGAAGTGTGCCTCTGCTTGGGTGACCTCTGCATCTGACTGATGGATAAATCCCTGCATTCACTGGGTGAGAGCTATGCTATACTTCATTTGCAGCTGGCTAATTAGTAGAAGAAGCCCCAGGGTAGTCATGCTCCACTTAAAAGAAAAATCTTTCCAACTTCTAAAACATACTAGAGAACAAGATATCAATTATGATGCTGCTCAGTTTTCTTACACATGTACAGATTTACTTTCCATGTAGTTTATTTTATTAATTATCCAGATAACTCCAGAGAAGTTTTGTGTCTCAGCAGTGAGCCTGTTTGCCTGAAGCACTTGGCATGCATTCTGGCTGGGTACACAAGACTGAACTGTGCTTAATTTTCATGAGGTTTTTTGGTTTTGCCTTTCCTTTTTTTTTTTTTTTTTTTTCCCCCTGGGGTATTTATACCTGTAATGGAAAAGGCTCAAAAAGCAGCAGGATCTACCTGGTTGTGGTTTCACCAGCTCCAAGGAAAACCTTACACATGCATGCTCCTTTTGGACATCATGTTTTTCAATCACTACACAAATTATAGGATAAAGGGGTCTGCGACTATCAACATAATGGTGGTGACCGAGCTGCTTTTGCCTACATTGGCATCAACAACAGTCTAATTGTCATCATCCTAGGGTGGCTGTAAATGATGTAAAAGAATTATTTAACTCTTTGCTGGACCAAAGCTATGAGCTCTGCTAACTGCTACAGCTGATAGTTGCTGGGTATAGCAAATCATTATGGCTTCTGCATCTGAGACCAGAAGGCAGAGCAGTTGTTCCATTCTGTAACACCTAATGATGGGTGTTGTCTCTGCTCATACTCTAGTCCATAATTTCCATTATACCTCTTCAAATCTGGATATATGACATAAGTTCTCACTTAAATTGGTACTCCTGATTGGCAATTATGCCTGGTAAGCCTCTTGAGTATAGAGCGTAAATAAACATATACATCTGTATCTAGGCTTGTAATATTCCTGGGTGGTTTCATCAGCTGCAAACTTCAGTCTATGGCAACAGTACTTAGAAATCACCAGGCTAACTACCACTAAGGAAGAGCCTCAGCTGTACCCTGAGATCTAAATATTTTCATGAAATTATGTTCAAAGGGAACCTCTAGCCACAAGCTTTCATATGACCTTGGGGCACAGCTAAACAAAAGCAAGACAGTCTGGGAAATTTCTGCAACTGATGTGCCACATCCCAGCTGTGGAGGCATACTGATGCTGTGATCCAAACAGGCTGAGTTTAAGCTCATGAAACCCTTTCAGTTTTCAGCTATCAAAGTTTTATGATTTTCCAGTAATTTTTACAAGACCTATAAAACTAATAAACCCCCTTAAGCTTTTACTCTCTGGCAGTTTGATATTTTATAGTTTTCCATTAAGAGGGAACAATGACTCATCTAAACCACTGGAGCTGCCTTCTTCTTCCTGTGGCTCCAGATGTAACACTTGCACCCAAAGCAAATCTTGCCATTACTTCTAAGAGAGAAACATGCTCCACATATGGGAACTTGTGTCCAAAAATAGTTTTCCTGGATGAGCATGTCACTGATCCCCCATGTATCTTTTTTTAATATAATCAGTAAGAAACCAACAGACCCGACTAGAAGACTTAGCTCCTCCTCTGCATTATCTGACTGCACAGGCTTCACTGTTTATGTCCATCACAGGTCCTGAGGAGCTCAGTCACATGGTAACACCCTTGGCTTCAAAGGATTTCTCACATGAATGATGGCAATGAGATAGGCTCATGTGAACTGTGGATCAAACCATCCAAAACTAAAATAGAAGATAATTAAATGATTGAAGCACACTTAAAAGTCCCATGCTGTGGATCAGCAGCTTAATGCTGTAAACTTCAAGGACTTTGCAGTAACACTTTATAAACTCTGGGTTTTTGTGTACATTTGAAACAACATAAAAAGCTGAAATTGTGTCTGTCCTTATCTGAAGAGACTGCTGTCCTCTGAAACTAATTGAAAAATTCCTCTCACAATATTTGGCAGTATTTGGGAATCTTGTCATGCCAATTAAACATCACGGACAGCGGCCGACCAAGGCCAGGTTCTGCACTGACTGCCTTTGCCCTCTCGTGAGACCAGCTGGAGGAGGCACGTGAAGCTCTGCTCTGGTAGAAAACACATTGCTCAGAGGCATCACATGAAGTGACATATTTTCCCTCTACAGCAGTACCCATTAAGTAGCACTTATTTAAGGTCAGACTATTTTCATGAGTAGCAGTGCATTGTTTTCAGCCAAGGGAACCTGGAGAGTGATTTTCAATGTGCAGAAGAATAAATAAATATAATTAATGAAAAAACTTACAGATTGATCCGTTTAACATTACATGCATGAAAAAAAATAAACAGCGATGATTAGTTTCATTTTCAAGCACAAGCTAAGTAATAGCATTCATGGAGAAAGACATGTTTACCTATAAACTTTTCAGACATGTAAACTGCTCATCTGAAAAAATACTTCTGGGCTTATAGCTGCTCTGACTGCCTTACCACTCAACCTTAGTTTGAGCTTTTTTGATGCTGGTTTTAAGTGTTTGTAGCTTGTTCTCAGCTGTTGCCTCCTAATTTAATTTCATTTTTCATAGTGGGTGAAATTCACATTTTTGTGAAATGACTTCCGTTGAAATAAGTGTTGTCATTCTAATTTCAAATTCTCTGAAACAGGGGGAAGTGGGGTGAGCACTTCTGTTTAGCATATCTTTTACTAAGACTGCAACATTTTTGACCCCACAACATGAAATTATAGGAGTACCAATAAAAGTCAGTGACTTGCTTTCAGTAATGAAGTACCTACACCTAAATATTTTTCTAACATAGAATGTAGTTTTTCATGCACGAAGATCAACTTACTTTTGGTGTGATGCTTGTGCTTTAAAAAGAAGTGAAAGTAGGTCTCTGCTGCCTTATCTTTTTAGAGCAGCTGGTGCTGTGTGGTTTCACTTTGTACTAGAAATAGTGCAGATTCAAATCACACCTGCAGGAACCATTTTGTTTACAAAAGAACAAGTAGCACAATTTTTGTGCATTATTTTGTAAGGCAAACTATTTTTCTGTGGATGGTTACTAGACTTGGGACAGCAAGACATTGCTGCTTCTTAGTCCATGGTGAGAAACATGTCCATTTTTCTCCTCCTCTGATTTCTGTCAAATTGCTTTCATGGTAACTGAGGTCCCAGTTTGGGACAGGCTCTACAAGTAGATGAAAATGTGCTGACAAATTATTTACTTAGCTGCAAAACAAGACAGCTCTGGCCTGACAGCACTTAGAAATCTAATTTAATATTTTCAGTTTCAAAAGCACTTTCTTTAGCATTGTGTCTGCTGTGTAATGCACTACAAGGAAAGGTGATGAAAAGAATGGTAGCATGTGAAATGCAACTCAATGATTCATATTGAGCTCAGATCCCATCACCCTTTTCCTCCTTGATGTCAAAAAGCCTTTTTTTGTCATATCAATGTGACTCAAAAGATCTGTTTATTTATTTGCAATTAAAATAAATGGCTGGTTTAATCATCAAAAATGATGATCAAACCAGCCATTTTCTTGAATCCCTTTTAGTATTTAAACAAGTCTGCTTCAGAAACATGTGTCCAAAGTTAACCATGTGTCTAAGTGCCCTCTAAATTAAGGATGTTAAGCAAATGTCTAAATATGTACCTGTGTAGTTTCTGAGGACAAAAACCAAAAAGTTTTTCTGCCAGAAAAATCAACTGGACAGGCCCCATTCCCTGAGTTTGCTTGTTCCTAAGAGTGAAGGATTATGTTTTTAGGAGATAAATTAACCTGATATGTTCTGAGGTCTGTGAAAGTGGGAGTAATCACATTTGCCCCTGAGAGTCTGGAGCTGTTCAGGAAGCAGCAAAAAAGAGTGCTTTTTTCCTTTCCAGCTCTAGACTAGGCTTGAACAGGGCAACTGGGGTTAACCTTAGCTTTCCTGTTCAAAATTTCTTGCTGTTAATTTCCTATAGCTGTGACTTCTGTTGCTCTTGTTGCACAGTGTTTGGTTTTACTCACCAGTATTTTGTCACAGGAACAAAACCTTTATTTTCATGTGGGGTGGAGAAAGCAGAGAAATTGAGGGATATCTTTTCCCTGCTCCTTGGAGACCCACCAGCAGTTGTAAAACTGTGCTCAAAGATTTTATTTTACTATTCCCGAAGTAAACACGTTCATGAAGAAATCTGGTCAAGCTCTGCATGGACCATAAATAAACTGCCCTCTGAGAATAGTTCCAGGTATTTGCATTTCCCAGATGCAGGAGCTGTTACCAACAAGGATTCTGGTAGCTCTGGACATGAATCTATCCCCAGGATTTACATTTAATGTGCTGAGGTCATTAGGTCTTAAGGATTTAAATTAGAAGATGTACTGATTTTCAACAAATGGCAGAGAATAATACTACATTTAGAAAAAAAAAATTAAAGCTGATAGTTTGTTTTCAGAATTTAAAAGAGAATGTGCAGTTTACAGAATTTTTTTTTCTTTCAATTAGCATGTACAATGTCAGAAGTAGTGTACAACATGGCAGGATTACTGACAATCATATAAGAGGAGAATACCAGTAGGATGTCCCAAATTTAAAATACTATTTGAACTGAAGCAACATCACCAGTGAAACTGGTTACTAATTGTATATTGGCTTTTATTTGCCTAGTTTGACAGGTTGTACAATACTTCAGAAAAAATTGATTGCCCTGCAATCTCTGCAGCTGCTTCCTTCCACTTCATAAAGACTCCTTTATGAAGTGGAAGGAGAGAGAAGAAAGAGAGATAATCCTGCTCCCTTTGTCCTGCACTGCATTCTTTGGGCTTTGAGGAAAAACAAGACAACCAGTTCAGATTTAGATTTAGATGGAATTTACTTACCTAGGAGAATACAATACAGGTAGGGAGACAGGCAGAAAAGATGAAGAGCTTTTGTCGCTTTAACATATCAACATTTAACATTTCTAATTCTTACTTCAGACTGATGAGATATTTAGTTATTTTCAGGACTTTTTTTGAATTCTACTTATTAAGGAACACCAACATCCAGTCCTTTTGAAGATTTCATCCCCTGGTTCTTCAAGAGTGCTTAGTCTTTCTGGATACAATGAAAAAAGCATTTTATCTGCCTTTTCTACTTTGTAGTGAAATCAGTCTACATTTTTCCCCCAACACCCTTCATCTTCTAAGACTTTTAATATCTATCAGTAAAAAAAAAACCCCAACAAACCAACCAAAACAAGCAAACAAACAAACAAACCAGCTTTTAAATGTAAATGGGGAATGTTTTGAAGTTTTCATATTTGGCTCTGACTGTCTGGCCAATGACTTTAAGCTGTGTTGTTCTTCCAGGCTGCAAGACTCTTGAGACAGGACCTATGTATCCCCCCAGGTACTGTAAATGTCAATCACACAGAGAGTGCTCAATAAATGAATAATTATGGTTTTCTTACTGCTGTGTGATGTTTCCCTTGCCAGAGATATCATACTGGAGCCAAGATCTAAACCCATATGTAAAAAAAAGTACTCTGATTTATCTGTGCAGGAAACCGTGCAAGACTGCACTCCTGCACAATTTCAATGTTACTTCTTTGCTTCTTTTTTGACCTCTGGAGATTGAATGCTTAGTCTGCTTTAATGTTCTCCAGCAGGCTTCAGAGAAAACAGTACCAAAGCTCTAAACATTTACAGATTGGGGTGTTGCAAGCATGGATATAATGACCGTGATTAGCAGTTACTTCAGTGGGCAAGTTTCCTTCCAAGTAATTGACTTTGCTTGACTCTGCAAAGAGTCGAAGCATGTGCCTGACATTTAATCTTCACTTCAACGGGAGCTAAGCGGGCGTTTAAGCTGCTGTGAATAGTAACTGTCTCTTGAATATGGACTTTTTGTGCTGTGTCCAGCAGTGGCAGTGGCCACAGGGAATGCATGGGTGTTCAGTGGCTCAGAGGATTACCCCCATCTTGTGAGTGTTGGACACACCGTGCTTGGTTCTGCACACACTGATGGACCCAGCTCCAGCCTGCTAGATACAGATTAGACCTGCAGGTTAGCAGCATCTCTAATATCTCTGCCACTTCCTGTGTACTGAAACCCTATGCATCTCTCTGTCCCATCTACAGGAAGTACCGAAGCATTCCCCCAATCCCTTGTAAATTGTTGTCTGTCTGGAAACAACCCTCAGTACTTTAACTTCATGCAGCACTTTTCCCAGATAAGGTGGGACTACAGTCTTCATTATTAACTGCTCAGAAAGCAAGCCAACAGCCTTTTAATTTAATCTGTTAAAAGTCAAGAATTCGGTAGGTTGCAGTGGTATAAATTAGCACAGAATTAGATCAGATAGCAGATGCAAGCCCTGAACAAACTCTTCCCACAGAGGACCCTTGGACAGGGCTGTTGAGCAAAGCCCACCCTGCCTCTTCTGGCAGGAAGGATTATAACCCTCGCATTGCCAGGTCCTGTAACTCAGGGGCAACCCACACTTCCACCAAGGTAAATACTGCTTTTTATTATGAACACCTGGTCCCAGCTGACTATTTTTATTTCATAAGCACCCGGAAATGCAGTGAAACGGTGGGAAACAAATTCCCCTCTCTGCTACCTTTCCCAAGCAGCAAAGGCAGGACGGCCACTAGGAGATGCTGCTGCACGGGGAATGCACCCGGCACCGCGGGAGACAAAAACCAAGGAAGAAATACTTCAGTCCAGACTGAGCCACGGCACTTTTTTTTCTTTTTTTTTCTTTTTTNGGCATCTAGAGGGGAAATCTGAGACAGAAATATGTACAAGACTGTTGTGTTGAGTGAAACAGTAACTCACAGTTTGCAGTAATTTGTGAGGACTACTTTAGCACTTAAAAAAGGTATTGCCTTTTAGTTTGATATAAATTACTGACCCAGGAATTTACTTCTCTGATCTAGAGTAATGACTGCTGGGATTTGGGTAACAAAAATGTCTGTGTCTCTGTATGTGGAAGACTTCAGCCCACTCGATAATATGACTTCAACATATAGTGACAAAAACCTTCCAGGATAAAATAAAATTAAAATTCAGGCATGTAATTAAACAGAGAAATTAGAAATGCACCTGGGATTCAAGTAAGGAGATTTTCTATGTCTAGGAAGAAATGTGATAGGTTTAATGGTAATTCCAGTTCAAAACTAAGGTGTTAGAAAAGCTTTTACTGGAGCTCTGTTGAAGGTCTTCCAAAGTATGAAGAGTAACTGAAAACTCCATTTATGTGTTTATATTTGCTTGTCACTGTAGCAGAGCTCCAGCTGCTGTGTGGCTTTATCACCCTGCACAGTGACTGGGGATGCTGTGAGTGTTTATGTTGGTCATTCACCATCAGATAGTATTGTTTTCTGCTGGCTTGTGATGATTGCTGCCATAAAATGAAGAATGTAAAAATTAGTAAAGCAACGTCAAATTTGTATTGTCCTTTGGAAACATAAATGGTTATTCATCTGCAGGGAGCCCACTTATCACTAATGATCTTTCTCTGTGCCTTTCTTAACATTTTCACTCAACTTTGGGAATTTTTGTGAAGATTTTTTCGCCTTCTTTAGTTTTGCTCAGGGGTCTTTGAGGGATGTGTGGGAGAAGGGATTCTTTTTAGGAGTATTTTAGACATTTAAGTTGCTGCGGTTCTCTTGCCCCTATTTTACAGGGTAACGTTAATGTCTTCATACTTGTGTGTTTATTTTTAGATACCCTGTTTCCATATTTAGTAAATGCAGTTCTCAGTATTGCAGAAAAAGAGGCCATTTATTTATGTATCTAAATATATAGAATTAAAAGTCCAGAATAGTTTATAAATAAGTATCTCAATTCCCAGGCAGGCTCAACACTCTGTGCAGTTAGCTCCCCGCTTGCCCTCCCTTTGGGTATTCCATATTGTGCTTCTAAACCAAATGTTTACAGTGCCATTTTAGGGGATATTCTCCAGTGACTTCTTCCACACAGCTTCCATCACTGCTGCTGCCAGATCCCACTTGTTGCCTCTGCTGAAGGCAGGCCTGGCAGCTACCCTCTGGCAGCTGCATCTATGAGAAACAAGGCATTGGTCCATGACAAAACTAGCAGCAGGAGAGGCAGGGGTGAGATGTGGGGAGTTGGGGTCTGAAGTTCCAGGGAAGATGGAAATCAATTTGGTAAAATCTCATGCTGTGTGACATATTTGATATTTTTGCGTGGGTCAGCAGTAATCAGGTGTTACAGCACAACTCCAGGTCAGCTTGTCAATAAGCCAACTGTAATTCTGTGAGGCTTTGCAGGGAGAAGACAGGGAGTTAAATATATACTGAAAGGATAAAGTAACTTTAAATTTAAATGGCTAAGCTGAAAAACTTGTTCTTGAGCAGAAAGCTTATGCAGATAAGTCCTAAGCTTCCAAGAAAAGTAGGCCTTGTAAAACATGGAGCATAATGAAGAATAGTTTAACTTTTGCTGTTTCTATTTTATAAGGTTTGCAGATATTCCTTGTGTGAGAATGTACTTGCAAGGCTTCAAAATGTTCTTATGTGCATATAAATATTCCTTTTTTTGTTTTCTCTTTAGAAACTGGTTGGAAGATTGTGCTGTTTTCTTCAGCTGTCCCACTGGCACGACCCAGCTGGAAGGTCTGCAATCAAAATTTCATCCTGGTCTATATCAGTTTCTGGTTGCTTTTTGGGAGAAAGGAAAGGGGATGATCTTAAGATACCTATAGACTTCACAAACAGACTGGGTCCTTCTAGAGGCAGCACAAAGTCTACTTTAGGCTCAAGTTGCTGATATTACTTTACCATAAAGTGGGTGCAGATGTTATTTGTGAGCAGAGGAACATTGGAAACGTTTCAAAGGAAATGTACTTAAGGAGGGATTTGAAGGAGGAAGTGGCGGGAGCTTTTCACGTGAGAGGTTATGATGAAATGTTTATACTTGATCCATAAATGACAGGATGACATTCAGAACAGTGCCACCAAACAAATCATGGGATATTTGATCTGCAAGTGTCAAGCCTGAAAAGTCCCTTGGCTGCTTGTGAGAATTTCACAGAGAATTCTTATAGAAGTTAAATATTTGGTCTCCTTTGGAAGGAGGATTAACAGTGCTCCTAGGAGTATCAAAGTAGAAAACATACTCAGTTGGACAGGAATCTTGATTAACCTATCTACAATCACAGAGAGTGAGAAAGAAACTAAAGATAGTGGTTGATGCCAATGCTGCTCTTCTCACAGACAGGCCAATTATCCGTGTTATATGAAGACTTTTGTATGAAATTAATTTCAGAGCTAGCACTGGGGAAGTGGAGACCCCTTTAATGTGAAGATGATGGTATTTCTAGTGCTCATCAGAGCAATCAGGATCTTCTTCGAGCTGAGTTTGGACAATTTTCCTTTGTCTTATAGAAGTATGTAAGCACCACTTTAAACTTTCTTAAAAGTGCATCTTTCCCTAGTGATTAATTAGCAAAATAAAAATACACAGCCTGATTGAAGGAATAAAATAAAATGTAAGAGGAAGTAAGGAATTGGAACAGTTAACTGAAGACTCTGGTCAAATCCATTCTTCCCTACTTTCCCATGTCCCACTGTTTACTTTAACTGTACCCCACCACAATGTTCAGTTCAGTGTGCATAAATTTATAGGGAGT
Source organism: Urocynchramus pylzowi (assembly GCA_013397555.1). Classification (NCBI taxonomy): domain Eukaryota; kingdom Metazoa; phylum Chordata; class Aves; order Passeriformes; family Fringillidae; genus Urocynchramus; species Urocynchramus pylzowi. Next base: position 452,491 of record VZRH01004421.1, read on the forward strand.
CTCTTCTCTACTTTTAATACACAGATGTATCTAAACACATTTTCACAGAAGGAGGAATTTGTTCTTACAAACACTTTAAACATTAATGTAAGCCCTACCTCTCTGTCCTTTAATTGCCTTGAGACTCTCCAGATGGGGTCAGATCCTCGTCTCCTATCAGTTTTCTACTGACCCCTCAGCCAAATGAGTTACTGCAGGCTCATGCAAACAGGAGAACTGTGGGACTGGGCCTTTTGGTTCTCTGCATGTACCCTGCTGTGTTGATGATTAGTCTTTTTTAAATCAAGAGATAAGAGCAGTAAGTTCTGCCAGCACAGCCAAGTTGTGTATAGATATTGGGTGATCCACTCGTCTTAAATCACTGCCTGATTTCTTCAATTACTCAAAAGCCAAACCCAGAAACTAACTATCTATGGCCAAAATATTTTTCTTCCTAAAAAAGCTAGACATACACAGATTTGTGGCACATTTTGCTGTTATGATTTTAAGGTGATGTCTTCTGAGCAGCTGCCATTTCTCATTGCTGTCAGAGCAGACCAGTACTTCAGACTGTTGCTGCTGGCACTGTGCCTTGTTGCAGAAATAGTTTATTTGTATAGGTTTTTAATTCTTCATATGTTGGAGACCTAATGCATTTTATTCATTCTTCTTCTGTCTGAAGGTAGCCAATTCTCATTCTCCTTTTATAGACTGCATGTAGATAACAGCTACTAACTGCTGTCGTGGAATGGGGACGAGGGTTTGTAGTAATTCTCTCCTCTGTTACTGCAAAGAGCTCTCTGGGTTTGTGCCAGCTTCTTCAGTGCTATCCCACTGTGATCCCATCACTTGTGTTTCAGATCCCTTGGTCTCTCCTTTGCTATCTAATTCTGTGCGCTTGCTTTCCAGCGAGCTCTCTCAACAACATGACACCAAGGAGTGAAGCTAACACCCTCCATGCTGGGGTTTTTTAGGAAGACTTGAAAGAGCCTCTCCTGCCTTGGCAGGCTGGCATCTGAAAAGAGGGAATGTTGGCAGCTTGCTCTTGGATTGGCCATTCTGGAGAAAGTAGCTTCATCTCTTAATTTTTATGCCTTTTACAGTCTCATGTGTTTGGAGTTTAACTTCCTTTCTTGGTGGAATAGATTAAGAGCTGTTGATTAGGCAGAGACTGCATCACAGCTGGTTGAAAATCGAAGGTCAAGATTTTCAAAACGTTGAGGAAGATGAATAAGCAGCATGCTTCCTTTGTAATTGTCTGAGCTGCTGGAGCACAGAATGTATGTAATTTGGGCCATTTATTCGCATTCCCAAATATGACCTTTTGAGCTAACTTTAGGTACTTCTGAAAAAAAATCTTGGCCAACTGTCAACAGCATAATCAACAAGCAGAGAAGCTAGTTCTAAGTAGACCACCCTGAAATAGTTCTGCTTTTGCTGGCAATTTATATTATTCCCCCCTGGATCTCTCCCTTGAGCAGAATATCCGGTTGGATTTATTGTGGCTTCACCACAAATATGGTAGCAAAGTTCCCTCTAAATTTTCTCATAAGGAAGAAATCAGATACAAATGAGAAAATAAGGTGTTACAGATAGCATACAGCTTGTTTATAACCTTTTTCTTGAAAGAAAACACCTTCCACCATCTTTAAGCCTTACTTTTTGGACTTTTTATCCTGCAGGATCAGTAAATCTCTGCTAGGCAAAGCTATTAATAAAGAATCAATAACATAGAATCTGGCCCCGCACAGAGAATTTGCAAAGTGATGTATCTCAGTTGCAGTGGACAGAAAAAATATTTTTAGAGGATATTTAGACTTCTGTGTTACAGCTGGTAGCTGCTTACCTTCTTTTATGAAAGACAGAGGGGCACTGAATTCCTAGCAAACCCACAGGAAACAGTAGAGATGTTTCTAATGCTTTAGAGCAGAGGTGCTCCAATGGGCACTCTGGCATGGGTGAGGATTTTAAGCACAGCTTGCCCAGACCTCGCTGAGGTCTCAAACTGACATGTGGGAAACTTTTTGGCATTATTGGTATTTATTACCAGACCTTACAGGTCTCCCAGGGGGCAGCTGCAGTTCACTGCCTCAGTCCCCAGCTGTGGAGGTGACATGTGGTACTTTTTCAGGAACCAATCCTCAGTAAAACTAACAACTGGCCTTGAGCCTCCCCTGTTTGGGAACCCTTCCTGAGGGTCACAGTTGGGAATGAACCAATATTAGTTTCTCAGGGGTCACAAAGAGTTGTACCATTTTGTTAAGTGGTGATAAGTTTTGTAGATTAGATCCTGAAATATAAATTTAAACTTTATCTTCCAAAGGTTTAAACCAGCAGTGGACTATTTACTTTTTGATGAGTAGTGTGCAGAAGCATTAGTATTAAGCATTGAGGGGCATTACACAACCTTTTCTTTACTGGTGGATGGGAAGTCTATATTAAATAAAACCTATGATGGAAAAGTTGAGAGTTAAATGACTGGTATTTGGTGCTGACACTGAAGAAATTATTAATGAAAACAAGCAGGTATGCAAAGAAAACTTTAATAAACCCCATGATAATGAAGTCTAGTACTTTATACTCCATGAGCCTCTAGTGTTAACCACTCACAGACAGAAAAAAACCCACGAGTAGAATCTGAGGAATTTCAGTACTAATTGAAATTGCATCTCAGGTGCAAAATACCTTAAAAATAGATGTATGTGGGAAGACACTGTTATTTGCTCTAAATATTTTACAGTAATGCATGTGAAAAAATAATTACTTTGTGCTGCAAGGATAGGTGAGTTTAACGAGAAAATCACATAAAATATTGCCTTCAATTAAATTGGTGTTCCATACCCATGTACAACTTTTTTTGTTAACTGCTTTTTACCTTTCTTCTAGCTTCAATTAAGTAAGAATCCATTTTGGTGCCTTTTGCATCCATAAAACATCAAGTCTGAATTTACTTCACAATTTTGTGCTTGTTTATTTTCTACTGATTTGCTGCTTAGTTATAAGTAGCAAACCCATTTTTGTCCTTATTTACTTCAGTTCAAATATTGTGGTGGATGTTGCAGGTACTCACCACTCTTGGCACTCTACATGCAGAAAACAGACAAGGATGTTTGCAGGAATGCATATCCCAGTGAAGGACAGTTCTGCTAATGTGATTCAGGTGCATGTATTCATAAGACAGAAGTGTAAGAGGAAGGGAAGACATTCTGTTGGCTGATGGGTTTTGCCAGCTTGGTAGGACCGTGGTGGTTTCTCACCTTGTTAAATTGTTAGCTGGTGTTTGAAAGGAATGCATACTCATCATTCCAGAGGTTGTAGGAGAAAAAGAGGAACCTTGTCTCATAATGAAGAGCAGTGAGAAAAAGAGGATTGTCTCATAATGAAGAGCAGTGCAGGGAGCAGGGTGAACTGTTGAGGCACAAACTTGTGTCTAGTCAGCAGACACATTTGGCTGAGGCAGTATTTTAAATTCACAGTTGGCTACAGATTATTTGTGAGCCTTGCCCTAAAGGCTGAAAACACCAAAAGGCTCCTGAATAATATGTATCTGAAGAAGAACTATTCAGGATACTGGCTGCTGTTTGGTTCAAGGACACATTATTAGTAGGTCATTGCTTCATTTTCTGGTGTAGGCAATTGCTCTCTTGGAGGTATTTCTATTTGTATTCCCTCTAGGACCACAATTTTTCCTTAGAGAATGTTGCTTAGTTTTAAATCTAAGCAAGAACAAAATACATTGAAATTGTAGACCTGTTAGAAGGAGTCATCTATTTCTTATTTTCAGGGAGTTGGGCTCACTTAGGGCAAGTCTGAATTGGTTTTGTGAATCTAGGAATGAGATGGATTTAGAGATTCTTTATTTTGCTTAATTTCTCCCTGCAAGATGATTTTTACCACATTTAGATAAGATCTTTGTATGGAATAAATCTCATTCCTACCTCAATTAATTTAGATTTCAATTTGTTAGCAGTTTCTTGTATTGAGTATAAATCAGAGAAATGAATTAATCAGTATTAATTTTCTGTTTCCTAACACCATAGGCAGCTGTAACACAACAGTGGGACAATGAATGGCTATTTCCCTGAAGTTTCTTGAGATCCCAGGGCTGCTCTGTAATCTCCTCGAGGTTTAACATGCATTTACTAACAGCGTAAGTTCTAGCCACAGAGGATATGATTAAAAAGTGCTGAAAGAAATGTTGATATTTAATTTCCTTAACATTAGCAGTGGCATTCCAAAAAGAAATAAGAGTTCAGAAATTGAACAAGCAAAAGAGAGAGTTGGGGAAAAGCTTCAGTTTTCTACTGTGCATTTGATTTTACTTAAGGGAATGTGATTTACTTATGCATGAGGAGTGAGTGAGAAGACAGTGGTACCTCTCTGCAGGATCCTGGAGTAATTGTGCCCTGTTCCTGGGTATGCCATTGCCAGAAGAGCCAGTGGCAAACTCATTGTATTGTTTTTCTCTGAATTGTCTCCAGTTGTGGTCTGAAGCAAGCTTGGCTAAGCAATAGGCAATATGATATCCACATATGTTAGCCAAAGCAGTAAAAGCTGATAGGAATGAGTTAATACAGCAGGAGTAGATAATGTAGGTGAAATTGAGGTCTCTGGTTTGTGACCCCTGTCAGAGTTGACAGTGGCAGCTAAATCCTAGCTGCCCCAGCTGGCTGACCTAACTTTTTTTTTTTTTTTTAAGGTTGCTGCTCCTGTGGCAGAAGTGATGGAGCTGCTGTACCTGCTCCTCAGCAGCAGTGCACTGCTCAGTAATTTATCATCCACTAAAACCAGCGGTGCTTTATGTTGATGTATTGTGCAGTGTGGCATCAGTGGAGCTGATGTGTTGCTTGCTATGCCATCCCTGCCATTGGAGCCATTGGAGTAGCAAGTTTTGACAAAGGGACAGAGAGGATTTAAGGGGTAGCAAACTCTTTGGATGTTATTGCTATACATGCATGTCAAACTGTGTACCATAGTACTAAACTGGGAAAATGTAAACTGTAGGAAGAGGGGAAATCTAAATTCCCTATTAGTGCCATATTAGAATATTACAGCAGTCTTATATTTTCACAAGGTTGCCTGCTATCTTTGACTTTGAACTGTAGCTTGACAGTTTGAAATTTTAGAGTGGAATTCCACCCGAATCTTGGTTTCCAAAGGCAACTGGCAAGGCTGTTAATTTATCAGACTCTTTGCCATTTGCTTGACTTCATTACAGAGTTCACAGCATTTTGCAAGGATACCAAATGCAGGTCCTAGCTCCAAAGGGAGCAATAAACAATCAGACCATAACAAACAATTAGATCAAGGGATGGATGCAAGTCTTTTTAATGGTAGATATCTTGCCACAACCACACTGCCTGAATGAGAAATTCTGTGGTTGGAGAGAAGCTCAAGCAAGCTCAGGAGGGAATGGCCTGACTCTTCCAAAATACAAATTAACCATTTCAAGAAAACCATCTGAAGACACATTGTCTGAGAGTCACAGTAAAAAGAGGGGACCCCAGGCCACAGCAGGACAAAAGATCACAAAAATATGGCTTCCATTTCTTATACCTAGGTTTCATAAAGCTCTAGAGATACCAGAAGTTGAAGACTCCACAAGAGAATGAGCCCTGTTTTTCCTTCACCCTCAAAAAGTAGGACAGAAAGTACTTCCTTGTAATCCTTCCCATGAGAGTGAGTCTCAACTTTTGGTCAGTGGAGACACAGAAGAAAAAGCAAATAAGGTTTGTCACAATGGTGACAAAGGTTAGACAGTAGAGAGGGGGTGAGACCCACAACTGTCATAATGCTCTGAACTTCTGCCTAAGTGTGGAATTTATTTTGCATTCCTTAGAGGTGTACAGAGATTTTAGCAGTGCCGTTTGCTGCCTTTGAAATTGAGCAAGACTAAACTAAAAGCAGAATATCTGCGATCCAGTCCAATATGCAGAACGACTGGGGTTAGTGTGGGAAAGCTAAATATAGACAGTGCCTCTAATCAGAGTTGGAAGGCCAGGAATGGAGCAGTATGGCACACAAGATGCAGAAAGACATTCAATTAACCTTAATTCAAATTCAAGGTTTCAGTCTGTGCTGCTTTGCTGGCTGAGCGTGTGCGTCAAAGTACCCCTGATATTTTGGTGAGGGCATTGCGATCTGTGGAGATTTTCACAGCCCACATCTAAAATCTATTTTTAGACTTCAGCTCTTAAAGGAGAAAAAAAAATAAGGGCAAGCTAGGATAATTTTCTAACAAAGTCTTAGAAAAATATTAATTTCTAGGCTGACAACCTTAATGGCCAGTTACGGATGAGCTACAAACCCCGGAAAATGGGGCTTATAATGGAAACTGCAATTCAACCATGTAACGATAGCATTGCAGATGGGATATGGTAACACACAGCCATTCCCTGCCTGACTGAACTGGCTGTCTCAGAGTTCTGAGGAACTTACCCACTCTGTACCCATTCACTCTGAGCTGGAAGGGAATCAGCAAACATCTCCTTAGATGCTAAGCTTCAAAAATATCAGCATATTGAGTAGTATCACGGCTGATTTCAGGCCTGGAAATAGGAGAAGGACATTTGGAATAGACTGTAAATAGCTGGCAAACTGGGGAATAGCTTGCTAGGAGAGAGGGGAAAGGAAAAAGGAAAGAAGCATAAGTTCAGTGGCTTAAACCATGCCCATAAAAAAGGGACAGATGTTTCCTATTGGAGCATCCACTTATAAAACAGCTTCATCCCTGCAAAGCAGCACACTGCAGCTTCTATATATAACTGCAGAGTAACACAACATGGCTGAGGGTTTACAGAAGCTTGTTTACTTGTAAAACATTAGGGACAAAATCAGATAGCTAGGAGCAGGTGGGATGTCTCCTGATAAGCACTCAGTATTTCTGTGTACAGCAGCACACTGGTTTTGTCTGCCTTCACAGAAGGCGCTGTTACATTCCTGCAGCCAGTGATGGTTGTCAGTTTGGATTGCTACTTTTTGCATTTCTGTAAAAGCATCCAGAATGTTGATCTTTAGGCCATCCAAGGCCAGATAATGGAGGGCTAATGTAGACTCCATATCCTTAAGTCTGTTTCCAAGCACAAGTGCATTATGGTGTTTCATTACCAGATCATATAACAGTGTGATGTGACAATGTGACATACTATTCAGCAAAACAGGAAATGTTGAGAAACCTTTCTGTGTTATTCACATCAGCAGCTTTCAATAAAAAAAGTGGCATGCCCTCCATGATGGAATGAGTACAGATGCATTAGTATTCCTCATAGAGCATCACTCTTGTCATTATGGTAATGACAGATTTTGCATGCTTAACCTATCACTCATAAAAAGAGTATGTTTGTTTCCATAGATCCAGATTGTTCTTCCCCCACATGTACTCAAGTAAGTGAGACAATTCCAGGATTAAGGGTCTCAGTAATGTCAGTAGGATTAAGGCAAACATTTTTCAGAAGTGACTGGGATTTGTTAAAAGCCTCTTTCTTTAAAGTGTTATTTTTGATGCATTCCAACAAGCACAGTTTTTCACTAGGTTCATCACATACTGCAGTACCTCAGCTGCAAAATCTGGATTCAGATTAATAGCTGGACCAAAATCTCAGGTCTTCTGCCCTTCACAGAAACAAGATAATTTGTTTTATGACAGCCAGTCTCCCTAGGAGCAGGACTTAGTATCAGGAGATAAGGACTCGTTTTCCAGATATACTCTCAGGTACATAATTTCACTTGTATTTCAGTTTCACCATTTCGGACAAAGAGATTAAGTAAACTTTTGAATGTGGTGAAAGAGAATCATATCTGTAGGATACATAAAGCATATTAGCATTTATATATATATATTCAAAGAGTTATTTAGTAATATAAAATATTTCACCTAAAAAAAATTTTCCTTGAGGACACTCTCCCAACCTTATTTGTTTCACAAGCATTCCCATTCAATCCTTGTTAAGGATTTCTGTCCACGAGGTCTCACAGGCAGCGCAGTCCCAATAGGGCATCAGCATTTAGAAAAGCTTCCTCTGACTGTAGTTGGCTTGAAGTGCCCCTTGCTGCAAGAGCACGGCTGTGCAGTCAGCAGGGGCAGGCGGGATGGTGCTCGCCAGGGTGTGAATTCGCAGCACATTTGCTGCTCTCCATTAACTCCCGTAGCAGCAAATGTGTCATTGTGCTCACAGGAGTGTTCTTAGTACAGATTAAGACTATCCACACAGGAAGCTGGTGTGGAGTAACTAGGGCTGTATAAATTCACATCTTATCTTAGTTGGTACTGTAGACAAGCCTGCTGTCTATCCACCTACTTATTTTTTGTTCTTGCAGTATTACTTTTCTTCAATTGCCTCACTTCTGAATATGATTGTGGATCTATCTTCCTTTTTGTCTTTGAGAGTAATTTGTTGCATGTTTCATTTGTTGCATGCTGCCCACCAGGCAAACCTTCAGTTCCTGCAGCTGCCCTCACAAGTAGTACCAATGGTCTCTGGGCCCTCAGCACTAGGTTGAAAATGTGAGTGCCGTAGGCTGAAATCTCAACTTAAACCCACTGCCATATTTCCAACTGCAGCTGGTGTTCCCTCTGTGGCCATCCTCCTCCATCCTCCACAACCAACTTCATCTTTGTCTGCCTCCTCTGCAGCCCTTTGTAGCTGGCTTGTTTAGAGCTGTCTGAGAAACACAAAGTCTTAATGCAATCGAAGTGTGAACTCATTGATCCCATATTCCGAGAGCAACATGCTCAGGGGACCACGTGGAACTGTGCCTGATCAGAACTGTTATGATTTCATTGCTCATTTTATAATAAACTCAACAATTCTAAATTGTCCAGACTCCTTTGGCTGGACATAAAGCTAATCATCATAGACCAGAAATGCTGTAAACTTCCCTTTAGCACCTGCTCCTCCTCCCTGCTGGCTTTTATGCTGTTGCTCAGGCTTGTTGCCTGGTGGTTGCATGGTAAGCTGCTTGGGACAGGATTGATGTCCTTTATACTTCATCAGGGTCTGGGAGAATGGGGGACCCCTATCCTGTTACACGGGGCACAGCCGCAGCACAAGTGATGGTGATCGTGATTACAGCTGACAACTGAAATAAATGGTGCTCTGCAGACCCTGTCCACTTCAGCTGCATTAACATGAAGGGCAGAGAATACAGCCACGATCCCACTGTTGAAAGCTAGGATGAAACTGGTAGTGTTACAGTTGTATTTTCCCTCCCCTTTTCACAACCAGATTATACACCCTATTAAGAACATTTTCCTGCATGCTTTGCATTATTCCTTTGCCCTTAATGGTGAAGGAATGCAAGAGCAAGCCTAGCTTTTCTACACTTTCTGTCTTCCTCCTTTGCTAAAATATGTGGGACTCGATGCCTAATCCATACAATTTCTAGGGCATGCTACTTGAAGAGAATACACCATTATTAATAGAGGACATCACCAAAATGCTTGAACAATGCCCCATTGTGAGGGTGGAGAGAGGTTGTTGATGGTTCAGCTCCAACCCTTGAATTCCCTCTGCTAACCCTGCAACTGACCCTCGGGAACCTTTTCGTCTTTCCTGCTTCCCTTGTCTTTTCCTGAAGAGCCTTTGTTGCCTTTCATTTAATAAGGGTCCTTGGTGTACTCATTTGCATGGTGATTTGCACTTCCAGCTCACAGATAATCAATAGTCAGGAAATTGCTCGAGTTCCAGAAATAAAAAATAAAGGTCCAGACACCTTAAATACTGTACTTAAGGATGTGCTTTGCAGAAGAGAAAGAAGACTGTTCCCCATCTGCTCTTAGCTTCTGCACTGTACCTCTTTCAAATACAGAGTTATTAATTCAGTAAGTGTGAAATTCTCCTCAAAATCCTCTCTGAAAGCTTGATGAGGTGTATGCCCACTTCCCTGTAACTCAGGCAGGATTCTAACTTTTTATCACCATAAGGCCATCATAAATAATGGATTTTAGGGGAAGTTGGAATCATTGCTAGAAAGTCTTACTGCTCCCCAACCACAGATGGAAAGCTCTTTCAGATGGACACCTTGTACTGATCTCCTTGCTGAAAACCTTCATAAATGTAGATTTTGGCTTCCTACCTAGGGCTTTGAAGAAATTGCTCTTATAAAATCTCTCCTCCCCTCACTGAGAGGTTTTTTCCTTCCAAAGCTACCAGTGTCTCAATGCATATAAGTTCAGCCAGGATGTTTTGCAGAGCATATATTTTGAAGAGGGTCTACCTACTTCTCACTTTTGACCCTGCAAGCCTGCACTCAGGCACTAAGATTACAAGCTTATTCAAATGCAGCTTTTAAATATCCAAGTTAAAAGTAAGTGTGTGTGTGTGTGCAATGATGGTTCCTAGTTTCTGGTTAGGTCAAGTAGGTAAGATTTATGATGGTCTTCAGTTTTAATTTCCATGTTTCAAGTAAGCACTTATTACTAGTTTTGTAAACAATGTGATGAATAAATGTGTTTCTGAGCTTCAGCAACTTTAGCAACTTCTTTGGTAATATTGGCTTTTTATTTATTTATTTATTTATTTATTTAAATTTTTTATTTAAAAAACAAGTATAAGCAGATTAACTACTGCCAGTGTGAATGTTTGGATTTATTGATTTGACAGTTTAACATTGACCTCCTGTCTTGGTCAATATTTGCCTAGGAGGTTATTAAATCTTAGTGTGATTTACAAATGTCAGTATAGATATGGTAACTAGAACAGAAGAAAATTGCAATGCTAGAATTTTTATTAACCAATAATGAAAGTTTGGTAAATCTAATTATTTTCAGGTTAAAATCAAATTAATCAAACCACTGAGCTGCTTTTTTAAGAGTGGTCAAACATCCTGACCTGCAATTTAGAGATGATTAGTTTCAATTTATCTGAGTTTAATAAAGAAAAGCATGGGGAGGGGGGGGAGAAGAACCAGCCAAGATATTTGATTTATAGTGGAATAAAACATTTGTTTAACCACAGATTAATATATTTGTTTGGATGTAGAAGAAAAGCCAGCTGAAGGAATGAAAAGAAAACCACAACTCTTTTCCTCTCACTTCAGCTAGCAAACAGAAAAAGCAATGCTCTGAGCAGTGCTTGTTACTTCATTTGCTATATTTCACTGGACATATCAGGAAATTTCTCTTCATTATGGCAGTCTAATTTAGATTTTAAGAAAACACGGGCGAAAAAAGACAGACAAACATTTATCTCCAGGGAGGAAACAACTGATTCAGCTGCAGCCAGCTGTTTCCATACATTTAGCAGAGTACATTCCTCCAGGGCTCCCACACTGCTGACCTATAAAAGGTGAGAGCAAGTAGCTTCTCAAGGTGTTATCTTTCCAGGCTAGACACAAGACTGTTAACAACATGAAAAAGGGAAATAGTTTCCCTTTTTCTCATTGCTGGAGGATTTGTTTTCCTTCTTCTAACAGGTTTCTCACAGCTCTGCCACTTAATAAAAGAGGAGATGGCACTGGTCCCCATCACACATTCTTCCCATTTCTCTGGGCATAGGTATTTAACAAAAAGGAATGTTCCTCTAAAGTTTTGCCCAGCTCTTCTCTGAATTACTGCAGGATGGCTCATGCCATTCCACAGCTGTTGTCTTGTTTACATAGCATGGTTTAAATGGACATTCCCATCATGGGACATATGGAGCATGGATGTTACATACTGCATTCTAGAATAAGGCTAGTTAAATCCCATTTTTATGGCTCGAGTTTTCAAGTCCCTGTGAGACTGTGCGGCAGGAGACTGACAGGAGGGACAGGTGTATCGTGGCTTCAGCCTGGTGACAAGTTTTCACATTCAGCTGCATTCTTCCAGCAGCAAAGGGCCGAGCAGCTGGCAGCCCCCAAGCCTCCTTGCCTCTGCAGGAATGCCTGTGGCAGGGAGAAGAATGTGCTGCGTCCCTGCCCCATCACGCAGCCACATTGCAACACAGGCACGGCTGCTGATCCTGCTCATCAGGTGAGGTCTCCCTTGGATGCAGCCTCTGTTACCCTTATTCGCCCTGAATGGGGGCCTGGGCTCCTTACCTGGAGAGATGCTGAGCATTTTTAGGCAGTAAGCATATCTCATAACAAAGAACATGCAAAAAATAGGGCTTGCTGGAATCAGATCTCTTTTTGCAAACATTTTCAAGTTTGGAAATTGAGTGAAAACTAGACATAGTTTATCGTGTTTCCTTGTTTGCTTAAACAGAGATTTTAATAGGAATATATTATGCAGGCTGCAGTGTGAAAAGGGTCCTTCTGAAGCCCATTCTGCCTGTGAACAAGGTAATTCCAATGAGCATTCCTAGATCCTTCATGTGCCAACATTAGGAAGCTCTTTTGAAGAATAGGTATATAACACAACTGAGGGAGCCCGAAAACAAATAAAGAGTGGGCTTCTTTTGGTTGCACGGCAGCTGAGGGCAACTGGATATGAAGCAAAGGGCTAAATTACACTTTGTACTACATGGATGTGCTATGGAGGAAAGTACATCCTCTCCACTCCCCCTCTCTCCCTCATGTTGCATCCCTCATGGTCCATAGAAATATTTCTTCATAGCTCAAAGGGAGCTGGCACTGCTGGCCAGGATGAGAAGTTTCTGTAGAAGCATAAAGCTGGGGTCAGCAGGCAGGGCATATATATACTGGCTACCCTGGCAGAGCGGGCATAAGGAAGGTTCCCTTCAAGGCCCTTCCCCCAGCTTTCACCCAGGCTGTCCTTCCTCCTTCTCTTGTGCACATTTGTGGTGCTATGGCAGTGAGCAGGATGAAGTCCTGCACCAGATCCCTATCCTAACTATTCAGGCTATGAACCCAGCCATAGGAAAAATAGCCAAAAAAAAGCAGAAACCAGTCTCCGTCTTTGGTTGTAAAAGAGGAATGGTGTGAGAATCCAGGGTGAAGTTCCAGCCCCACACCCCATCACATCAGCTATAGCCGGCAGGCAAGCGCTCTGAGGAGTCTTTTCTTGCAAGATGTGTTATAGGCATTTCTGCATACAAGCTATTTCCTCTTTTTTGTTTTCGCCTTTGAAGGTCACTGTAAGGGTGAGCTGCGTCATTGCACAGCTCAGGAAAGGCAGGTGCTACAATTGCCTCGTCTAAAAAATCAGGCAAGAGCATTAGCTCTTTTGCAAGGAGAGCAAGCATCTGGAATCTTTCTCCTTTCACAGTAATCCCATTTGCTGTGAAATGATTGAACTCAGATCCCTGAATTTTCCTTGAAGACTATCTACAAGTACCAGCCAGCTGATCTGCAGCAATCTAGGGGGTAGGGGATATATAAATCCCCTTCATTTTTGGCCACCTTCCTCCCACCCTCCTCCAAAATCATATTCTCTCCTTCCCAGTAGCAGCAGCAGTGAGGGGTGCATCCACGCCGTGGCAGGGAGGACAAGGCGGGTGTGAAGCTGCGGTGTTGCCTGGTAACCACCTGCGGGGAGCACGGGAGAGCAGGCGCTGGAGCCCGCCGTGACTCAGACAAATGGGTGCCCGCAGCTGGCCTGGGGATCAGCAGTGCTCAGCGTCAGCTTCGTGCCGGGCTGTCTGCTCGTAGCGTTTGGGAAGTTTGGCTGCAATTGATGTTGTGCCCTTCGAGCAGGGCTTTGGAGCAGACCAAGTTCATAAGCACGATGCAAGCCTATTCTGCACAGATGGATAAGGATCTGACCCTCAACACCATGACAGAAGGGCTCAATGGCACAAAAACTCATTTGTTTATGAAAACATTCCTATTTGGTTATATTTATCATATAACTTTTTATGATGTTCTGAGAGTCTGTTATGTGATATACTTAAAATACATTTTGGGATTCTGACATATTTGGATTTGGTCAGATGTGGAGCTTGGCTCCAGATCAGAATCTCACTTACATTAAATCTAGTTGCGGTATGAAACCCTAGAACTAGGATTTGTATTCAAACTAAACAATACTAGAATCCTGCAAGCAGTTCCTGTAAGAGCTCAGCTATATTTGGTGGCTACCTGAGCAGCTGAGGCTTTCAATAAAGCCTGTACTGCTTCTTGACTTTCACCAGCACGATCACCACTCTTGCTTAAAAGAAAAAAGAAATTAGGCTTATTTTTGAAACTTAACTGAAATATATAGACTTTTCCCTAAAAAAGAAAAGAAAAATGTTAATTATTCTTTCTCTAATTATCCATAATTATTCTTTCTAATATTTTCCTTTCTCAATAATTTTCTTAGCAATATATGAGCCACCAACTTAAGGGGAAGAGCAAAGATGACTAAAGCAACGTGAATTATCATATATTTGATGGTGTTGAACACTGATACCAAATTTGTAACTTTGCACATTACTGGCTTAAAACTCAGATGGAAAATCCAAACCAGAATCAGAATGTAGCAGAACATTTATTTTGGCACACTGAACATGGAGGCACATATTTAGAGCAGCTTGCAGAGGAAGAGTCACACCTTTAAAAAACAAAGCCTGTGTTCACACCTCACTTGTGAAAACTGGACCTAAAAGTAACATAATGGTTTCACTGCACTAAGCATTCTACAGCACATGGAGCCATCAAGAACTGCTTTAGCTCCTAGAAACTCCTACCTGTTTAAGACCTGTTCCTTGCCATGATCCCGGCAAAGATGCAGGTCCGGATCATCCTGACACAGCACTGGCACTGTACAGGCTTCAGGGGCTTTCTCCCCAGTTTCATACCCAGCCACATCATCCCACTTTGTTCCAGCAATGAGGCAACCAGGCTGCCAATGGAACGTGGTAATGGAAGGTAATCAGGCAATTCACTTGAAAAGCACACTCCTGGTCTGAGCGAGACCATTCATGTCTGCCAGGCTGGTGGGGCAGCAGCTGCTCAGCACCTCTTATTGTCACTGTAGGCAGGGGCACAGCCCAAAGGTGCCCCTTTCTGTCTCTGCCTCTCTGCTGGTGATCTGGTAACACAGTAAAACCTTAATTGGTTCCTGCATTCCTGCCTTCCTTCTCTGTGCTCAGTGCCACTATACATACTGACATGTTTGTGAAGCTCTGCACGTGCCTATGAAGCACAGCAAGCAGTACATGGAAATGTTCCATGCTCTTTTTGACAATTATACCATTTTATTTAATAGTGCATTGGCTAAAGGCTCCCCTGGATGTTGCAGATAATCCCCCAATATTCCAGCTTGGTAAATGAGGAGGAGTCACCTTGTTTCCTCCTGGTGCTGCACCCCAGGATTGTCTTCTTCCCAGTCTGAGCTCCTTGCAATGGCCAGCATGTCAGGCATGACAAGGCTCTGCATAATGCTCAGACAAACCCAACCCCTCTGCCTCCTGATGTGCAAGAGGTGTCTGCCTGCCTTAGCAAATGTGTTTGTGGTATCAGCAGCAGGGAGAACAAACCAGAAGGTAAATCACCTGTTTAGCCAATGGGAAGAATTCAAAAAGTACAAATGTGGCAGGTCTTCATTAAAAAGGGATGAGACTGTCTCTAAATCTTCAAAGCACATAAAACTAATCTATTTTCAAATTCACTAATGGTCTGAGACTTCAGTATTCACATTTTCCAACTCTTCAGGGATCTGGAAGACAAGAACTTTTCTCATTCTTTCTCCCCTCTGAAGGAGCTGCCACCCATGGTGCTGTCTTGCAGAGAAGGAGCAGAGGAAAGTGTTTTACTCTGAGACATTCCCACATTTCTGGCTACACAGTCCTGCTCAATAGCTGAAGAAAGCACCCAGAAGAAAGCACACAAAGGGTTGTAGTAAAGACATGAACAAAAGTCTAAAGAGGAAGCTAGAGGCATGAATGATTGTGTATTTTGACTTGAGGAGGAATAGCAGATGCCAGGGACAAGTGAGCATGTTGGCATGAGGTGATGGCTCAGAAAGCTACTTCTAGAGTCAGTTTTTGGTGGGCTGCCAAGCTGTGTGGCTGAGGTGCTTGGGTGCTGCTGGGCCCTGCTTGCTGCAGAGGAGCTGCCTGCAGCAGAGCACCCAACCAGGGGCAGCCCCCCAGCACAGCCCTGCAGCTGCACAGCCAGTGTGAACCAAAGCTCTCACTTTGTTGGTGCTCACAAGGCCACTGTAAACAGGAGATGGGAAAAATATAAAAAAAAGAGTAAAAAGCAAAGAGTAACGTGGTAATTTTCCTCTCAGCACCGGGACTATTACTGGTGTCCCTGTGTATGGCTCACACAGCCCTGCTATGATGAACACCTTTGAAGTGCTGTCTTCAAAGATAGGGTCCATGTTCTCTCTCACCCTCCAGTGCTGTAGCTTTTCCAGATGGAATGATACTTTATTTAAGCACCCCTTTGTTACCCTATCTGCTGCTTCTCTCACCTGGGAAATAAAGGTTAATTGGCCATGTGCAATTACTGATTCATATCACAGGCACATGAGATAGCTGGGATTAACTAACAATCAATTGCAAAAAATGGCAATGACTACTCTAGAAATGCCTTGTAATCCTCACACAAGACTAGAAATTGTGACCAGCATACTACCCAGGTAACTGTAAACTGTGCAGACATTTCTGGAAGCTAGCTACATGCAGCTAAAGAAGTCATATATGATAAATAGCCACATCCTCAAAATCTCAAGTGTTAAGTGCCTTCTTTCTAAGATTTCTCAGCTATGGTTAATATATGCCCAGATAATTTTTCTTTAAAACTAAATTCCTTGCAAGTGACCTATCCCCCTCCTCCTCCTTAGTATTCTGTTCCACTTTGTTAGCAATTAGTACTATAGAAAAGGCATTTTTAGTCCAGAACAGATTTCCAACTCATTTAACAGTTCGTTGTTGGATAATGGAAAAACAATTTAATCAAAGGCTGGAGCGAAATGGTTCATCCGAGTACAGAAATGCTGCTTATTATTTTGGAGATAGGTAGAAATGGCACTTGATGGCTCATGGTACCATTTCAAGAAGGAAACAACATATTAACCCCTCATTCTGCCTGCCACAAGCAGCATCCCTGCCCATGAACTGAGACTGAACTTCATGGGAAATCACTTCCTCTCCCAAAAGGACCCACATGAAGCCATCTACTCCAAGAGGGCTGCCCAACCCTACAGCCCACAGCACTTTTCTGTCAATGCTAGAGCTGTAAGTTGTGAAGTACTTAAGGATTAAAGACACTGTGGAAAAAAAAAAAAAAAGGGTTGTATTTTTCAAGCTCAAAGAAGGCTAATAAATAAATGAATCTTTATAGGAGTCTTAGAACATCATATGGCTTCAGGCAAGTACATGTTCCTTTTCAGATCAAAACAGAGGGGAAGCATTTTTGGTCTCTGAATGAAAATGGGTTTGGAGAGGAAGCAAATAGCATCTCTTAAATGGAAGTGAAAAAGAAAACAGCACGAAGAGCCATATGCCTGGCATCCTTGAGGGTCCTCAAGAGGGGAGGGAGAGAGTTGTGTTAGAAGGGTGAGATGTGGTCTATGCTTGTGTAGACAGGGAAAGAGAAAATAGCTTCAAGAGGTAAGAAATGTCAAAGAAATAAAATAGGTATGTTAAAAGAGGTGTTAAAGAGGATTATTTTCTCTCAATGTATTCCCTGAAATCCTATTTAATATTAATGGGACTTGAATACGTAGCTCATGGGGAAAGAACAGTGATCTTTGTGGCCTTAAATAGGATCCTACAAAATTCACATCAGCACAAGAGGTAGACAAAACAAGTTGCTTAAGTGCTAAAAAAATGCAGATTTTAGATGCAGAGAATATGCCATTGGGAAAACAAAATAAGACCAATAAAACAGATGAAATAAAGAGTTGATGTGAGAGTCATACCCTAAACTCAGGTAACTTATTTGCCCTTGGCAGATCTCACTGGCCTGTGGTGATGCCATTATGTGGCCCACAAGGAGTTCCTGCCAACAGCTAGCTGCAAACACATATCCCTTTCCATCAGCACATCACTGTTTCATACAGCAACCATCACAATAAGTCAAGAGACAGCACTGCAAATGTTTGTACTGAGCTACAATCCTTCTCAAAGTGTTCAGAAAGATGTAGCAGGCCTGCCTTCAGTGGGGGTTTGGCAGTAGAGCTCTGCAGTGACCTACAGAGCTTGGATGGGGTGGCCTTGCAGCTGCAGTCGGAAAGGGGACAAACTGCAGGAAAGAAGGATGCTGTCTCTGAGCTAAGGGGAAGACGAGACAAGCCTTTAACTGGGGGAGGATCACAGGAGCCACAAGAGGAAACAGTGAAGGTGTGACATAAACACAGAGGGTGATTTTGATGGGTCCCAGCTCCTGACTGTAATAAATCAGTACATGTCAGCATCAAATCTGGAAGAAGCAACATTCGGGCAGACTCCTTTGAAGAGCTGATTGCTCCAACGTGCTGTGATTCAAAGAGGTATGAATGGCAGCAGCAGTAACCCTGCCCACAGCTTATCTGCATTTCTTTCTCAATACATCTTTTCAAATCAGCTTCTAGTGAAAAAAAAACAAGAACACAAAACAAAACCCAAACAAACCAGCCTTCAGATGAAAGCACTAGGGCAGCATGCAGCTCCCCTGAGAAGCAGAGCAGGAGTTTGATTATGGTTGAGTGTTGAGGAGCAGCTAGACTGCAGCAGTCTAACCCTAACCAAGAGGCTGCAAAGGCCCTCAGACTCTCATATTGGTCCAAGAAACTTTACATCACGGTTGTAGCTCATGAAGTTTTACAGCTGATTTATGGTATGGTTTCAGAACTCTTCACTCTTTTATGAGGGCATGGGACTTTTCCTATAAATATGGATTGAGAAGAAGGCTTTGGAGTGTTTTTTACACATTGTAATCACATAGAGGCATGCTATCACTTGCAAAAAAACCAAAAAAAATATTCACTCTTTCTACGTGTGAATATATATTTATACATAGTCCCCATTTTATTTTAAGCATATGGGCTGGTATTCCTGTGGGTAAACCACCTAAAAATTAGTTCCAGAACAGACACATTAATGGAGACTCAAATAACTAAAACGTAAAGTACAGCTGAGGAAACCTTGGCAGCAAAATATTCGAGCATCGCCAGAAAAAGTGGATTCCTACCTTACAGCCAAATTTCATCACCTTTTGATGACCAATACTACCAGTTTGCTTTGGTCTTGGAAACTTTAAAGAATTTCTTATGTTCTGGAGATGAAGGTATCATTGCTTGCATTTGTAACATGCACAAGTGTGATGCTGTGAGACTTCACTGGTTGAGTTGGGCTCCGCTGAGCCCGATGCCCGGCTGGGGCATTTCCCAGACGCGCCCGGGTGGCTGCAGTGGGTCTGTCGGGAGCAGCACAGCCTGCCAGCACTGCTCCTGTGGGCACTGCTGCTTCCAGCTCTCCCCACATGGCACCGAGCTGACAGGTGCTCGCTCACAGCCATTAAAGACTCCAGGAGGCATTTTATAGATGAGTGAGCCGTGGATGCCTATTTGCTGGTTTCCTGCGGGAAGCTGCTCTGATGCCGGATTTTATATTCATCACAAAGTTCATTGGAAGAGGTATCTTCACTTCCTTTCTGATCTTTTTGCAAAGCATCTGCTATGTTTCATGCAGGCTACAGCTGATTTCTTTGGAAGGGAGCGATTCCTATGTAGGATTTACACATGACAGCAGCAGGCAGAGAGAGCATTGAGGGGCAGGCTTAATCCTCAGCTGTGCTCCAGCTGATATCAAAGAGCTTTTATATTTAATAAGTCTCAAGCACTTAAAATCACAGAGGACAGACAAGTACAGAAAAATACAGCAGAACCAAAGTATCCTCAAGGGCAAGATGAAACGGAAAATTAAGAGCCCAAGATTTCTTAAATGAGTAGAAGTCCACATTCAATAAAAATGAAGAATTATACACAAATCATCCTGCTGTTTCAGGAGGATAGTTTATCTAAATATGATGTCAGGCAAAAACCACTGGAGTGCTGATGTTGAGTAGGTATGTGTCAGAAAGAAGACTTACAAGTAAGTACCCTGGGGGAGGACTTCTCCCAAATCTTTTTTCCCCTCTCTTTGATTCAGGAGGCTGACCCCCAAAAATAATAGATCCTTCTTCAGAGAGCCTTTCTGTGCTCTGCCACTCTGCTCACCCACCTGGCCTTCCACATCAAGCAGAAAATACTTCAGTTGCAGTGATCAAATCATTCCCTTTCCTGCCTCACTGGGGGAATGCTACTCCCAAAGCCCACTGGGGTTGTTTCTGTCCCTCTAACACAAGGACGGTTTTAATTTTGGACTTATGCTGTTATTAACCAGAAACACCAGAAATACATGTTTTTAGAGATTTTAACCAACCTGGAACAAAGCTCTCAGCTGGAAGACATGCTTTCTTAAGTCCATATAACACTTTCTTGCTACAAGACATTCACAGCACTGTGTGCAGGGAAATCTCTCCACATGCGAGAGGCACCATCTTCATCTTAAGATCTGCTGAGCCCAGACAAGATGTCTTCATCATGTCCTCCAGTTAGCTGGTAAAATACAAGCTTTAAAGTTCCTGTATCTCCTCACAGTCCCTGTATATATGAATATCAAGCCTTTTGTGTCACCATCATAAACCTTTTATGCCCCTCTGCTTTTTCATCCCTAATGCTACCACCCCCACCATCAAAGCCTGTCCATTCTCTTCTCTTGGTCCTACTTCTGCTCTATCAAGAAATGGCATTTAGGAGAGTTGTCTTTAACAATAAAAGGCTGCAGCAAATTTTGTTTCTTCATATTTCCCTCATTGGTGCTTTCTGCAATGCTAATGTAGGGTTAACCCTGTCCTCCAGCTTTCTCCTTTATCAGCCCTCACCAATTGTCACATTTGTCAATCTCACATAAGCAATTCCTAATATATTCCTGCTCACCTACGAAGACAGGGTCTCAGAACTCCCCGAGAGACTGAGAGAGCATTTAACTCACATGTTAAACTCACTCAGCCTTCAGTTGACTGCTTTTGACAGTGCAATCTTGGAAAGTCAGAGGAGCAGGAAAGTTGGTATTGACATCTAAACAGACATGTATAATGCAGCAGTGCAACTTTCTGGAAAGCATACATGTGGAGGGCTCTGGGTGAGAAAGAAGCATAGCAGAGCTGTGGAAAATGGAAGCCCTGCAGAAGAGCTCCAGGACTGAGGAGCATGAGTTATACCTAGGGTGGTAAATTGAGACATTACCTAGCAATCCCTCTCCCCCTTATGTCAGTACTGACTAGGTTAGACCTCCATAGCCAGAATTATCATCAAATACTTAAATTTTCTTACAGGCACAGAAAACAGGGAAGACAAAATAGTTTTACGTTACCTTTGGCATAAAAATAATACGAGTAGTGTAAAGAATATGACAGCTACAAGAAGTCTATGACAGCAATTTGAGGAATCTATGCCCCTGAACGATTCAGTAAAGTCTCTGGCAGCTGGCAGCCTGATGGAGCTGAGATGATGCAGACACAAGGCTGGGACCTGTAATCCCGAGCAGCCGGGCTATTTTATTGTGCTTATTCTTGTGAAACCTACAGGAGATCTATGGATTCTTTAGCTGATAGTATCTCCTGACTGGCCTCCTTTATCTCTCTACTCACAGCAAGGAAAAATGTCCTAAATGTTTGTGATAAGGTTTCAGACACTTTTCTGACCACCAGCTTAATTTTTTAGCTCTGCGGCTCTCAGAGGCTGTGCTCAGATATCTCCGATCTGTAATTTTCATAATAACTTAAATTTCGTCTAGATATTGCATCTATCTTACCCCAACCTCCTTCTCTAATAATTTCACATGGAAGAGATCACAATGCTGTTCATAGATGGAAAGACATGAGAAAGAGACCTCTAACACTGATTTTTGGAATCAGCCTCCATGGTTGACCATCTCATTTCCTACAAAACACACTTTAAAATATTTTTCAATTTTGTAGCCTTCAAGGAATTGAGATTTTTTTCCTCCTCCTTTCTGTCTGTAGAGAGAAAGAGAATCCTAGAGAGTCACCAAGCCAGGAGCTCTGGAAAGCCTGCTGACCATCTCCTTGTGCTCCCACTCTGCAGAGTGGCAGATTGAAGCTCATTGCAAAGAGAAGGAAAGTGGGTGATCTGACAGCTGGCACTTTGGTGGTGATAAAAGGTGTGAGAGGTTTCAAAACCTCTGAAAAAGAAGTGAAATCCATGATATGCACTTCTTTTACACCTTGTAGTTGCAACCCTGTTGTGTAGATTTTCTCATGCACTCACAGGCATCTTAAGATTTACTTTGCTCTGATCCAGAGAAAATCAGCAGTTCTTTTAAAGATGTTGATAAGCCTTTAAGAGAAGGATTTTCTGTTTGTTTGTTTGCTTGTTTGCTTGTTGGTTTTGTGTTTGGTTTTTTCCCTCCGTGATGCAGTTGGGCATTTTTTTTTTCCCAGGAAAGGAGATACTAAATACAACTGATCCCAGCATGATCAGGAAAGAAAGGTTTTTTGTTTAGCAATTTTGCATGAGCAAACAACAATTACCCAGCAAACTTTATGTCCTTCAAAAGTGCATTAAAATCTTCAGCTGATAGTGGCAGAGTGTTTCGAAAATGTACTTGAATAACTGTGGAGGGGACCACCATTGGAATTTGTCAAATCAGGGATTAGCTCTGAAAAAAAGAAACAAAATTGTGATTTATGCTGATCCAAGTTTGATCTGTTTGAATTTTTTATTTTATCCAGAATGTATCTTCTGACTGAATTCTGTTTGTCCTCAGAAGAGTAGGATAAATTTGCCTAAGTCATCTTTTATTAAAAAAAAAATTATATCAACATTTCATTGAATTCTGTAACACAGGAAACCAAATCTGAAATTAAAATTAGTTTTCAGACTTCACTTTCATCATACAACAGCTTTGAGAGTTATGAGAGTGAATTTGTGCTTAGAGCACTGACTTTTTTCACAATTTGCTGAATGATATGATGCTCTTCTTCCTGTGATGTGACTGTCTGGGGAGGTAGCAGTGAGCATGTAGACATCTGTTCCCAGCTCTCACTGAAATAATGAGAGATTCAACAACCAGTTAGAAAAGACAAATCTTCCCAGCCCACCACTGCCTTCTTCAGGCCTAGCAACATAAAATAGAAACCTCAAGAAGTGTCATGGACATCCTGATAGGGATTTTCATTAGATCATTAGCATCATAGTCATTTGGTTAAAGAGAGAGAAGGACATGGCCCTGAGCAGAATTGTGGATGACAGTGTAAAAGTCAGATATGGAGTTATTTTAAGAAGAAATTTTATTCCAGGTAAATTATTCAGAATATACCAATTCCAAATTTGGGGTGGGGGAGGGGGAAATCACCAGACTTTATCTGTCTTTAAGTCACTTGGAGGACACCATCCACTGAACCAAGGGAAGAATTCCTGCTGCAACAATCTCCTTCACCCTCTTAAAATCCATTTAGAGATTTTAATTCTGCTTGCTTCCTGACACTTTCCTTTTAATTTTGTAATCAAACCTCCCTTCTTCTGTCTTCTGCCTTTTCTAATTCCTAATTGTTTGTTCCACAATAATCTTCTCCATCTTTGACCCACATCTGTAGATTTCAGAAGCTTCCACCTGTTTCATGTATGTAAATCATTGACAGTGCTTATAGAAATGTTAGTTTATCTGCATTATAATGGCTCTATATTTGCCAGAATCCTGCAGGAACTTTATATTTCTTGTAGCTGTGTTGGGGCATAAAAATGCACTCAGAGTTACTGCTGCCTTTTTCAGAGGTGGTCTCCACTGAGATCTCTCAGCAGTTTACTCTTTATTGTAATAATTTATTGGAGAAAAAAAAAACCAAAACAACCTCTTCCTAAATGTAACTTCTTCTGCATACAAGAAATTTAGAATTAACAAGGTGAAGAGAATTTCTCTGCTGTATAATTAGCTTTTTGTGTTGGATTCATCCTGTCCCTTGTGTTGGCATTTTTATACCCTCCAAATACTCCAGCACATGTGAAAGTTTACTTCCATGACTAATCCTATTGATTTGGATCAGCCTACAGACGTGAGTGAAGTTATGTGTTAATACAGGACTTTGCAGGCTTAGAAACTCTTAGTCCAAACTTTGTCCTCCCAGCCTTTCACCACGTCCCAGGAATTCCAGTGGTGCTCATTCATACACAAATAAACAGATCAGGGAACCAAGGGATATTAATTGGCCTGGAGCCAGGGCAAGGAGATCTTTTTTTTTTTTTTTTGTCTGAGGTTCTCAGGTCTGATCTCCTCGTCCCAATTTCTGATGACGGCTCTCCATTCAGTAAAACTCTAGCTAGAGCTTCCCAAGAATCAGCTGCATTTTAAAGCAAGTATTTGAATCTATGAAAAATGTAAGACAGTTGATTTATCTGTTATGAAGTGTTTAGTAACACATTCACGTGAATTTTTTGTAAAGAATGACATACAGGGTTTGAATTTTGTCTTGAATCAGTTTGTAGGTCTAGGAGAGCTGGTTTCATCATGTTGAAAAAGGAAATGCTGTGAAATATATTAAAATCCAGCTGTAAGTTTTTGGGGTTTTTTCTTATTTTTTTATTTTTAATATCAGGTTTGCCAAAATACCAGTAAGGTTATGAAACTAATAAACTAAATCCTATGCTCATGTGACTCAATTGCCTTTAGTCAGAAGATAAGTCTGACTTAAAAATCCAAATATATGAAGTGTTTGTACAGTAGATGTGAAATGAGTATATCTAAGTATTAAATCATGAGCAAGTGTTATCCATCTGCTAAGTATATTAATGTACTGCATCATGTATAATGTTATGTGCTTATATTAAATTTAAAGTGACAGAAGGCATCAATTTGGATATTTGAAAGTGAAAGGCTTTTCCAGCTTTCTCCCCAAAACAGTGAAGTAAGTTGTTTTTCTGGTGATTCTGAGCTATCTTGGCAGATATTATGAGCAGGTCGATGAGAAATACCATAGTGCTTAACCTGCCAGGGAGCTAAGAAGTGAGAGACGTGCTGGATTCTGCTTCCA
The DNA here is from genome assembly GCA_013397555.1 of Urocynchramus pylzowi. Taxonomy (NCBI): domain Eukaryota; kingdom Metazoa; phylum Chordata; class Aves; order Passeriformes; family Fringillidae; genus Urocynchramus; species Urocynchramus pylzowi. The sequence goes on from VZRH01004421.1 coordinate 477,355, forward strand.
CCTTGCATTTCCCCTACATAAGTATACAAAAGTTGAGTAAAATCTCATTTAGGGTGCAAGTTGCACTCCAATTTGAAGACTGAACTGAGCAGGAGAGAGATGAATGGAGGAAGAAGCAGAATGCAGATACAATTTGGCTCCACATAGAATGAATAATCTATAAACTCCGTTTGAAAGTGGGAATCTTTGCAGAAGAAGGGTTTGCTTAACCATTATTAATCATTCGATTATTTATCTTTGTGTGTGTTGCATCACCTCTAATTCGAGGTCCTAGACTCCAATCCCTGTTTGTATTTACTCTCTGCTTTCTGCCTTTCCTGATCATATGTGCAATGTACATCACAAATTGAACATGGCTTGTTGTTTCAGCAGACGAATCCCTGTTTTTCACCCATCTGTTTTAGTCACAAGTTTATGTTGTATCTGGTAAAGAAATCCAGTAATGGACTGTGAATTGGTCAGCCAAAATACATCATGCTGTATGTAGACATAAAAATATGGAAAGAACTCCAGACAGTAGTCCTGTCTGGTGCAAAACTCTTATCTGCAAACACCATCCACACCTTCAAACACAGACCCATGAAATGCAAACAGTAGCATCTTGTGTCAATACCTCTGGCCTGGTCATATACAAGATCTGCTGAAATGTGGCCTGTAGAGATTTGAATCTTCAAAGCAAGAGCACTTTCCACTTGGTGGGAAGTGTAGCTGCCTCAGGTCTTTGTGCATGGGCACTTCAAGCAGACCTTACTTAAATTTCTCCTCCTTTTGCTACTGTTTGAGTCAGAGTGCTGCAGATTTGCCATTTCTTACACTCTGCCTATATGTGTTAGTGGCCAGCTCAAAATATGTGGTGTACAAGTATTATTTCAAGCTGTTGTATTCTGGCTATCAGATACAAAATAGGCTTTTAAAGCATTTTAAGTTTTTTGTTACCTAAACATGGTATATCTTAAATGTGACCAGCAACATCTGAGATACAGTTCCTGGCAGCAAGTAGTTAAATTACTACTTGCCCATATGAACTGTCTGGTTTACTCCTGGAATAGAAGTTTAACTCGTTAGACCAAGTTACTCCCTCTAATTCAAGACCTATAAATCTTCACCAATAAAAAAGGTTAAAAATATAGTGGCTTGTTTTAAGATAGAGAGGGGAAAAAAAAAAAAAAAAGAAACCCTGTTCTTTCATTGCATGGATAGCATTCTCAAAAGTGCTACAGCAATCTGGTTTTAATCTTAGTTATGATCCTAAGTAGATGCCTTCTTGACTCTGGCATCATCATGGCTGCAAAATAAGAAGCAGGCTCACTGGCACTGAGCATATGCATGTCCTGGATTCGCTCTGCCTCCCGCTTGTGGAAAGCTGGCAAAAGCAGCAAACGCTGTGCCTTAACATTTTTTTTCCTCTGGTTGATTGTGTTTAGATGGGACAAGCGTACTGCAAAGCTGCTGGTTGTCCACTTGATGGTATCAAGTAACTGAGCATGGGAGGGTATGGCTGCTTTAATGCTCTCCACTCGGGCAGACGTGACCAGAGATTTTTATAACAGGTAAAACATCTGTGTTATGTTCTTCGCCTGCACAAACAACTCCTGTGCTACATTTAATCAGGCTGTGCATAATTCAGCTTGCTGCTTGGATTCTGCAGTCCAGTCCGGTCTGTTCTGGACCAACCTTGCCGTGCAGTGGGTAAATAATGCCTCCATCAGGAAAATCACCATGGTTTTGCTGCAAGCAGAGGATACTGCTAATTTGCATTTTCAAAAACTCTGTTATCTATTTCTAGAAAAAAAAAGCTATGGGAAATAATTTGTTCTCTAACTCTGCCATTATCAAGTAATTTCTAAGCATTTTAACAAACTTTTAGCTGGCATCTTTCCCAGAACCGAGTTTTAGCAAAAAGAAAAATGTAACTTTAAGCTGGGGCAAGGAGGAAGACTGGTCTTTCCACTCTTGCTCTTCATCATGTTTCCCTTTGTCTGAGGATATGTTTGAGCAGAACCATGTACACATGAGCATGAGCCTCATCTCTTTTCAGAGGTGAGACCAGGCAGGGTTAGCATTTCTCCCAGTTGTGTAGAAGTGTAGCTACCCATTGTGAGAAAGAGCATGAAAACAATTTATTGGCTATTTTAGAGTTTTGCTTTCCCAGCTTGGCCTTTGATTCTAGTTTGGCAGATTTTTCTGTTTGTCCCAGACAGAAAAAAGAAAGGTTTCCCATCATACCTCTTCAGAATAAGAAACATCTACCATGGGATTGTTATTCAGTAGGAAAATGGCTTTGCACTGTAACCCATAGAAACATGGTAATCTGGCTCATTTGGCAACCTTTATGATGGCAAGTATGTGAAAATCTAATGTAACAAGGGACTTTCTGTCTCAAGCTATTAAATTTCTGATGTAGAATATGCCTTGTCCAAAATGAACGAGTGGCATGATGCTGGGACAGGAAGATGCTTGGGCAGAAAGATCGCATCTTTTGGCCAAGCAAAACATCGAGCCACGTCACCTGTGGGTGACATGGTTGTCTGTGCCCCATGTGGGTGGCACTGGAGCAGCCAGAGGATGTGTGTATCACACATTCTTATTCCACTGCCCTGGAATAAGAAGAGCTGATCCCAGGAGGAGATGTCACCCTGGCCCAGAGGAGCAGCACCCAGCTGTGCACCACAAGTGAGGCAGCAGCGGGCTGCGGGCAGCATCCTGCTCCCAGCGGCGCCTCACTGACCCCCTGCAGAAAATGGCAATCATGTCCTCCTGAGGGTTGCAGGGTTACTTTGCTGCATGTCACCACGAGCAGGGCTGAGTCACGGAGCTGGCTACTAACAGCAGGGGGTAATGTGAAGCACTGGAGCTGGCGCCAATGGCTTCCAGCGCCTCGTGTGCTGCCAGCCACTCTGAGGCAGCCTGGGCACTGCTCATACCGTCCTCGGGGAGCCCATGCTGAGCGCCAAATAAGAGCATGTCGGTATTACTTATTTTCTGCTGTCAGTTTATTAATTCCAAATACTATTTCCACTTCTTATTGCCGGCACATAGTCTGTGAGCGAGTCCTTGTTTTGAAAAGAGCAGTTGTTATTCACAAGTCCTGACCATAAGGTATGTGCTGCTTGGTGGAATTTGTTTGCAAACGGTCCCTTGCAACCCTTAACTGCTTATTGTGAAGAAACTATCACCTAGGGCTATGTAATCATGGTTTCTTCCCTCTGACTTGAGTACACAAAACTTTTTGTTTAGAAAGAAGAGACAAATTATGAAGAATAAATGACTAGCTATGAACTTCTGGTACACTTAATTCAAAGTCTAAGTAATTAGATTGAAACCCACAGAGCTTCTTTGGATCCATGTCTTCATGGCAGTTGTGACTGCTTGAATACTTGGGAAACAATAGGTAATAAAACTGCACAAATATGATTCCATAAGGAAACTTGATTCATAGCATAAACCAACACTCTTGGTCTTGTCTGAGAAATGCCATAGTTGGACAAATCTCTTTTTCATCCCATATCTTGCAAGCAGTCAGTATTCCCATAAATAAATGCCAAACAGGGTGAGCTATGTGTTCTTTCAACATCTGGTCCTGCTTTGAGAAGTTTCTCTGGCTCAAAAAGTGTACCAAACACAAGAAATGTCACACAAAAGCGCTTTATAGGAAATGCACTGCGGTAACGCCAAGGTGAGAACCAAACTACAGCAGGTCAATGCAGCATGTGGAAAGTAAGAGGCGGAGAGGAAAGGACCAGAAACCACCAAGCTTCCCATCAGGCCACACCTGCAGTTCTTTGGATGTTGATGCTCCTTTTCTAGTCAACCAGAGCAGGCACAATGAAAACTTCCCGGTGTGCATGGAACAGTGAACAAGCAACTTGATAAATAAACAAGCAGAAAGAAAATTGGCTGGAATTAAACCTTCATACAATAGGAAGTTACTGCAGGCTGCTTCTTTGGAAGTGAGCCCTCACGTCGCTTGCCTGCGACGGTGAGTTATCCACGTTTATCCTCCGCACTCTAAAAAAAGAACGGGACAACGGAGCACTCCGTGCTTTATGCCCGCACCGCGGGCATGACAGCCCAGCCATAAACCGCCGTAAATTTGCTCGCTGTTCCGGAGCTGCCCCGGAGCGGCCAGGCGCTCCTTGCAGCCCCCTCCCCGGTACCACCCGGCGTGGGAGCCCCTCCCGAGCCCTCTGCGCCCCTCGCCCTCCCAATTTGTGAGTCTGACGTCCTGCACGCCGTGCATACACATTACGCAAAGAGAGTCCCCGGCGGCCCGCAGGCCGCCCCTCCGCCTAGGTGAATAAATTATGCCGATGAGGGCGGGGATGCGGGGCAGCGCGGGCTGCCTGCCGCCTGCGGGCTTCCCCGCCTGGCGCGGCGCGGCTGCTGGGCGCCGGCAGGCAGGTGGAGCGGGAGCAACAAGTCCTCCGGCGGCGGCGGCGGCAGCGGGGGGGGGGGCGGGGGGCGGGGG
>VZRH01004421.1:482550-500689 GCA_013397555.1 Urocynchramus pylzowi
AGGAGGGTGGCCGGGGCGATCTGCTCGCGTGGGAGGTGGAGGGGGAAGCGGGGAAAGTGAGCCCGCAACCCCAAGGGGCGGCGGGGCCGGGCGGGGAGCGGGCCGGGGGCGCTCCGGGCTGCTGGAGCGGTGGGATGAGGGATGGCGGGGGAGCCCTGCGTGCGCCGCCGCGGGGGCGCTTTTCTAATCCGTGGCTTGCCGCCGTCCCCGCGCTTCTCGACCCGCGTGTCGAGCAGGCGGAAAGACCGGGGTCACTTGCGGCGGCGGTGGGAGAGACCCCGAGGTGTCGGTGCGGGGGTGGTGAGGTCACTGAGGCACCTTAGGCCGAGTCCAAGCCGGGAAGCCGCCGCTGGTTGCGCAGCCTCTGGCACAGCGGTGAATTCCAGCGTGCGGCCGCGGTCGGGAGCGCTGCTGTGGCGGGCGAGCTCGCTCGCCAAGTGCCCGCCCTCATGCTGCTTCTCTCGCCCCCAGAAATCCTACGAGCACTTGGCAAAAATACGAGTAGCGAGAGAAGCGGCTCCAGAGTGCAACTGCCCACCAGGTAACAGACACAGTTTGGAGATCTCCTCTCGGAGGCTTGGAACTCTGGGCTGTTTGGTATCCCACGTTTTTGAAATACACCTAAATCACGTCTAGGGACTGCTTCTTCAATCGACAGCTGTTCCTTGGGTGCAAAAGTTGTAAAGCCCAGAATGACTGGTTTTCGCTGTGGCCCTAGATTGGAATTAATGCTAATAAAACCCACTCATTAGGCTGGATGTTGCCAAACAAGAACACTTATGAAGACCTTAATGATCCACTCTAGCAGATGAAATATATTCTGTCTTAAATGGGGTAGTACTGAATCAAGGCTCTGTGTACTCAAGTTGGGAAGTGGAGCAAAAGCCCTTAGCAAAAATATTGAACGATTTATAACATGGATTGAAATAGGTGGAGGGTCTGTTGCAAGTTAGCAGTAATATATACATGAGCCTTTTACAGTCTTCTTTTTCTGTAGGCTTGGTGGAAAGCAGTTTCCCTAGGAGGGAATTGCAGGTTTTTTCTACTGAAGGTTCAAAACTGTGTGTGTTTGTGCAACCAGGGATGTCACTTGACTTTGGAAATGGGCACTTCTAATACTGCACAGTTCTTCATACACTCACGCTGCAATGTTTCTCTTTGTGCTCCTTTTTGATAGTCTGATAACTGTCAATGTTGTTTTAGCTTTATAAACTTCTTCTAATGTATACCCAAGTTCATCTAGCATCTTAGAAGTTAAGAAAATAATGCCAGTGTTTCACAGGGGGATGTAGGAGTTCCATCATCCTCTGTGATGAGGCACACTAGATGCAGAGGATGCTTTGGATATCTCTCACTCTGTATGAAAAACCATCTCCTTTACAGGTGGAATATCGACTGTCAACAGGACTTAAGCTGATTATGCTTGCCAGCAGGATGTGTGATAGTACTTGTACAAAAGGAAGGAGCTTTCCTAGTTTAGGATACAATTCCTGCCAAACCCATCAGTCTGAAGGGACTGCCCTCAGAATCTCAGTGTTAAAGCTGCCTGCAGTGGTTGGTACTCTATTTTTGTGATGATACAGCTGAGAACAGAGTCCTTACTTGCTGGCGTTGGAGTTGCCACGACTATCATGGGAAGGACAATATATGTGACAATATATGTGATTGTTTTAAAACTGTGCATAGAATTACTCAACTCCCAGTTAGTTTTGGTAAGGGACACTGGTTCCCTGCTGTACTATACATCTATTTTTTTTCCTTTAAGGCTAACATAAGCAAACTGATCTTATTTTTTCTGTTGCTTAACTGCAGTGAATTACAAGATGCAAGTTTGTGCGCAGAAAAGAGTTACTCATCATGTTGTTTGCAGTGATGCATTCTGTGAGCCTGAAATTATGTTTAATTTGATGCTAAGCTCTTTCCTTCTTTCTTCTTCCTTGTTTAAATCCATCTGTTATCATATTTTCACTTACTGTTTTCCTACTAAAGGTCAATACCTACTTTGTCATGGTTGGCGTTACATGCTGCTTTACTTCTTCACTACCACTAGAGCTCCACATTATACCAATTTTTATCTGACCTTTTTTCTTAAATATGTGTTTTTAAATAGATAATGAGCAACACAATATTTCTCACGTGCATTGTAAAAATCCTTGCTACGTGAGAGTCAAAGCAATTTGGGAAACATATTTGAGGGAACAAATTTTATAAGACCAGGACAACTTACATGAATCATTACAAAGTAAAAAAAAAAAAAAAAAGTTGCAGAGAGGAGGGATTAGAAATGTGATATGGAGCTTTTCACCTCTTGGTAGCTGTTTCAATTTGGAAGCAAGTTTTGTAGTGACTGAAAGATGTTGCCATGTGGTAGCCTCATTTTGCAGTTGATGGTCTCATGCTTGTTGCCAGTGGACAGGTGTCTACCTCAAAATGGAATCATCTTGGGAGCCTTGTCTGAGAGAGCAGGGGCTGAGTGGCACCACCACCTGAGGACAGTGCCTTCCTAACTGCAGGCATTAGACAGAGCAGGAGGGGATAGAGCACATAAATTGTTGCTTCTTGATTTGGTTCCCTCTGTTAGAACTCCTTTTTGACTGCACAGGATGGGCTTTTGTTTAATCCTTAATGTTGCTGTTGCAAACAGTCACGTTCAAAAAGGTGTTTGGCTTAATAGGAAAGGTATCATGGTACATCAGTGGTTTTTCTGTTGCCTGCTATTTGCAAAGCCAAAGACTACATTGCTTCTTTCCCACGTGGTTCTCTTTTGCTTCTGTATTCTGCTCAACTTCTTCATTTCTTTCCTGTGTTCCTGTAATAATAAAATACATGTCTGTTAGAGATGACTTTGGAAGGCCTTCATGGTACAGAGGTGATTTTTGAAATGTCTCTATGCTGTGAGAAAAGGTCACTACTGAATGGCCACCAGGACAGTTTCCATCATCCATCTCTTTAAAGAGGAATAAAGATTATTTAAAAGTAGGTTACATTGTTCTCTGCCAAAAGAAGAGAAGGAAGTTCAATCTGCAGACAGGAGGGTGAGAATGTGGCCTCTGGTTCAGGATTAAAGTTATGCAACTGGCATAGAAGTGATTAGCTTGAGATGTTCATCCCCTTTTGCCTCTCTCTGGTTGGAACCTGCACATTCAAAGGGAAGTGGGTCTGAATGGCTCAGACACCTATGGAAGCCAGATTCACAAGCTCACAGCTTGCAGAGCAGTCTACATGTAGCTCTTTTTAGTTCAGTGGTAGCCTTGAATTTCATCTAGAGTGAAGAGTGATCACATTTCTCTTTAAAAACTTTATTTTCACTAAGTGTGATTTATCTTATTCTTTAGTTCTATTTTCTTATGAAAGAAAGGTGATGTGGGGTGATGTTAGAGTTTTGGTTTTAACTCTGTGCAACTAAAACCAGATACCAAAGATTTTGTAAATATTTTAAAAATTACAATAGCAGGCATTCTTTCTCTTCTTAAAGCAAAGTAATAAAGTTTGAAAAGTAAATTTGTGCTGACATTCCTCTTAAATTACCTCAGCTCTAATAAGAGTGCCAGTGTAAATCTTGTGCTTTTAGCTGGTGCTGCAGTTGCTGCTGGTAGTTGGCCTTTTGCACATAGGACTGGGAGGCAAATTGAGTGGCTGAAATAATTTTAAGCATAATAAATTAATTTTCATTTGCCAGGTGTATTTTTTATTTTAAGTTGATGTTTTTCTACTTTAAAAGATGAAGAGAAAATGTAGGTGTGTAGGTACTTGTTTCATACTTCTAAATCTTCCTCTAAGTGGCTGTGGGAGCATAATCAGCTCTTATGAGGAACAGTCCAGCACCATGCTGGGTACTTCTTACTAAGTGCCAAGAATTGCACAGTTGTGGGAAGAGTAACACATACAGAAAGCACAGGGATACTCCTCGTTCAATAGAATTTAATGAAAATTTTTTTTTTTTGGTAGATTCTTTCAGATTTTCCTCATCCCAAAGTCATTCACATGTGAATGTACCTGTGGACTTCAACGAAAATGGACATATGCTTATGTGTTTTAGTGATCTGATTCTTTATATATTGTAAGGGTCAAGTTCTGACACTTGCAGTTCTGTGCCATGATGTCTCATTGTGGAAGTGGTCCTCAGAACCTGCTCCTGGAGTCGGATAATGCTGGCAGGAGTAGGAATCAAATCTAGTGGTACAAGAAGTTCAAGCTTTCTCAGCAGGAAGGCTGGCAGGTGATTATGTACATTCCTTTTGACCAGGGACCAGTTTTAGGAAGCAATTACATTTTTTTTCCCTTCTTCTCTTTTTAGGAAGACCTTTCTAGTGAATTTATCCCTTAAAGGAGCACATTTCTTTAGTTCTGCGTTGACAAAGTATAAGTTACCTAAGAGATGTCTTTAACTGTGTAGCTATACAACACACTGTGTATGAATGTTCACTATAACTTGCATATAAAGTTATGGGTCTGTAGATTTTGAGATTTGTTTTGGGTTTTTTTTCTTTCCCCAGAACATGAGCTGAACTTCACTGTTGGATAACTGTCAAAGTTGACTGGAAATTTGATTTTGTTTTTCTTCAGTGCCACAAGCAATATTTCTTTGTTTGTTCTTTCTCTTGTATATTTCCCATCAGGAAATATACATTTTTCTTCCTCTTGTGACTTCAGGGCCTTCATACACTCTTTTTCTTTCTGTAGCTTCAAACCCTTTCCACAGACACTCTGGTCATTCTTTCTTTGCCAGTTATTTTGTGCTGGTTTTGTAATCTTGCCATCTTGATTCTCTGTTCCAGTCCTAGAGAGCTTTTGAAGTACCTCCAATTTCACTATGCAATTTGCTGCCATCAGGTTTGTTTCAGTGTAGTTGCATGTGTATAAAGCTGTTCATTCAGGATGAAATGCCTTAAGTCAAGGTTTTTTATTTTGAGAGAATAATAGAATACTAATTGGTCTTTTTCTTGGTTACAGTAGTTCCAGTGCAGAAACTGTGTTCTACAGCTACAGTTCTTCAGTGTGATGATGAATCTGCTGTATGTATTTTGATAGCAGCATGGACAGCAAAAATCAGTATATTTTCTTAGAGTCCCAGTGCTATTTTTGTTGTCTTAAGCATCTAATGTTTGTTTTGACATGCAATGCAAGTACAATTTAGGTGCTCTTTCTTATTTCCACAAGGAATATTCCCTGGAGCATTTCAATTAGTGAAGCTGAAAGAATGGAGGAGAAAGCAATTTTCAGGATTAAAAGAATCACGAAATAGGTATCAGCAGGGTATTACTCTTTAAATTTTTTTTTTATTATTATGCTTACAGTGAAGCAGTCCTGGAAAGGCTGAAGAGGTAAAGAAAGAAAAGAGGAGCTGACTTATGTGTTTACCAGTAGCGAGACCTAAGAGAAAATGTAGATAGATTATAAAAAGTATCCAAAGTGATTATTTTCCTGTTACTGAAAATTTCAGAGTGTGCTATCTTAACCTAGCTCCCAGCACTACTTACTTCTGCCATCTCTGTATCATCTATTTGCTGAATGCAGTGCTCAGCTCTAATTTTGTAATTTTTCTGACAGGTCTCTGAGTCCCCCTTTCTTACCTTCAGTGGTTTGATATTTTTCATTTCAGTTCCTAGATCAAGATGTTTATTGATGTGCAGCAGCATGCGACCTTCTGGGTAGTCTGTCTTCTTTGGATGACTGCTTAAAGATACTGTTTCCTCCCCACAAAATAGCTAAATATATATTTTATTGGCTAAGGGGTGACCTTTTAATTCCCTTCCCTCTGGGCAAGGAAGTAGGGTGTGCAGCATGATGAATGAAACACAGTGTGGCTCAGAAGAGAACTGATTGCACCAGATTTCTCTCTTTTGTAATATTATTGATCTCAGCACTGCTGTACCAAAGGTTGGTTTGACTGCAAAAGTGTTATTAACAAAAGGTTTTTCTATGACTTGAATAAATTCAGACTTGTGCAGTTATGTCAGACTAGGCATGTTAGAAGGAAGGCTTGTTCATCTGCACTAACTGCTCTTATAATGTATGATAATAATATTATATGTTACACACTTATATTCTTATATGTGTTCTTATACTTCCTTGTTTGTGGCACTGGTCCATCTCAAGCTGCTGAGGTGTCAAAGCACTTTGAGTACTGTGAGTGTTGCAGTGGGAGAAGTGGCTGTTAAGCCCATTTCTGGAATAATACTTGTAGTGTCTGTTGTGGTGGGTTTTGGTTTTTGTTTTTCTTGTTGTCTTTCTTAAAATGGGAAATATATGCATCTGTTTCCTCAAAGGGTCTCTAAAGCTTAGATATCTGAGTTCTGTTTAGCTGTACTTATGCCCTGTCCCTTTCCTTAAAGGTTAGTGAGTTCTTGGAAATGTACTGCTGGAACAGCACTGATAAACCTGCATTCCAGTTCTCATCTTCTTTCTCACTCCCTTCTAAATCTGCTGGCTGCAGCTTACCTGCCTGTTTTGTCTATGCTTAGCACAGGATAAAAACAGCTAAATCTGAAAACAGCATGACTGACAGAAGCTGTTTTTATAGGGCCTTTTATGTTACCAAATAGAATCACATAACTAATATGTTCAGGTTACCCACTTGGTGAAATGATCCATCACACTTCAATGCACACAGACCTTGAGTCACGTTGCTAACTACAGTCTCTTCAGGGAGGGCTGGTCGACACAGAGCACCTTCCCCCTTCATCATTTCAGCTGATTTCCTAAGTCAGCCACAGAAAAGGAAATCTGTCTGCTTACTTAAAACTACAAATAAGAAGTAAGAAGGCACAGAATAACACAATAATATTGAGAGAAACACTTATCTCTCAATACAACTAAAGCTGCAGCTTGCACTTAGAAGATACACACACATACACCAGTGAATGTGATGCTGAAGGCTTGTTGTTTGGAAACTTGTGGACTCTCATGTTTTTACAGGTTAGACTTACAGTAGAACAGGGCCTGCTTAAATTTGTCTGCTTGGGACTTTTAATGAGATTAAGTTAAGCAGAACCAGCTGTTTGTAAGAGCTTAATCAAAATAAATGTCAGGACAAATTTTCAGAACAGAGTGTCCAACTTGAAAGTGCAAGTTTTTTATAGCCCTTTCATGTAAATACTGCCTTTTTTTTGCCCCTGTAGATTTGAGCAACTTTAGAAATGCTGGTCAGGTTGATACTCCAGGAGATCATCTGGTGCACGCTACTGGCCTCTGAAGGAAATGTATCTAGGCCATCATTGCCAAGTGCTTCCTCCCAGGTGGTTCACAGATCAAGTGTGTAGTCATTCATGGCTCAACAAGTTGTTTGATCTGCCTTAATTCTGTGAGTAAGTGCTGCAGCTTCATGTAAACAGTCTCCTTAGCTAAAAATAAGTTCTGCTCTGTAAATAGGTGAACATACAGTGCAAGAAATTGCTAGTGCATAGGCGTGCCTTAGCTAAAATAATCTCCTATTGAAATATTTCCATAGGTTACCTAGTTTTTGGTAGGCAGGCTACAATTTCCTCGTTTGTGAAGCAAACCACTTGTTCCATCTGTTGTGCTGATGAAGAAAACCTGATCATTGTGCTCTCCTTAAAACAGCTATCAAAATATGTTAGAAGACAGTCTTGTCTGTGATGTACACTATTAAACTTATTGTGTCTGCTCCTCCCTTGTTCTTTTTTTTTAGCGGGGTTGGAGTTGTACTAAAGTTGTTTCTTGTTCATCTGTGCAGATGTGTGTTTATAGAAGGAGGCATTTACATGTAGTCATGAGTTTTGCATGCATGTCTGCATGTAACTGTTTCTTCTTCAGCTGGGAAAGCTTTGAAACAGAGGATGATGATGCCTTTTAAACTCTTTGAAGAATTGCGAAGTTAATACACAACTATCTAAATTTTTTTTTGCTAGACAGAAATATATGTTCTTATAATTACCAAAGACAGCAAGACAGCCATTTGTAAGGCAAAGAAACAATAAATGGAATGAAAAAAGAGTGTAATAACAGAGGTGATAAAACTGGGATATTACTTTCTATTTTAAAATCTTTGAAAATTAGTATAATTATTTCAGTGACTTCTGCTTAGAAATGCTCAACCAAGAAGCAATGCAGATTTTAAGCAATAATATTTTACCCTATACTGGGTTAAAATTTGTCAGGCAGTTAACAAATATGAAGAAAGTATAGATTTTATTTCTTAAGGTCATAGATGAAGTGCCTTTAGTTCAGTTTAGGTTAGTTAGCCATTCGAATTATTTTAGTTTGGTTATGCATGACTATATAATCTTGTAATTAATATATTGGGTAAGTATAGTAGAAGACTTTGAATGATTTGTGTATTTTTTAGGTGCTTAGGAATTAAAATTGGAGTTTTGGGTATATGACTTGCAATTTTTTTTTCATAGCTGTTTACCTTTGCTGATGTATTTTGGTTGGGATTACAGAGGAGAGTGGATCACAGATTAACAGGTTCTTGGGGAGGCTGTAAAGAAGACTGTATATGAAATAATGATGGACTCTTAATTAAGAGTCTCTCTAAGTAGCTTCCCCTTCCCTTCTGTGGCTCTTCTACAAGCTCAGCTGAGGAAGTATTGAGGAGAAGGGTGTCAAATGATCTATGATCTTTCTCTTTGAACCTTGGTCCTCCTTTTAATGCAGTACACAGGGCTGTATACCAGCGTATATATTTAGCAGTGTGATGGTTTTTGGTAGTTTGTCACACTCTGTCCTATCTTGGACACACAGCAGGCTGCCTGCTAAGTCACAGTCCCACAGTGTACAACACAGCTCACCTTAGCAAGGAAAACCTGCATGGAAACAGGTGGTTGATCCACTGCTTTCTGCTGACTGAAATAACAGGCTCATGCCAGGTACAGCTTCAGTCTCTTGGTACCTGGGATGTGCTTCCTCTGATCAGCAAAGATTTGTGAGAGCAGAGTGTTTTCTTTGTCTCTTTTTCTTTGTTTTTTGTTTGTTCTGTTCTTAAACAAGAAGTTCATGAGCTTGGAACTCTCTAACCTTTTAAATAGTTTTTGTACTCTTAGGAGTAAGGGGCTGTAAAGTAAAAGCTGTAAATATAATGGAAGAAAGTCTGCAGAAAGTAAGACTTGGAACTGTAGTTTTAAGACCTCTGCTATTCTACCATTTGCAGTTTATGCCATCTTAAGAATACCTCCCCCAATTTATTTTCCTTCCATTGGAGTATTTTTAATATTCCTTCTCTGAATATAAAAGCACAGAAAAAAAAATCATAAAGCAAGTATATGTTACAGATTTAGGTTATGAATTAGGTTTCCTTGATAAACATAGTCTCTTTCTCAGCACACTGTGCTTAAGATTGTGCTGGTAGACTGCTATTTAAAAGATCTTTATAAAATTGGGTGTGGGGAGGAGTGAGGCCTGTGTTTGAGGAACACAGAAGAAATTTTGAAAACAGGAAATTGTATTGAAAATTGGAGACCAAAATATCTTATCAGAGGTGTGGCTGCCATTGCAGCAGTGACAGATTTGTTGTATCTGAAAGCAGAACAGCATCCTGTAACTTGAAGGACACTAAATGAACTCTCTAAAAAGATATTATGGTTGAGGTCATAGCTGGCTACAAAGGTCTTGCTTGTGCTGGTAGTACTAGTTTTGTTGCTAGGAAATTGTGGGGCTTCTTGGGTATCAGTGCCTCAGCTGGATGGTGGTAGGGTCCTCACAGAGGACTGCAGTGCTGAAAGTCAGAGTGTATACCTCCTCTTAAGTTGAGGAGGTATTTCCTTCAGCTGGAACCTCTGATAATCTCTTAAGAATATGAGAACCAGCTGCTTGAAGGCATTTCTCTTCTTCTTCCCCACCCTGTGCCCTTAGTCTCTGAGGAAGCTCCTGTTCAGATTCCCTTGATCTTAGAGGAAGCCTTGATACCTGAGCATAGGGGTATGGCCACAGGGGATTAAAAGGATAAACTCCATAGCCTGGGTATTGATATTTTCTTCTCCAGTCACAGAGCTCACATCCAGATGATGCCCAATGGCATCACTGTGACAAATACTGTTTGGTGTTGGCTGGAGAGTCTCTGCCCTGTCAGCTCTTCTGGTGCTTTTTATCAAATGCTCCTTCAGTGATTTCAGTGCCACTGCTGATCTACAGGTTACTGCCAGGTGAAGGGAAACACATGTTGAGAGCTATCACTTCAGCTTGACACAGAGGTGATTAATGTACTATTTATTTCATTCCCTTCACCTTTCAGACAGGATAGCCTTCTCAGTAAAAATACTTTCTGGCTACTAATTTGGTTGTGGTAGCAGGAAATGTGCATTGTGCACACAGACTCAAGTGTAGACCAAAGTGGGGTCATTCTTAAGGTGATCCTCATGGCAGTGGTGAGCTTGAACTCAGCTTTTATTTGTTCTCTGTCCTGGTGGATGCTTGGTAGTTGTTTGTGTCAGCTAATAATAGGCTGCTCAGGAAATGGCTTTAGTTGGCACTTACAAATAGTGTAATCACAGAAATGGGTCATGATGTGTGCTGTAGCTATCTATGTGTGTTTATGAAGACATCTCTGTTCAGTGAGGATCATCCTGAATATGTTTCCCAAGTGGTTCCTAGGAGGAGGCACACTGAATACTGATGAATCAGAGAGACTGAAAAATGCAGTGGTATGGTGTCAGTCTCGAATGAACCAGTGCTTAGACAGCCATTGTCAATACTTACTTAGAGTTGGTGTCTTTGTAAGGATGACAGCCATGTTTGTAGAAGGCTGGAAAGGTTTCTCTGTGTGAAGATTAAGTGTTTTTCCAATGCAGCAAGCATGTAAGTGCACTGTATTTCTTCAATGTAGGGAGTCTGATCTGAAGGGAGATTAGTATTTAAGTCTGACCACTGTGTATTTCACTTTAGGACAGCTCTGTGTAATTCCTTAGCTTGAATTCCATGCTGAGCCATGTCCTAATGTGTGGTAGAAGGACTCTTTTATCACATTCAATTAAGAGGCTGCACATAAGCCATTACAGTGGCCAATTAAAAAGAAATGTGAGCCTTGAAAACTGAACCACCAACTATAATAGAGAAATAGAGCAAGACTGAAATCCTCACTTTTTTTCTATCTTAAAATTGGTTTGCTGCTACAAGGTGGTATTTTTATGTATTTCAAACAATTAAAGTCCACTTTAGGATAATAAGGAGAAATTAATATGTTTTCAATGTGTAGTATAACAACTGGAACACTCTGGAAAAAAGCTCTCTTACAGTGAGTTTAAAGCAATGCACCTTAGAGGAACTAGTGTGCTTAGTGAATTAGAGCAGGGAAAACTAAGTAGCTGTTCTGTATTGTGACTATATTCCTGTACTGTAGGACTGTTAGGGTAGGATAGAAGTCTTCATATTTTAGAGTTCTTGCATCTGTAAAATATGATGCATGTAAATAAATTTTAAAAAGTGTGCCAATGACAAAGTATTCATAATTTTGAATAAAGTTACTGTCTAGAGGAGCAGAAGTTTGTCTCCAATACAATCCTTGCTTCTTCTTTCTAATTTTTGTAATCAGCTCTCTGCTCCATTTTGATCCATATGACAGGACATAATCAGCTGGAGTCATCAAGTGAACACAGTTGAAAAAACAAACTTGTGGCTATAGAAATCTTCTGGAAACTTTTTTTAGAGTATGTTTTTATCTCAAAACAACCCATCCCTGCAGATTCTCTTTAACTGAACAGGTAGGCAAGGTCAGCTCAAATCACCTATAGATAGTAGTTGCTTCTGCTACCACAATTTCTGATATCCAATCATATTTTACTTTTATCTGAAGGTTGGTGAAAAGAGGCTTTTAACTAAAACTCTGACTGACGATAATAATCAGACCTGATATGGGCATGTACATTATTTCAGGCACATTAAAAATCCCAAAGATTTTAATTGAAATCGGCAGTTGCTCTGGAATCCGAGAGCAAAGTGTGGCCTCAGTGTTGGTTTTTTTTTTTTCTTTTTTTTGCCTTTGGATCTTTGAGAATGCCTGTTTATGTATGCAGCCATTGCTATCTACTTTAGGTTTGATATATAGTTCTTTTCCATGATAAAAATTCTATTTTTTATTCATTTGCCATTCAGTTTATTGTTTAATCTTTTCAGTCTCTGAGCAAGAACATTATGTCTGTATCTATTTGTAGGAATACTGAACTAGTTTTGTAATACTGTAAGAATTGTGGCTGCACTCACAGACAATCTGAATAGCAAAAATTACTAAACTTAATTATCTTCATGGAGAAATTACATATTCTTGTATCTTAATTCATAGTTCACAGACTGTTTATTGCTTGAAGTGATTAGATAAAACCACTAAAAATTGTACAGAAGTGTGGAGAACTTCAGTTCTGAGGGATGGGAAGGAAAGACCACTATATACAGCTGGACCTTCATTTTAGTTTCCTTACTAGCATAACTGAAGTCTGCATATGCATGTGGGTTTCTACTCAAATAGATTTTCATACTTGGATGGGAGGTGATTCCCTCTGTTCAAGGCAGTCTGTTCTTTTAACTCAGTGAACTACATCTCCCACTCTCCACTTTGCTGATGCTATGCTTGAAAAGTCACTATTTGCTTAACGCAAATGTTCCCCTTTTTTTAAGCTGAACAATCTAAGTGACATCAGCAGCTCATTGCAAAGCTTACCCTTGGGACTTTTCACTATTCTGTCTGGAGGACACTCACGTGGTGTGATGTCCTGTTGAGGTGCCCCAAGCTGCAGACAGTCCCTGAGATGAGGCCACAGCAGTGCAGTGTTGAGTGAGGCACTTGGTAGCGAGGTGCCTGGTTTGTTTATAATGAAGAAGAATTAAGGACTGATACAGTCCTAAAGAGAAAAAATATTGAAAAAATCTTCTCATGTTTTTCTGTGGTTATCTGGAGGTTATCTCAGTGCTTTCTGCTCACTCAGTCTGAGCAGTGGATGACAGCAGGGTATGTTGAAGTGTAATCTGCTAAGAGGGCTCCTCAAAACTGAGCAAATGCAAGTCCTGTCAAGAAGGACTAAAAAGGGACATGTCTGTGGGGTGTCATGTCTGAAGCACATCTAAGATGTGTACATCACTAAGATGTCCAGATGTAGTGGCTTAAGGGACAGATGACCTGGGGACTTAAACAGTGGCACAACGTGGGTAAGTGTCCCTTATTTATGGGGTGTCTCCTAGATGATGCATATAGTCAAGTAGTCATGGCATATTCTCAGCTTCTGGGAAGTGGTGAGAAGGGAGAGTGCAGAGCCTGGGTGCTGCCCTGGCAGAGGGTGCTGACAGGCTGTGTGGTGCTGACAAGAGATTTACAGGAAGATGAAGGCTAGTGGGAACTGGCAGTAAGGTATTCTCTAAGCAAGGCACTGATTGTAGCTCCAATTCTGCATCACTCTCTTCTGGTCTGGCAGCAGGACTACAGAAGCATGAAAATAGTGAATGTGCTGGCTTCTGCTTTGGTGAGAGCAGTGTTCTTGAAACCTGTAGGAACTATCACACTCTGTTATCTCTGTTGAAACATGTTAGATTGTCAAGACCTATGGTCTGTTGCAGAAGTTAATGTTGAGGTCCTAAAGGCACACAGATGGATTTGAATAATTTCAAAAGCTGTTAATCACCCCTTCTTGCTTGATCATGTCACTGTGAGTTCTTTCTCTCTTTAATTTCCTGTTTTGTGTAGAGCAGGAAGGACAACCAACTAGGGCCTGAGCTCTGATGCCTCCTATGGATTGCTCTTTTGCTAGAAGCAAAATTTAATTACACTCCCTGTTTTTTTCTTTCCCAGACATGTAGTTTGTGTTTGTCTTAGTAACCTGGTGGCCACATGTAGACATGAGTGTTTTCCCTAAAAACTCTGCAAAATACAGCTAACTATGATGATGTACTGACCAGCAGCAGGCAGTTCATGTTAATTTGCATTCATTAAATATGCTTCATCTTCTGTGTTTGTCTTGTAAAATGTAGCACATGCCAAAAACAGAGGGGTGGGACAAAATCAGAGGGGTGGGTATGATACTATTATGTTGCTATTAATCATGCTTTGAGATGAACTGTAATTGCTTAACTTAGGCAGTTACCAATAATAGCACTTGGGTAGGGACTAACACAGCCAAAATTTTTCTGACCCTTTCAGAAAATTCCTGCAGGTTCTAAAGAACCTTTATCTTTCAAGTGAAGACAGCTATCCCCTCAAATAGTCATCTCCAGCAATATGGTTTAAGGGCCATTGAAGGCAGGGGAAAAAAGAGATTGCTTGGGCACCTGGAAAAGAGGGCACAGAGGGATACTCACATCTCTGCATTGCACTGTGTCAGACACACTAATCTTTTTGTTAGTCTGTGATTTGTCAGCTCAGTCTAGACCCTATGAGACTGCTGAGTAAAAGTGGCTCAAGCAGAACTTTGGTGACATGGAGCCATCAGTTTGAAGTCTGCGAGGAATCTGTGGTGACCTGTGTGGAGAGGTTCATGGAGCCCCTTTTATGAGTGATGAATTTTCAAAATATTTCCAGCCTTAACTGTATTGGTCTCCCTTTCTCTCAGTGTGTACTACAAAACAGTCACAATTTAGGATTTGGAAAGATTAGGCCAAATTAAAATTTACTAACATGCCAAGTTTCTTTTTCCTTTTGTCTTGAGTCAGGGGAGCTATAACAAATAGCAGCTACCAACTGTAAAGAGCCAGATACTCCACCCAGCAAAGCTGCAAGTGCTGTAGCAAAGCTACAGGTTTTTTCCACCTGTTGAGGTTGTGCAGATCATACCAGAGCAGCAGCAGCACTTGTGTCCACACCCAGTGAGGTTGCAGAGCTGCTTCATGGGAGGAGCATACACTTTCCATAGGCACTAGGAAGGGTGCATCTACTTGTTGCTGCTTTACTTTCAGCTGCTTTGTTGAGAATGACTGCTCTTTTGTGGAGTGAAATAGGGTTCTCAATAAAACAACAATCTCATGAAGAATGACGTTGTATAAATGTATACCTTCTAAATAACCAGCTCCCATTTTCTTTCTGAAATGCAACCAGAAGGAAGACCAGTACCAGTAGTTCCAAATTCCAGATGTTTGTGTTTTGATAAGATAAAAATTTTTTAAAAATTTTGCTGTCAAATGATTGAACTGAATAAAATTACTTCTTTTTTTCCACAGAGAAAGTTAATTACATACTCCTTCATTAGCACAGAAGGGATATAAATTAATTTTCCTAAACATGCTGCAAAGTACAACTATGAATGGACTGACCAGCAGCAGGCAGCTCATATTTATTTGCATTCATTATATAAGCTGCATTATACCTTTTAATTACTTTTCAATTGTGTACAAAATATGACCTTATGACATTGATCTTTTCAGACTCTAAAAATGCTTCTTGGTTTAACTATGGGGAGAAAGAATTGATTACTTATTCTACTGTCAGCTGAGAGCAGTTGCAAAACAATGAGATGGAAGTTAATGGTATTTTATGCCAACATGACATACAAGGTAGTATGAATTTTTTCTTAAGCACAAGTGGAACATCTGTTATTGGGATCAAAGACAATTTTTTTACTAATAATGCATTTATATCACTTCTATTTGCCCATTCAATATGTGCATCAGGAGCAAGTGTAAATACAAATCTTACTGGTTTGCTTGGTTTTCAACAGCTGAACACATTTAATGAAAATAATTATTAAAAAAGTTTTCCCAGGGGATGAATTATAGGAACAAAGTGTACTTGAAAATGTTCATAGATAAAATCTCTTTCTAACCTGTATTCATATTTTCTGTATTTTTCAGTGATTATTGTTAAAAAACTTGAAATTTGGGTATGGATATATGATTGTATGTCATTGATAAACCAATTGTTTTTCTTCAAAACTATCACTGAAAATTTTTTTGAACAGAAGAAGAACTAGGAAAATTCTTATACCTTTGGAAGTTACAGAACTCATAAAAACTTTGGAACTTGAAAAATCTTAGAACCTTACTTGCCAAGAAAGGTGATTGAAAACCGCAGAAAATTTGTCTGTGAGCAAATACCTCTCTTGACATGAAACTTTTAAGAAAAGCTTAAACAAACCAAAACCAAAAAAAGCCCCCATTTTTACTAGAAAGCTTTTCATTAAAAAATTGATTAATGGCTGAGTGAAACAAGAGATTGGCTATAGGCAAATAAGCATCCCCCAGTGCTGTACAGCATTCCTAGATGCTTGTGGTCTTACAGGATATCAAGGGAGTGGAGGCATGGAGTGCTCAGAGTTTTATTACTGTTTTCTTCTAGCATTTTTATAGAAGTTAATGACCTTCTTACCCAAGTGTGTCCTCTTAAGTTGCAAGGAAAAACAGTTCCTTGCAGCTAACTTTGTGAAATTTTATCTCATTTATGGAATCAAAAGTGATTTTTCTCTGGAGCCTTGATTTCTTATTACTTGATTTGGTAGAAATATTTTAATTTTACTTGAATGAGAACTCGATAAAGTTTCAGTACTTCATATGGTGAAGTAATTTACAAGGTTCTTGGAATATACTGTGGTCTTTGAAAAATACTGGCCTTTAATTTATTGGTGTCTTTTGCTTTTTGTTGTTGGGCTGATGAATCCAGTGTTAAGGCATTGTGGATTTTAGTGGTTGGTGATGGAGTACTATCCATAATGAAATACTTAATTTTCAATGGTTACAAATCTGCTTTGCTCAGTGTACAAGTTCTGGGTTGTTACTGGGTTGGATTTACAGTACATTGCACTCCCTCTAAACCCCTTATACTACTGCTGCATTTAACAACTTCAAATAGCTCCGTGCCTCGTTCTTCCTAATAGACCTGTGGTACTACAGGTTCTATGGCACTACTTGTTCAACTGACCTTAATTTTGAATTAGAAAATGTGTTTGCTTAAGCCAGTGTAGTTAAGATATATGAGAAAAAAGCGACTTTGAGAAAGTGAATTCTTTGTCTTCCATACATGTGTTTTGTTTGCAGGTGAGAAAAGGTTTTTTCCTCTCTACTTGGCAGTGCTGCAACTCATGCTATCAAGTGGAAAACAAAGCTGTAGTCAATGTAGTTCCCTTCTCCCTGTCTCCCACCAGGAATCACTTTTAGTAATAACACTTTTGAGGTAGTTCTGATGAACCAGGAGGCAGAACAAGCCATTTGCACTTTTGCTGTTTATTTGGATTCTAGGGGGATTCTTCTTTGCATGTCGAGATGGCTGTTGAGATGTAAGGATATGTAGGCAAGAAATAAAGCCTTGGTTAATAAAGTGAGACATTTCTAAGTTATTTTCTTGTTTTCCATTAAAATAATGATTGGGCTGCAGTTTCTAAGATGAAGGTGCAAGTTCCCCAAAGAGATGTGTATTGCTGTGAGCTGGATGTGTTAATAGGGTAGGTATTACATATATATGAGGTGTTAGGTGCTTAGCTACTTATTTGCCTGTGCAGCCATACAAATATACTGGCACACTCCTGTCTGTGCATATGTGCTTATAGCCCTTTTTTTTTTTCTTTTTTGGGTTCAAGGATTTAGGTTAGCACTTAAATCTCCAGTTGTTGCATGCAAATTTCTGGGGTTTGTAGTCAATCCCAAGGTAAGTGTAAGTTAAGTGTTCTCCTGTTCTGAGAAACGACAGGCAGCAGGAGTGTATATTAAAACAGTCTATCTGTGTGAATTGGTTCTTTCTCTCAGTAATGTATTATTTGCAGGATTTTGTCCCATTCTGAGAAGTATTTAAATGCAAACATGGTTCCAGTGAGGAGAGTCCAAGCACAGCTACCCCAGCCATCAGAAGAAAACTTTTAGGTAGAAAGGGACCTTCTGGAGTGGTTTAGATTAGAATACAAGTGTACAAGTGAGGGCAGGAACTGAAAAAAAAAAGGAAAACTAAGTGGCATGATTTCTTTTTCCTCACAAAATGTCTTCAAGACTTTTAAATAGCTGTCCAGAGTGGTAGCAACAACTTTTGCCCTTAATTTATGGTGACAGTCTAGTTGAAATTTGGAAATTACTTCCAGTTTTGCTTCTCAGTTTTTCAGATCTTTAACACCCTGTAAGTTAAATGATGTTTCATTGTTTCTGGTAGATAACATTGCTTCATTGATTCTTTTTCAAAGATACTGCTTTTTAGAACTCCAGGATTTTTTCACTGCCATCTTTACACTTGAATTCTATTTAAAAGATGGGTTGCCTGTAGATGTAGATGATACCAGAAATATATATT
>VZRH01004421.1:500846-590663 GCA_013397555.1 Urocynchramus pylzowi
GGAGAAAGAAATCTCAAAAGCTATGGCCAAGTATGGCTTGTGTATGAGAGAAAGGGTCCAAGGAGGCAAGAGATAGGCAACACTCTCATTTCCAGTTCTGTCTTGTTCCATAGAATGGTAATATTGAAACATTTCAGTCAGATGATTTTATTTCAAGAAATTCATAGCCTTTAAAGTTGAGGGGCAATTTTGTCAATTGCCAAGATAAAAATAAACTCTGCTGCTAACTCAGTTTGGGAGAGAGAGAAGTGCTTTTTAGGACATATATTTGTTTTAGTAGCATTGAAATGAAAGTTTTATAGACCTGCTTGCCAGTACTGGGTTTCTTTCTATTTGGCCTGTATGTGGGATTTTTTGGGTAAGAATTTTTACTTCGGTTTCAGTGGGGCTGTGTGGTTCTTCAGTGATATTTTTACATGCAAGTCAAGCGAGTGTGGCTGTAGTAAGAACTTTCTTGGTCGACTGTCAAGTTAGAAAAGCAAACACGCCACAGGAGATGGGACAGCAAGTTAATTTTCATAGTGTTTCCTCTACTATGCTGTTGCTGACTCAGTACTCAATATGTTACAGTGGTGTTTAGAGCAGTTGTATAAAGTTGTGGGGTTTTGTATGGTGTTTTTTTTCTTTTTTTTTTTTGTGAGGTACTTGTTGAAATTGTGATCACTGATACAGCAGATGTAGTTCTGCTTCTAAAATAACCCATAAAGTGTGTTAATGAGAGTTAGGTTGGACTGTACCTCTCTAAACCCTCAGCACTTCTGAAAACATTAGGAAATGTGTTAGGGGAGCACTTGGGTGAGCCATCCTTTTTACGTGTATATAGAACCTGGAATGGGTGTGCTTCCTGTATTCCTTTAGTCCTCTTTCCACACAAACCCTTACCTGTTTCCTTCTTCGCAAATTATTTTGCTTCAGTGAGAAGTTTCCTGCAAGATTTAACAGGCTCTGAGTCTGATATGTTTTTCCTCATTTCTCCCCACGTCTTCCTGACACCTTTAAAAAGTTGGCTTGGCTAGCTAACTGCCAGAGTGGTGGATGAATGCTCCTTAGGTTCAGAAAAACCAAGGGCCTCACAGCAAGGGAAGCCTCTATTTAGTTTGAGTCACAGTTTGATCAAACTTGGTGCTTTCAGTGCTTTTTAAGAAAAAAAGCTTGCAGTCAAAAACATGGTACTGTTGGCATCGTTTCTGTATATATGAGGTGGCAGCAGTGATTAAACAAACATGACTTTAAAGCGTGGCTGGATTCTAAAAACTGACTTGTAAATTAACACCTTCACTGACTGTTTGCTCCCTATGTGCACGAAGACATGAACTATAATAGACAGAAGAGACAAAAACACAATTATTCCTAGTCCTGTCAGCAGTAAACTGGCTACTATTTCTCCCTAAGCATCATCAGAATTGTTGTGTGAGTTACAAGGCTAATGATTCTTACCCTTGCTAACCCTCACGAGCTCGTGCAGCACAGGGCTTTGCTAATTAAAGGACTGATATGTTTGGACTTACACAAGCTTTGTGACAACAGTGTGCATGGAAATGTGAATGATCTTGTCTGGTGTTATGGGTTTTCTTTTAAGTATTTTTTTTACTTCTTAATAACATCTGTACATTGACTGCTGTATCTTTTACCCAGTAGCAGATCTGCAGAAAGACAGAGAGTGGATACAAATATATTTATGTGTAAATCCGAAACATGAAGTGGAAAACACCCCTGTTGGCTGTGTACATACACACAGTAAATATTCCATAAAACACACTTGAAACCTCCCATAATTTTATTTTTGGAGTGAGTTTCAGATAGAGTTGATGTCTTTTGTGGTGGGCACTTACATTTTAGCATCTAAACTAGTGTACAAAATCACGTTTTAAAAAACTTTCACCTGAAATAAGCAGTTTAGAGGTCGTTGATGACTGTTAAAATTTGCTATTTGTCCATCAGCCAGCACATAGGAGAAATTGTACTTACATGGCTGCTGGAAATTTAGGGGTCAGAATATCCACTATCTGCATGTATGAAATGCAACATCAAGACCAGTGTCTTAGCAGTCGTTTTGTTTCAGACCTGGGAAATTTATTTATGGATTTCATTAAAAATCTGCAGTTTTAAAGCTAGATGCCAGTGTGTAGACTGGCCTTTCTATTTTGAGAGACTGCTAAGAATGATAGCAATTCTTGCTGAAGTTTGATTCTTTGCTGTTGCTAATGATTATGCCATTGTTATTTATGCCTGTAAATGAAAGTTTTAAAGATGAAAAGAGATGAAGCTTCAGAGGCAGCTTCTGGGACTCCATCCTCTGAGGAGTGAATCCAAGATTGGGGGCGGGTCCTTGCAGGACCCTGCTGTTCCTCTCATGAGTTTTTCTCTCAATTGGTTTGCTTTTCAAAGGAGACAACTGTATATATTACACTAATTAATATATTTTAACAAGAGGAACAGTATTCCCACTAGTTCCTCTGAATTAAAGCCCTTCATGGTAACCTTGGACAAAAGAAATGCTGTAGATGTTTTTATTAAAAGTGATTTTGTACAGATTTTATGGGATTCTCTTTACCTCCCTTTCTCTTAAAAGTGAGATTAACATTTCTGCAAGAGAAGGCCTCCATTTGGCCTCATTAAATTTGCTTTTTGCCCTTGGTAGCCCTGCGGTGATGGGAAACTTGTCTGTAGTCTTTGGGGGATTTGTTAGTGTGAAGGGGAAAAGAGGAAATGCCTTTGTGATCTAGATTCATTCAAATGGGAGGGTGGCTGTTTCTCTTCTGTGAAAGTGCAAAGGTGCATAAAAATTGCTTGAATGTGTCAGTTAGGGGGCTGATTTTTGTAACCAGTGGATTATAACCTACCTTAAGATTTAAGCCATTTAACTTCTTAAACGCATTCTATGAAGGCATATCTTAGAGCAGCACTTGTTATTTTAGATGATCTTAGAAATGTGTGTCTAAAATAAGTAAATTCTTAATTATGTTGTAACAGTTTTGGAAAACTAAGTAATGATTTTCATTAAATTGCTTTGAGAGGGTTTTGTAACTGTCAGTAGTTTTTGTGTGGTTTCAATGTTGGTTTTGTTTTTCTTTTAATATAGAGAGCAGAATGTTGATGATATTTAATGAATTCTAAAGAGTTCAACAGTTGCTTATCACTTAAAAGTACAACAGTTTTTCACATCATAGCTGCTTATTGCAAAGGAAAGTTTCATATGTAATGAGTAACTTTTTGGGTATAGGAGATCTTGGTGGGTGTCTCTAAACCATCTCCTAATCCCAGTAAGCATAATTGGCACCAAGCTGAGCTGCTGCTGAGAGAAGTTTTGAAGGAAGAGTCCTAACTGCTTGGAAAGGTAGGAATACCTTAGTAGAGAGATGGTGTATTTCCAAACACAGTACTGAATTCTGTTACCATTTCAAATTCAGTTTAGGTTACTAGGTAGTTCTTAAGGTGCTGTTTCCTGTGTAGGAGAGACCACAACAGTGTTTCACAAATGATATATTGGTGTAGTCCAATGTATAGTGTATTTATTTCATGTAGTAGTACCACAGTGCTTAGGAACTCTGCTAAAGACAAAGATTTTGTTGCCCCAAGTATTGCACAAATGAAATGGGAAGGTGGGGAAGGGAGAGACAGTCTCTGTTCCTGACAGTTTACAATCAGTGTGAAGAGAAAAAGTTATGTTCAGTACAGGCTCGTGGGGACTTCAAGAAGGATAATGAGGAAGCTTTGCTGATCTTTGTAAATATCCTACAGCATGGCAAGGACAGGATGGAGGAAGCTCTTTTAAAAGGTACTGCTTTGAAAACTAGAAATAGCAAAAGCAAACAGACACTGCTGTTTGCTGTTTTGGCATCAAGACTGATGTTTTGGAGATGAGATGATTTGGAATGTAGAAGAACTTGATTGGTAAGCATTGAAAGAGAAAGGAGTACCAACAGAGAGATGGAGAGACAGGACTCTTAGGGATAGAATTCCATACAGGTCCTCACATCTGCCTTGAATCCAAGATGATGTCTAGGTTATGTTCCTGAGTGACCAAGAATTTGTACACTGCTTTTGGATTGAGAGACACAGAAAGAAGTCTTGTAAGAGAAGGATCAGGATGCCTATTTTTATTCTGAGTTGAGAAATAAGAGATATCTAGGCATATGCTACATGTTATCCTTGGATACTGATATGACTTCACTATGGAATATCTTGGTCATACTGTTGAACTGGAAAAGTTGGAGACAATTTAGAGAAGATTCATGGAGGTAGAAATAGTAAGAACGGAAGAAAGAAAACAGAGGCTTCCTCAGCCAGCATGGTTTAAGGTGATAAACATCTTTGAGCATCCTTTGAAGTGAACCTTGTTCTTGAAAGTTGTCTGTCTGTAATAGATTTACCCAATTTCATGGGTTTGGTTTGTCCAAGCTCTTGTATTTTCCTGATGTGTATTTTAACTGGTTTTGATAAAGTTACTACATTCTATATAGTTTCTCATTCTTCTGAAATGCTGCCTGGCCAATGATTCTAATGAAAGTAGGAGAACTGAAATTTTAAGTACCAAGAGAAGGTTGGTTTTCTGAAGCTGCTTTGGAGCCTGCTTCTCATCTGACTTAATTGAAAAGGGCAGTAGGTGCTGAAATCAATGTAAGTACAAGTCCCTGCTATGATTATATGTGTCAAGCATTTGCCTTATGAACACACACACACTTCAAAAGTTTGTTAATCCAGGGCCAAGATGTAAGAGACAAGTATCTGTTTTTTTCACCAAATATATGAAAAGCACACTCACAGTTACCCTTAGCAGTCTCACGCACGGCTGAAAATTGCTGTTCTGTTGGCAATGATACTTTGCCTCTAGCACAGCCCAGTTGTACCAGACTTAATGACAGAATCATCAAGCCAAGAGCATCTAGTCTAGACTCTTGAGTACTTTGGACTCTTTCACTTCCATAATATTAAATTGGTCAGTGGTCTGTGAAGACAAACAGTAGCTGCACAGATACAACATGTTAGAACTTAAAATTCTGGCTATTTAAATCAGGTGCTATCATGTAACCAGGCTCTGCTGAAATGAATAAATCTCAGATCTCTCCATCCAGGTGATGTTGTTCAAATTGAAAATGTCACAACTGTCACCATCTGAGCATAATGCATGAACATGGTGCTTTAATTGCATTTCTTAAAAAATGAGTTTACAGATGATCAGATTGGTTTGGAATTGCAATGAAGTCCTATTGCTGTTCAAGACCAAAATGTACCATCAGTTTGTTTGCTGAATACTCACACATCCTGCATGCAACAGACAACATGATTTGCTCTGAAACAATAGAGGACATTCATAATTTGAAGATAGAATGCACTTTAGAGTCTGAGACACAGTGAGGCATAGCCACATGTAGTACACTTCAAACTACTATTTCAAGGCTGGATTCTGTAGAGCAGTTGCAGAAGAAGAAAGATCTGAGTTTGGGGCTTTTTCTGGTTTTTTTAGGGGGGTAAAAATATAGCTGAGCTTTGCCATGGAACTGCAGTACACTTACTTATTGAATTTGAGCTGTAGAGTTCTCAGAGTGGGTGGAACAAGAGGATTTGAGAAAACACCCCCTGCAGACCTCAGATCCTGTATTTATTGCCTGCAGTATTAAAAGCTTCTAAAAAGCACTTCTTGTATGAGAATGAAGTTGCTGTAAGACCTTTTGTGAAGATGCATGTCAGCATGTTGGGGTTTTTTTCCTGTCTAGGAACTCTCTGACAGTTTAAGCTCACAAATCTTGGTCTAAATCTAAGTTTATCAAACATTCTGTGGTGAAGAATGTGATTTCATTTCTGATGTGAGTTTGTGGGAATTTGGGCAAATATTTTCAACATAATATGGTATTTGCAGCTGAGGTTTTTTGTTCTTTCAACCTGAAGTTTTAATCCAGACTCTGTGATTGTACCCTGGCAAATTAACTCACCCCAGTCTGAAACAAATGAGCACAATTACACTATTAAAAAAAAAACCCCCAAACCACCCAAAATGAACACAGAATTTCTAGAAAGTGCTATTGGCATTTCATTACACCTAAAGTGTGTGGTAGCTTCTGATATTATATTGGGATTTTTTTTTCTGAATTTGCTTTACAAGAATGTTTTCATCTTCCTGAGAAAAGTCTAAGTGTCATTTTCATTCTACGAGGTGAGAAGTTGATGTTAGCAGTAGGGGTAGTAGGAGAGGCTGTTGTAAATACAGTCTAACAAATGAAGAGAAGCTAAAGGGGGAAAGATTGTGACAATGACTTGTCTCATGATTTGTGAATGTTCAAGTTTATTCTGCTTGTTCACATTCAAAATCAATCATGATAGCAAGCAAGTTTAAGATGCTGTTCTATTTCTGAATTTTCACTTATTTTCCTATGTGTAATGGCAATTTCAGTGAAAGGGTCATCACATATTTCTCATACCTCTTGAAATGTCTCAGCAAATCAGGTGTCTTTGAGCATGTTCCTCCAAACTTGTGTGTTTGCTTTAAAACACATGAAATGTATTGCAGGAAAACCGTTTGCCTTTTTATTTCACTCTGGTGAAAGTGAAGGAAGGTGCTGTGGAAGTATCCAGCGGCAAGCAGGCAAAACCTCCCTCAGCCAAGGCAGTTACCTTAAAACAGAATGATGCACTTGCAGTCATGTTGCAGTGATCCAGGTGTGTTCCATGTAGCACAATTTCACTGGTCCAGCAGTTCTGGAGCTGCTCTTTTTCAAAAGTAAGATGTGTTAATGAGAAGTCAGGATATTCGTGTGTTTTGTCTGATACGGTTGCTAAACTTGAAACTGTTGATAGATAAGTGTGCTACTTGTGAATAGAAAGGAAAACTTGTATTCCTATCTGCAATTCCAGATAAAACTCACAGGCTGCAAAACATACCAACAGGTAAGCATTCTGCACACCTGATGTGGTGTCATCACTGCCTGATGCACTAGTTTGTGCCTATAGAATATTAATTCCAGAGTTAAGTCAGGTGCGTGGGTTTCACAGGCATACATTGCTTTTTCCAGTCTGAGGGTTGTTTTTCTGAGAGATGATGAAAAGTGGGTAAATGTGCCTCTGTTCAGGCAAATTTATCCATAGTAGTCTTTTGGCTGGAAAGGAAAATGTGTTAAAATCAAATCCTGTGTATAATTATGGGTATGACTGGATGTTAAAATGAGGACACAGAGTTAAGAAGGGGGAGGATACAATCATAGTACCTGCTCAAAAGAAAAAAAAAATCTAAACTAAATGTAATTTTTTTTCTCCATCTGCACATAATTGCTCCTTGCCCTTGGCCCTGGTGCTGCTGCTGAATGCAATGATTGCAGGAGGTCACTAAGTCATCTGATTTTTCAGAAATGCCCAAAAATCAAGACATATACCTTTTCTGTCTGTGTATGCTAGCCGAGAATAATTCGTTATTCCTCCAAACTTACGTGAACTTTGGAGGGGAAAAGAAGTCCATTATTGGCAGTATTTTTTTGGAGCAGCATGTCTGTACTGTAAGTGGATTTGCTGTGATTCTTATTGCCCACACTAATGTGATAGCTTTTCTACTGGTTCCAGATGTGTAAAACACAATATGGGGTGGGAGGAGGAAAAAGTATAATGAAAAACTTCTGGATTTCCATATCACAGACAATTGCTGCAATTTTGCAGAGAAAGCTTGTGGAAGTTCATATGATATTTAATGAAAATGCAGTTATTTGATTAGATCTCCTCAAGGAATATAGAGGAAAAAAAGACAATTCTGGACCCTCCAGATGGCCCATATGAGTGCTACTAGACAGTCTGCCCATAAAAGCAACTTGCTTCATATATGGAAGGGAAGAGATTGTAGGCCAGGAATTGTAATGTAGGTGGAAATGTGTCTGAAAGGATTCCTGAACTATGAAACCATAGAGAAAACTGGTGGCAGTTATCCTCCTTCCCTCCATGCCCAGTTCTCCCTGTGAAACCAGAGCTCTCTGGACTCTGCTCTAATACATTAATAAATTAGTAATTAGCTTAATTCTTATCTGATTGCAGGTAACTGCTAATTGTTCCTGATGCACAGAAAGGTGCAAGCATTTCTGCTGTCGTCTCTGTATCTCTAACTCTGGGTTATTGCCTTGTGTGTCACAGCATTAATCTGTTAGTTTACTAGAGTCTAAAGATTTAGCCAGATAGACACACTTCAGGAATACTGTTGGTCAGTAGTTTAAATATTTAGATTAACCTGTGCCTCCTTGTAAAACAAGACAAACTCATCTGTTTCCACACAGGTCAGGTTAATGTCAAGAAAATTCAAAGGTACATTTCCCTAAATAAAAGCTGACCTGAATAGAAGCAGCTGTAACACTCCATCAGCCATGTGGAGAGATAGGAAATTTAAAAAAAACCCAACAACTTATGGTCCCTGAGAACCATGTGCTTTCTTTCCTAGTCTTTGAAGAGAGATCTACATAGGTTTTAGGTTAAGTTTTAATAAAAGATGGAGATACATAGAATATCTTGTATGAGCTCCTCAGCTTGTTTATTCCTGTAAAATCATAACTGTATAATCAAGTTAGCCACTGCATGTATGTTTTATTTTGTGGATTAACAATTCATATTATTAATTGGGGAATGGAGTGAAAGTGTTTTTTTGATCTAACTGCAGGTGCATGTTAATAGCTTTAAAATGCTAAACTAGGACTTGAAAGTGTTCTTAATGGTAAGTTGATTTCCTTTTTAATTGCTTTTCAGACAGGGCAAAAGTTTGTCTTTGAATTTAATTGTGAGACAGCTTTCAAAGACAGTTAAAAAAAAAGTCACTCTTGAAATGACAGACTACAGGACTCTTTATCATAATTTAGGCAAATGAGGCTGGCTTAGTGACACAATTCTTTATATTGGATGTAAAGGGAATAGTGCAGAAGAAACCCCAAACCCAACTGGTGCTATGAAAAAAATTATGGTAAAGGGTATAAAGCTACAAAAGTTATTTAGAAAAGAATTTGCCTGTAAATGGGATGCTTTTTATCTTGAAATATGTGCATCCTGAGATGTTTCAATGATCAAACAGATTTTCAAATGCTTTATCCTGGCAAATGAAGGAGCTGGGTACCTCTCAGATCAGTTTTGGTAAATGGTTCCTACCTTTACTTTGACAAATAAGAGGAGCTTCTCAGAGGTAATCCTTTCATCACTTCAGACACATTATTATTCTAACCATCTCAGATACTCTGTGTGCTCTTAAAACTGAGTCTTTGGAAATAATACATCATTTTAATAAATTTTTAATGATGTAGCATAGAGTAAAATAACCATAGTTTGTCTTCATTAGCATTCTGTGTGTTAAGCATGAATTTTCACTGTATTGACTAACGTGACTCCAGGGAATTTCCTTTATACTTGTTGGTTTTGCACTTCAAAAGTGATAGGAATCCCAAAACTGTTTCAGAAAGCAAGTTGACTGTCAGCATCCTCTCCATAGCGGCTCCTTCTTGTAAGAGGTGATGTGAGGATGCAGAGGATAGGGGAGATATTAAAAAAACCCTGAAGATATCTCTTAATGTTTTAATAGGTTTTGAGATGTATGGTTTTTCTCTAAATTTTTGTAGAAAAAAGCTTTAGGATGTGGTTTAAGGAGATTATGTTGGTATGGCTAGGTCCTTTACTGTGCAAATGTGAAATTTTAACCCTTAAAATATCCACCTACAAAAAAGACACCTAATGCAGTAATTAACAAACATGTGCTTACTTTTTCAAAAATTTAAGTTCCTTTTATTAACTTTTTTTTTTGCTTTCTTTCTGTAAGCTTTGTGGGAGATGGGAAAGAAGGGTTGCTGCTGTAGGTTGTTGCATAAGCTTTTAATGAAAAATAATTTTCAGATCAGGTTCCTGGCCCTTGCAGAAAAATCTGCTACAGAGAAAAACAGAGACTTCAGATGTTGAAAGGAAATGGGAAACCTGTACCATGAAGGAATGAAACTATTCAAGTCCTCAAAGGACACTTAAAGTCACTCTAAATCACCAGCAAAACAAAGTAATTCTTTGGATCTTGTGGCTTGTGGGATTCTGAATTTCAGGTGTCACTGCTCAGGGTCTCAAGTGGGAAAGCTGACTGCTTCTAAGAAATGAGAAAAAATTTAAATTTATTCTGTAGTCAGACATCAAGGATTGAATTAATCCCTTTACTAAAAGGGATTCCATGAAAAAAACAGTAGCTAGTGATTGTGTATATTTGGTAATTCCAGAAGCTCAAAGTATGCTTTATAGTACATTATTAATAAATCAATTTGCATCAGTTTAAAGTGCATCGAGCATAGCAATCTAGACAGCAATAAATTTATTTTGACATTGTTTAAGAGCACCACCCCATAATTTTTTTCATAGGAAGGAGGATTGAGGAGAAAATAATTAACCAGGACAGTCATTCTCAAAACTATCCTCTGATTAATGCTGAGTTATCAAAAATGTCAATATTTGAAGTCATATCTCCCCTTTCAGAGAGCAAAAGCATCCAAAAGTCCAGTAAATTTCAGAAGGATAAATGAGGAGAAGCAGTTTATTTTAGATGCTTATTTGGAAATTTTTAATTGGGGTAATTGATCAAAAAGTATAAAAAAGATTAATAGAAGCAGGACTGAATGCTAAATAATATTTTTCATGCAAATGCATGCAGGGAAGCAGTTTGTTGCTGAACTTTGCAAGACAGTTACTGAGATGGAAAGACTTAAGAACTCCTGTAGTATTGGGTATGGCTGCAAGTATGTTTATTTCCATGCTCCAAAAGTGCCATAAATTTATTGCAGGCTTAGTGGGGTTTTGTGTGGCCTTTTCTTGACTTCTGTAGCAGGAAGGACTTGGATGTTTTTCTTCAATATACATATTTGGGTTCTCCTTCTCTTCAGCTTTTTCTCTTTCACCTTTTGCTCTCTCATCTCCTGTTTGCACACCCATTTTTATGTAATGGAGTTGTAGAAACAATTGCTGCAGAAGCATATGACTTGATGTACTTCTTTTTTTGTAAGTGATGCTCAAAAAAATACTGATAAATATAAAAATATTTATCAGATTTTTGTTTTAATAAAATACCAGAAATATTGATGTTCTGCTGTTTCTGCTGAAGCAGAGTTACAGAGCAGGTGAATGAGTTAGGAAAGTTTTAAGTGAGATTGTGACAACACATACACAGGTTTGTGTATTGGCTTGGTATTTTCCATTCAAGTCCTTTTGATGGAGTTTTTTACCAGTTCTTTCCAAGAGTCCAGGCAAAGCAGCTCTTTTATGGTTTGTATTTAGGACAGGTTATTAAACCAGTCAAGCTGGTTCCTTTTTTTATACACAGCCACACATCTGCCATGTCTCCCTTGAGAGTGTATTATGGAAAGCATTTTCCAGAGGGAGCTAGATCTTTGTGCCTCCTGAAGCCACTTAATAGTCTTTTTGGCAACGATGAGCAAACCTTTGGCCATCTTTGGTAAGGATGTGAGGATTTCCCTGTGGATGTATACAAACCTACCCTTCATGTTAACACATGTCACCTTAATAATAATTTGAGTGATTTGTGTGTACAGGCATTGGGGAAAGCTCCATTGTTAGAAGAAACTCTTGTTTTTGGCTTTGGTCATAAGCTATTAATAGATTGATGGCTGTTGTTGTGCCAAAGTAAAGCACCTGCTGGTAAGACTACTGGCTAGAAGTGAGAAGGAAGATCAGCAGTAAGGCCTAGAGGCTTGTGCCTTGATTGTGCTTTATGTTAGTGAGCTGCTGTACACATGGCACTGGTCTTTGGC
The DNA here is from genome assembly GCA_013397555.1 of Urocynchramus pylzowi. NCBI lineage: Eukaryota > Metazoa > Chordata > Aves > Passeriformes > Fringillidae > Urocynchramus > Urocynchramus pylzowi. The sequence goes on from VZRH01004421.1 coordinate 512,594, forward strand.
TGTTGTCCTACAGGGAAAGCTGACTGATGGGGTGTGTAAGAAGTGTGCTGCAAAGACATATGGTATCCCACTTAGGTGCACTGGAGCAGTGATGTTGTTTTTACAAAGTGTGATGTGCTTGAGAGAAAAAGCAAGACTGTGTTAGTAACACTCAAGAGGAAGCTTGCTGCCTCTGCGTGTTACTCTCTGTTTGCAGAGCTGAAGCAGCTCAAAGGAGGGTGATGCAAGAATTAAAGGGAATAAATGCTACTTTGTGATGACACATTTTATATAAAATGTGGTTTGGGGTGTGGGATGTTAAGGTACTGTGGGAGCAAAGTAGAATTGTTACAGTAAAGAAGACTTAGGAGCCCAACAGAAGTTTAAGAAGATAAATTATTGATATTGATGTACCTGTTGGGGGGAGAGATCTGAGTTATTGGGGTTTCACTTGGCACTACTTCAACAAGGGTTGCAAAATGTCTCCTCTACTGTAAATTAGACAATAATTGACTTTAATTACAGCTGTCTGGGAACATAAAGGGGACTGAAATTTTGGGACAACACCAAGGTGCAAGCAATATTTTGGTATATTTATAGCAGTTTGTTTTCAAGGAAGGAACTATCTCCAAAGCAGCACAACAAACAAAATGAAATAATTATGTTTTATTTTGCAGTCAGGTTTTGTGGTGTTGTTTTTTTATTTTTTAAATTTTTTAGATTTTTTTTTGTTTGTTTGGTTTTTTTTTTTACATTATATAGTGTTAGAAAAGGTGAACAAGCAATTTGACTGTATTTGGGGAAAATATTGCTTAAATGTGACTATTTCCTTTATATGGTGAGTAATTGAAATTTAGATTTCGTCTTGAGCAGTCTACTGTACTAAATAGTGTGTACAGGACAGTGCAAAGGTACTTTCAACATCTGCACTTCAAAGCCCATAAAATTACAAAACTAATTTTGGCTAATGTTGATAATTATATTGAACCAAAGGTAGTAATTAATTTTTGTGTGCTTCTAGATGGCAGGATAAAAGTGATGTTTCACTGGACATGGAATGGTTTGTCTGACTAGAAGCCAAATACTTCATTTTGGACACTCTGTGTCCAAGTGAATAAAAATGGAGATTTGAATTGCTGAGAAGGCATCTCCTCTCACCTGATAGCTTGGGCTTTGTTTTAACTGTCCTGGAAGTGCTAGGTGGATCCCAGGTTTCCCACGTATCCACAGTACTCTGACTGAGGTGTTGGGTAAAGAGGGAACAATTCCAGCCTCTGATGGAGGTTTTGTGACACTGGCTCTTAGTTTATTTTTTCCCAGATGAAGTTAGTCAGTGAATTTGACCTGGATTCATTAATCCTGTCAAGCTGGCTGACCACTTCTTTTATTGAAGAAAAGGGCATTTCCTGCTTGAGCCAAATGCCCTTGTCATGATTGCAAATGGAGAAAAAGAATAGCTCTATGAAATATTCAGATTTGTAAGATCAGCTTCAGCACTGCTGCCATCCTGTTAGGAGGGGGAATAGAATTGAACAGCCTCTTACCTAAATTTCCCACAGAAATTCTCTGGTGTAGCACATGGTGTATCTAATGCTGAAAGCACTGTACTGTTGAGAGCTAATTTTCTTTATTTAGATTCAATAGTTTGCTTATCCTGCTACAGCTGATAAAGTTATATACAGTGACTTGAGGTTTGATAAGCAGAACAGGAAGTATTTTAAATCCCATAGATATGGGAATGACAGTATTGCTCTGTTTTGTGTTAGTTGAGTAATGGAGAATTTACTGTGTTTCTGAAGTAAGCACACACTGACTTCGCAGTTGTAATCCATGGAGTTGTGTCAGTGTGCACATGTGCCTATGTGTATGGCATAAACATTATTCCCCTTTTTTCACATACTGTAGGCTTAGCTGGGATCAGATTCCCAGCTAGGAGCAAGTGAGATATGTCCACCTTCAGTGGTACTGTGCTGATTGCAGTCAGCTGAACTCTCTCCTCACTCACTGGCTATTGAGCACATGTTCCCCTATTATGTAGCTGAAGGTTATTTTTTGAGTGGCACCTGGATGTTTTTAGGTGTCAGGACGATGGGTAGGCACTTACAAGAGCTGATGTGAAGGTGTTTGTTTTCTGTGAAAGTGTGCAGCACAGGTGTGTGTGCCCCTAGAGCCATCTAGAAAATAAGAGTTTTTCCATGATGGAAAAGAGGCTGGCCTCATTACATCACAGAGCCAGGCACATGCATGATGTAATGCCTTACTCCTTGTAGTGCTGTGAAAATTATATGTGTTTCAGTTCTTCTGCCTTCATCTGAAATTAATTTAAGGACTTTCCAAGTCTTTTATCTGTAGTGTAGTGCATATTCTCTTCTGCTAGTCCAGTGAGAATCCAGGCTAACTTCAGGGAATTCTGTGGCAGAACTAGGAGCAGATGACTGTTTTTTCTCTGGAAGTGCAGTGTATCATCACCTCACCTAGGAATGGGGACAGGTCTTGCAATTTTGAAAGAGAATCCTAGAAGAAGGAAAGATGGAGCACCAGAAAAATCCCATAATTGTCAATAGACAGAATTCCCACTGTCTTTCAGTAGGAACAGAATGGCTTTACTCTTGTGACAGTGCCTGGCTGTATTTTTAGGTGGAAAATTCTGTAATGTTTACACCTTGTCACGGATCTCTTCTGTGGTTCCATTACAGGAGTAAGGATGTAGATAAACTTTTCACCTTGAGCACCTAACGTGAAGCGTGCCACTCGGTATTTGGACACTTGCATAAGCAGCTGATTTCAAAGTGTTCCTGTTGACTTCAAAGGAAAAATGTGTCTTTTGATGTGTATTTAGATGCCTAAGCCTAAAAACTTTGGCATCCCAAGTTTTTAAAGAACTACATTGTCAACGTCAGTGAAGCACATCTATATATATATATATAAGTTTGTTTATTTGTATACAGAAACAAAAAAGTCCTTCCAGAGCATGCCTAAACAGATTGAAGGCTGAAGTCAGAGTAGTTGAGTGTGGGAAGATAAAGCTCCAGATTCTTTTATGAGCATTGTAATCTCTTACAGGGACATGAGAAAGTTCTTTTTCATGGGAGGAGTCAAAAGAAAAGGCAGGCATTTTTGATGTTGAAAGCCTGCATGTGCGTTTCATGTTGACCTCTTTCAAGAACAGTGTATCCATACATAAAGGAATGCAGTGCTGACAAGTTTTAGTGAAGTTTGTCTGAAGTGCTCTGAAGTAAGTGGTGGAGGGGAAAAGTTAAGATGCAGGATCTACCTTTTCCTCACAAGTACCTTCCTGAAATTTTGTTTTCTGTCTGCCATTGGATATCAGTTAAGGTGATTCCCCATCCCCCTCTTATTTAGTTTAACTGCATAACATTTGTGCAGTAAATTCTGTTGCAGTGAATTTCCAGTCCTGGAAATGCTTGTGTTAGGTGTTCTCTGGATGGTACCCTGATTAAATTTAATAAATCAGTTCCTCTGCTATAGCTGAAAACTGAGACATCGATGGAGAATGATATCTGAAAGGTCCTTTTATTTTGCAGTCCTATTCAATGTGGCAGTACAGTGTTGTTGTAGCTTTTTTCATCTGTTATGGAATGTATTTTTATCTGGTATCTCTCACCTAGTCAAAAAATTGAATTGAATGCAAAATGTAGATGTTAGGTAAAGAAGTGCAATTGTAGCATAGAAGTCTATCACAAAATGCATGTTCTGTAAAACCACAGGGAGAAATAGTTGAGTTCTTCTGTTTTAATCTTGTTAAAATGCTTTTAATGTTTAGTTATGGTGGAAGCATTCAGTACTGCTAATAGTTCAAGATTACCGCAATCTGAAACTATTTTGGAAAAAATATTTTATATTGTATTGATAATGTATCAAAAGTATCTGCTTTTGCACTTGTCTTCATTCCTGATATGAAATGGGAAAATGGACTTCAATTCTCATATGAAAAATGGCAAGATTTGGTATAGCGATATGTGCAGAAGACATTTTATTCTTAAATTGACTATTTCATTTGGAAGAGACCTACTATGACCATCTAGTTTAACTGCCTGACCACTTCAGGACTCCTCACAGGAGGTGCCTTCCAGCCCTTTCACCAGCTTTGATGCCCTTCTCTGGATGCATTGGAATATCTTCACATCTTTCTAAAATTGTGGGGCCCAGAAAGGTGCACCTGATGTTCAGTGGGATGGTCACCTCTCCTGACTGGCTGGTGGTGCTGTGTTTGATGCACACAGGATGGGGTTTTGCTCTCTGGGTTTTTGCTCTCTGGGCTTTCAGGGCACACTGTTGACTCACATTGGCCCTGCTGTCAACCAGCACCCCCAGATCCCTTTCTGCAAGACTGTTCTCCAGCCAATCCTCTCCCAGTTTATACTTGTGCCAGGCATTACTCTGTCCTAGCTACTGAATCTGGCTTTTTTTTTCTTGTTCAATTTTATGCCATTTAATTCTACAATTTATTTAGATCCCTCTGCAAGGCCTCTCCTCCCTCAAACAGCAGATCCCAGTGTGGTATGATCAGCAAACTAACTAACTGCCTTCAACTCCTGTGTCCAGATCTTTGATAAAAATATTGAACAGAACCAATCCTTGGAATTTTGCCCTTGTGAGCACTGCTGGTGACTGGTCATCAGCCAGATGTTAGCTCCAAATATCAGGTGTTGATACAACCACGTTTATTTGTCAAACTATTTTTGATCCATGCAGCCCAGTACCTCTCCTTGTCTATCCAGTCATATATTCTGTATTGATTGCTAAGCAAGTCTTCTTTAGAGGACTTTCTCTAATTTGCACTATTTTACAAGGGCTAGCATTGGCCAAAAGCATGATGGAAATGCCTAATTTAGCTCATGTTCCCCTAAAGATTGTCTGAAAGTCCTTTTCCTACCACGCTCTGTTTCCTCCCCTATTCCAGAAACTATTAATCCTGATGGAGGCTAGCTGTTCAAAAGAAGTGATCCTTGTGGGGTTGGTAGGAAGAGCACTTGCCTCATATTGTACTTAATGGAGCATAGGAAAAAAATCAGGAAAGATGAGAGGGAGCAATTGGCCTGAGTTTGCTCTTAGAGAAGGGTGGGAAGTATTTTTCCTGATATTTAACCAAAATTGAATTTGTTCAGTATGTATAGCCATGGTGACAGCAGCAGTAGTGATGATAATGGTGATTGTAAATATCCAAAGTGTGAATCACAGTGTGTTTCAGAATGCTTTATAAAATATATGTATTTCTTTACTGAAATGAATCAACCTTCTTCTGTGCTCTTACATACATATGTATAGAGAGAGAGGGAAAGAGAGAGAGAAGCTCACATGTGCCAGAATTAATGAAAGGCATTTCAGTGGTGAGGGTATCCTCTCATGGTAGTGCAGACTGGGCTGTGGGTGAGGTGCAGTGGCTGTCTGGAGGAATTGGGTGAATCCCTGGTGGGTGAGGTGGCCTGGAAAAGGCAAGGGAATTTTGAAGTGGGGAGGAGTAGGGAACCAGGCTTTCTGGAGGTATGCAGCCTGCTTTAAGGAGTTTTGGGTATGAGCTTGGGGACTTGGCACAATGTACCCACCTCTCCTCTTGCATTCACTGGGTCATGGAGCTGCTTTGCACCTTTCAAGCCATGGAATCACAGGTTCCTGCTCTGCCCATATGCACTGGCCTGCCTCCCTCCTGAATTTCCTCACAGAAAGCATCATGCATTCAACCTACCTCTTGGGCTGCTGGGGAGGAAAAGGGATGGGGGAAGAAGGGGCTAGAGTCATAGCTGACTTCTTTCCTGGGAATCAGATAGAAAGGGAAGGTCTGGTGCAAGGAGCTAGTAAACTGTATGTCCAGAGAAGGGAGTTTCTGTTCCTGAGGTTGCTGGGAGAAGAGTAAAGGTGACAGTCCTGGTATGGGGAAAAAAAAAAAAAATTAAAGAAAAGTTTGAAGCTAAAAAAAAAAATATTTCAAATCTGTAGCTGTGAGGATTGTAAATTGCACTTAAATTCCTACATGACAAATGTCTACTTTACCATCTGTACAGTTTGCCTGCAGGCCATGCTGCAGAATGGCTTTAGTAAGAACTGTGAATTATCAGTATTAGCACTTGTAGCTCTCTGGCTACTCTGAGTAAGTAATAACCCAGAGGAACTGTATGTGAGGTCTTGAGAAATGATAGCATCTCAATCTGAAGCCTAGGTCTTTCATGTAAGGAAAGAGCTTGTTTTTTTTTTTTTTTTTTAACTCCTACACTGGTAAGAAAATGCATTTTCTTTCCTAAGATAATGGGAGACTTGAAATAAAGAACACAGTACAATTTTTTCAATGGCTTGTTTTCCTAATGTACTGTCAGAAGTGCTTTGATGTATGATTTATCCTTAATTCAGAAATTATTTATTGCAATGTGTCCATCTAGTTTTTATGCTGTAGTGATGCTTCTCCAAATAGTCACCTTCAGTAAACCAGAATTCTTATCTCTCCAAGAACTCAATCACATTTTAAGTATTTTTTTAATATGTACAACCACCTGGTTATCAATTCAAAGAACAGAGGTATTGTTTACGTAAAACAGAACATGATCTAAGTTGTTGTCTTTTCATGACTGGCGTAGATCATCCTGATAGAAGTTTTTTAAGGCAGATATGTTTTCCATAATGACAAGGCTACCTGGGTCACATGGTAAAGAAACTTTACAGTTTCTTTTATCTGGCCCTCAATTTGCAAGGATCTGAAACAATGTCAAGTTTCTTTTCCCCATTGTGAAAATGTGTAACTGTAGTAGCTTGCAACACTCTTAGCATTCATTCACCTCAGTGCTGTCTGATAGTTGAATTGGGAATGACAGGAATGAGCTAAGTGTTTTTTAATTCTTTCCTGGGGCTGAGGATGTTGAACAGGAAGAATATGAAATGTCAGATTATCACTTTGCACAAATTGGAGTGATGTCACTGAAATCAAAGCACCGATTTCCACCTGCTGAGCCTATTTCCATAGGGTCTGTTCTGTGAATAAGGGCACCAATTTCTCTACTACCTGCTGCTAGTTCTTAAAATAAATTTGGATTTGCAGTTTTCAGGAAGGGAAGATTCTGTCTGACAATAAACTAATTCTCATGAGCTGTAACTTTACTTTGAACAGTCTTTCCATTGTCAAGAAAATTGTGATAGTTTGGGACTAATCTCCAGAGCCTTTGATCAATCAAGTTTTGATGCAATTTTGTGAAGAGTTTCCTAGGATGTATACTAGTTATTAGTATCCTCTTTCTGAATTTGTGAAATATACAGGTCCAGTGGGCAGTGATGACTGTTGGCAGAGGCTTTTAAAAACATCTGAGAAGTTACAGCTGTAATGGGAGTCTTAAATCTCAGTTAAAAGTGCTCTTCCAGCCTCAATTTTTTGGCAGTTAGAGGAATACAGATCTCTTCTTGAAAGAAAATTGGTTTTATATGTCTCTTATGTAATATATTTGAGCACTGCATTAAACCATTTTTTTGTCAATGACAAAAAATTTTTCCAGTTACATACATGCATCAGGTAGCACTCTGACAAGATGAAAAGCGGGTGCCATGCCAAGAGTTCAGACTCTTTGAAAAGACTAATCCCATTTTGAGTGCACATTCATAGCAGTTACAGGCAATTTTAATGTATTATTCTACAATGACACCCTTTCTTTTGAAATGTAAACTGTTCAAGAACTTAAACAGAGAGTAGAGTAATAGCTTTTAGATGACTGAAAAATAGCAGGTTGGTAGCGTTATTAACTCGTGTCAAATGGAAAACCTTGACTTTTTATTTGGACTTTAAACTGTGATTGCAACTGGAATGTGCTTTCTGCTGTGTGCTTGTGGTGAGAGGACAGTGCACAGGGGAAGGTCCAGAGGCACAGTGATGTCCCAGAGGCACAGCCTGTCCTTGGTGCCACTACTGCTCTGAGTCATGCCTTAAAAAAAGGTGCGGGGCACTTTGTCTTGGTTTGGGTTTCTGTGCTGCACCTATGCAAAGCTGTGCACTCTTCCTCCAAGCAGACACACACACATCATTTTATGGGAGCCAGGTCTGAAAGGAGGCCCTGCTACATAAAATCCTGGTGTTCAGGTAAATGAGGAAGGTTGACAAGGCATGCAGAGAAAGGCTGAAGCGATATTCTGCTTTCATGGAACACCCAGAAAACCATATCAGGAATATGCCATACTTTCTGACATGTTGCTAAAAAAAGGCTAATTCAGGTTCTGGTTGTCTACCTTTTGTGTTTAAAACCCTTTATCTCTTGGAAGATCTCAGTGGTTTAGTTTGTGCTTATGTAGCTGTTGAGGTCTAATCTCAGATGGCAGCTCAGCCTCACACAGCTGCTTGTTCTCTCCTCCTGATGGGATGGGGCAGGACTCCGAAGAGTAAAGGTGAGAAAACTTCTGAATTGAGCTAAAGACAGTTTATCTCAAAAAGAGATAAAACAAAAAACACACAGACAAGCAAAGCCAAACAAGGAATTCAGTCACCACTTCCTATGTCCAGAAAAGCAGAATGCCATCATGCCTGATGGTTATTTGGGAAGACAAACACTGTCATTCTCAGTATCCTTCCCTTCCTTCTTTCCTGAGCTCTATATTCTGAGCACAGTGTCTTAAGGTATGGACTGTCCCTTGGCTTAGCTGTTCAGATCTCCTGCCTTTGTCTTCTGCCAGCCTCTTGAATACATACCCCCAGCCCTCTCCTTGGTGGGGTGGTGTGAGAGGCAGGAAAGGCCCTGGCACTGTAAGCACTGCTCAACAATAATGAAAACATCACTGTTTCAGTGACACTGTTTCCAGCACAAATACAAAACATAGCCCACACCAGCTGATGTGAAGAAAATTTAACCCTATCCCAGCCAAAACCAGCACAGCAGTGTGTACATTCAATCCCACCCTCATACTGGTGTAATGAAGGATGGATCTACAGTGTACTTGGAAATAGTGGTTACAGTTGTATGAAACACCCTGGCTATCTGGGATAACAGTGAAGTGGGGAACAAGGCTAGGTGATGTCTGTGTACCTTGGGAAGATTCTGCTGCTCATTGTTGTGGTTCCTATTATCAGTCTAACCTGTTTCAAAATAGGTTATGAACAGCTATATTGTGAGAGTGGAGTTAATGGAGTTATTAGTTGTCAGATAGACACTGCAGTGTCCACAGTTGTGAAGAATGTAAGGCTCTACTTGAGAGGCATTTATTAGCCACCCTGACAGCTAATATGGCCTGAGGAGTTGACCTTAGTAACTTCTGTTTTCCCACGTTACAGAAGTCATAAATTTCCCCTTATGTTTAATAAGCCTTAGAAACCCTCTGAATTTCTTTTTTTACATTGATGCTGAACAGTCTGTTGTGCATACCTGATGCATGAATGTGTTCTGTTCAGACTTCATAAAGTTCTGGGCATAGCATGTGTTAGATACTTTACCCCATAAGAAAGCAGGAAGTTATGTTAGGCCTCAAAAACCAGTTCCCAAAGTCTGTTGTATATTTGGAAAGAGCTGAAAGACAAGTAACAGTGTGCTGACAGAGGAAAAAGCTGTCATTTGGAGATGGAAGCAACTGGTCCCTGCTTTAGCACATCAAGTTAATTAGTTACCTGAAGCTAGAAGCATAAATGCAAAGATACAGATATCTCCCTGTTGTGCATCCTACTTTCACCCTTTTTACTTTTGTGCTGGACTTCTAAATCCAAACATGTGTCCTGGAGTACACCCAGGAGGTGATGGTTGGGGACTGAGACTTGGGAAGCTACAACTACACAAGCTCTGCATCTGGAGGTTTTATCAAAGCCTGTAAAATTGTGAGACTTGAGGTTCTTTTTCTCTGGACCTCTGTTAAGTGTTAGCAAGTCTGTGACATTGGCAGTGTCCAGGAAGCAGAAGGCATGTCTGTCTGCAGTTGGATGGAGCCATATCCTCTCTCACTCCAGCAGTCTATTACTTCCTCTTTCTCACTTAAGACTGCAGTTAGCACTTTTTTATGCCTTTGAAATATTAGAGGGGGAAACTGTGATGGATGGCAATGCAGATGCTTGAACTTTTGAGGAACATTCTTTTCACGTGATGGTGGTGTCAGCTGCCTCCTTGGCTCTGTTTAATATTTTTTCTCTTGGTAGATTTTAAAAATGGATGCACACTGAAACTAAGACATGAAGGTTATTTTAGGGCTCAGTAGAATAACTGGATGACTTAAAGTGCTTAAAATGCTTTGTTCTTCAGCAAGGGATAGAAGTTTCAAGGCTTACCTCTCAGTAATCATTACCCAACAAGATAACTAAATACCCTACCGAATATAATATATTACAGTAGTACATATGCTGTGGCCATTAACTCTTGCATCAAAGCCCATTCTAAATGTGAGCAATTAAGAGAATCTCCTCTGTGGTTTTTTCATGAAGAATGTGGTTCCCTCAGCTCTGGCTTTGTCAAGCTAGCAGTTCTTGATGATCTTTTTAATTGAGTGCCTGCCACCTTGGTTCACAGTGCATAGTATGCCATCTATACATATTCTACTAAAGGCATGCAACTTACTAAAGTTTTATTTTTCTGTCACTTAAAATTGTAAGTTTATTTCCAGTATGTTAAATAAAACTGACTTTCTAAAAATACAATATAGATTTTAATAACTTGGATTTTAAAATCAGGTTTGCATGTAACAGAAACTAGCTCAATGTACTGGCAAGATGGTCAGCTACTCTAGGCTTCTAATAAGGTGCTTAAGACAGTGAACAGTGTCTGTGGGCACTTGTACTGCAGAGATGCTTTTAATGTTTGAGGAGCAAAACTTGGATAATGAGAAGGCGATATCAAAATAATAACTTTTTTCATGAGGAGCAGGGCAGAGGTGTTACAAAGGCTCAGGGTGAGGGGGTGATGAGAAAACTAGCTAGCAGTGTCTTTAATGGGCTGTTCTGGATGCTGATAATACTGAAAGACATGAAAAGGCATCAAATTATTTTGTATTTTAAAAATAGCTGAGTAACGGTCACCTTATGTTGATTTAATTGTGAAGGCCATATCTAATTTTCAAACAAACCCTTTTAAAGTGACTAAGAATGTGAAAGTGTTTTTTTGACATGAGAGGTGTGAAAATAACTTTTTTCAGGGGAACTGCTGTCTCTAATGTCAATGCAGCATTGTCAAGTGCACTGACATTGTAGCATAATAGTGCACTGGAGCTGGGTGAAGGTTGGGTCAGGTTCATTTTACTGATCTGTGAAAATAGCAGCCATAGCTGCAGAAAAATGCACTCCTTCAGTTCAGTCCTATCCCCATTAACTCTGGAAATATTCCTACAGAATAATGAAGCTTAGATTGACACTGGGCTATTTCATGTGTAGAAAAAGGAGCTCCTGTAAATTTTACTGGGCTTGGATATCAATGAGATCTCATTACTAACAGCAATGAGATCTCATCCCTAACAGCAGTGCATGTTGGTCTAATGGTTAAAGAAAGAGGATCCCAAGCTACCAGGACAGTAAATCATCATAGCTTAATATTGAAGATGTCAGTGAAGATCCAAGTTTAGGAAGAGTGAAAAATCATAGCCTAATAGTCTGTCTATGTGGAATTGAATCATTTTGCTACATCATTGCTTTTGGAGCATCTAAATATCAGCTACATTATTTGAAAAGTGCCAGACTAGTAAATAGTAATAATAATGATAAAGATAAAAGCTTTGTCTGAAGGGAATAAATGAGTTGGGGAAAGTTTTGTTGATGTGGAATCAATCTAATTGCTGGGGGTTTTTTTTGATTTTGGTTTGTTTGTTATTTTTGTTTTGGATTTGTTATAAAGCTCAGTAAGAGTAGCTGTCAGATAAGGCTGTTTTTTTTTTTTTTAATATAGCCTCTGCTGTACATGTTTGCATGGTGGCTTTTGTTACTGTTATAACATGGATGAATCATTTGGAAAGTAACAGAGAAAACAAATTTGTAGTATCATGGCATAATTCCTTGGTGCATGTGTCGCCTGGGTCCCCTGTCTCAAAAAGGATGAGGTAGACCTAGAAAAGGACTAGAAAAGGAAGGGGTGAAAGGCTGGCCAAAGCTGTGGAGCTTGTTCTGTGCAGGGAATGACAAAGACTGGGTTGAATAAGGGGTGTGTAGCATCTCCATTGATCCAGAGACCATAGGCAGGTAGTGGCAATGCACTTGTTTGCTTTATGCAAGGTCAGATGTGCCTTGCTCACAGGAAGCAGAGGTGGATGACCTCTGTGCAGTGCACGGCTCAGCTGTGGAAGGCCTTGCTGCAGATGATGGATGCTGGTGGTGTGCATGGATTCAGAAAGGATCTTTATATATTTATAAAATAAATGTTTATGCCTGTTAGGCATAAACGCTTGCCTCAGAAAATGCCTGAGCTGAAGTGTTGCTGAGATGGTTTTCTGAGAAAACATCAGTATGTGCTACTGCCCTGTAACAGCTATCCCCAAACATCCTTCTGTGGTCTGATAAACAAATTCTCTAATGGCTTGAATCTAGTGACGTATCTTCAGAATTGCATGGCACGTTTAAACTCCAAAAGTTTAGAAAACACATCTGTGCCACCAAAAAAGGTACACAGACAAATTTAGAAAGCTGTGTTCTACAAATAAGTTGATTAATTTTCTCTTTATATAGTGCTTTTTTTTTTTTTTTTTGCCTGGGCTTTAAAGACCACTGCAAAAATGGGTGAGCAGTGTTAACACTGGCTGCACATGGAGTTTCCAAAGAGCAAAGGATCAAACTTTGTTTCTCCTCTCCTGTGTATTGGCACAAATCACATAAGGTTTACTGTGTAATACAGAGGTTTAACATGCCTTCATTTCCTGTTTTCTGTACCAGTTGTGTAGGTGTCTGTCTTTGCTAGGGCATGGTTTGGTCAGAGAAAATGCTTTAATGAAGCTGTTGAAGGAAACAAAAATGGTAATTCCTATTTATGCCTCTGATTTTTTTATTTCTAGAAGTGGTTGTCATTTAAGAATAGGACAGCAGTCCTACTTGTCTGCCATGCAGAGAAACTAAGTATCTGCATTAGTTCTGCTTGAGTTGTGTATCTGAATAATTTTGTACATCTTGAGATAAGTTTTGTGACAGAATCCACACAGAAGAATGCTCTGTGGTGGTGAATTAGAGATATGTTGAATTTGTAAGTTTCCTGTTTGAACTTAATGTTGGAAATTGTGTGAACCTGTATTAAACAGCAGGTTTATCTAGACACTATGGTTCCAACTCTGAGAATATGAATTGATCTCCATAAATTAAATTCTAGAAGATGGACTTCTATTTTCTGAATATAAATGGTTTTGGTACTTAGTGAGGTGCAGCAATTAGAAGATTAAAACTTTAGTGCTGGGCAAATCTTTAATGCTCAAAAATTCAGTGCTTGTTCTCAGTGTGTAAATTAAATTTGAATTTTGCTTTCAGAAACACTGTCTTCTAGGGCTGTACAAATTTTTTTTTTTTTAAATAATGCCATTTAGAATGTATAGCCCACAGAATAAGGGTTAGGTGATCTTTTATGGAAAAAAATCTATTAGATACCCTAATAGGCAAATAATGATTTTATATAATATTTTTATTCAGGGCTACTGCTCCTCCATTGCAAAATATTGTATTTATATTTTTTTTCTATATTTGAGCAAGGGGATGAACGTAAATCCCATCAAAGTTCACAAAACCCACTCTCAACCTCCAAACTTTTAGGCTTTTGCGAATAACTCTACTAACTGGTTATTCCCTCTAATTTAAACAAACAGTAATAATATTTTTTTTTTTATAAATTAAAGGCAATGCTGTCCTTAGGCATCACCAAAAGAATTTGAAAAATCTTGATCTCTGAGGTCTTAATACAGTATGGGAAGTGAGATACGATTGTTTTAAAATTAAATCAGAATTGCCAATGATCAAAAGCTAGAAAGCATTAAATCTGCAAATGTTTCTTTTATTTCTGTGTGACTGGAGTACTGTTGAGGAGTTACATGACTCCAGAGTTTCTAATTTTTAATTTAGATGTGCTAGGTATTAAATTGGAAAACTACATGGTGGATAAATGTCTCTGCTTATTACTCCCATCAGAATGTCATCGAGGAAAATTGTTTAGCTTTTTTTCTCCACTCTCATCTAAGCATTAATGGATTTAAAAATCTTGATTAGATGTTTTTTGTTTTTTTAGGAAGGAAAACCCATTTTGAGCTTGTACATCACTTTGATTATTTTCTTCCTTAGAAATTGCACCATATGTTGAGGATTTTTTATTCTCTTCATTTTCTCCTGTTGAAAGAGAGATTTAAAACAAAATAGTATCAATTAAAAACTGGAATGCATCTTTTGATTCAGTGGATTTTCCAGCACTTGATGCACTTCAATCAAGATCAAATGACTTTCTGAAAGATGTACTTTATCTCCACTAGAAATTATGGAGCTGTTCATAGCATCAGCTGGTGAAATTCAAGAGGTCTAATTAGGTGGTTAATCATAACACTTTCTTCTAGGTTTTAGTATCTGCATTTGTTGAAGTTACTGGGCTCTTTGTCAGCCAGATCCATCAGATTTCTTGAAAAAGTTCATAGAATAGGCAATAAGCCATCGTAATAGCCACAGAAGCATAGTGCTAGGACAGAGCTCCTCCCTGGCATGCCCTGATTTCAGCCTGAATAAGGATTTGCTTTCTGGAATAAGACCTAACAAAGTGTGAATTGTGCTGCATAAATGCATTTCCAGTGCAGGGTTCGCCAGGAGGTCAAAGGATGAGTGCCATTCACATAAATATGAGTGTGAAGTAAAGGAATTAATTTTGGGTAACTGTGCACAGAGGAATCAATGGAATTGTTAATCCCAGCAAGCTATTAATTGCTATTTGCTCTGGCAATAGCTATAACCGGTTTTTTTGGGGGGTTTTTTTTGAAAGGAGAAATAATTCCAACTAATTGAAATCTGGAGGGCTTTTTTCAGAGCATTTCTTGAGTCATGCCTTTGGAAGTGTTGGACTTTAGTTTGCTAACAAGATAAGGCTTCTTGTATGCCATGTTCAGAAAGTAAATGGGAGAGATCTTGAAAATAGAGTTTATTTACTTGAATAGCTGAACTGGTGTTGTTCTAGGAACCTGCTTCACTCTCTACCCCAGCTGCAAAGTTGATGCCTGATTTAAACTTACACCAGTGATTCTTTTCATAGAAGGCTAATGTAAACTAAATGAGTCCTGAAGGACAGTTCTGTGTCATACTTGTATGACATCCCTCTGCTTCTCTGTCACATTTTGGTAGATCTGCTTCTATAGCTGACCTGTGTGCAGCTCTCTGAAGCACAGCTCTACCCTTTAGTAGGCTGTTAAGGTGAATTTAAAATGTAGGGTTTTTTTCTTTAGAATGGTGCCTGGATTTAGGAATGACTCACTTGATTTAACCTGAGTGTGCTTGGGCATCTGAATGAGAGAGTGCATCAGGACTGTGTACATGCATGTCTTGTCTGGCAGTAATCAACAGCATAAAGAGTTTGGCATTTCAGCTGATCTGCAGCTGAAAAAAAAGTATTTGGCAATGTGTAGCAGCTTGCTGCATTAGCTGGGGCAGCTCGGTCCATAAGGAACTGAATTCAGGTGTGTAATTTTACCTTGAAGGTACCATTATTTCATTATGTGTAGCTTACTGGACTTTACTGCAGATCATGATGATGCTTTGTTATAACTGCACATACTGTAACCTGATGTAATCAGGCCAACAAAGTGTTGAAAAAACACAGAGTTAAATAATGCTGCATACTTGCCCTACAAAAGGGAAAATTAATTCCATCTGCTCAAATTAAATGTTGATTTAGACCTCATTTTCTGAAATGGAAACTGTGCTTTTGAAAGGATTGCTTGGTAAATACTTTTGGTTTTATTATATGGATTTAGAAATAAATTGAAGAGAGCTTCAGGTCTGCTTGTCTTCCTCTGGTAAAGGTTTCATGCTATTGAGCAATGTATTTCTATGTCAGTATATACAAAACAGCCCCTTTTGTCAGCTCAGCACTTTGTATACCTGATTAAGGGCTATTAAACTCAAATTTGATGCACTGGCAGAGTTAGGCGAGTCTTGTTTAACATAATTAAAATTCTGTGGTCAACTTTTTTCCCCCTACATTCCACAGCCAAAAAAAGCCAATGTGTGCTGCATGAATGGCCTTTGTAGACAATCTGTTTGTCTCTACTGAACTGCTTTGTTTTTAGTAGATGTCTTCTGTATGGTCATTTTTGAATGTCTCTTCAGTGTGAGTTAAACTGCTAATACAAGTACCTAGAGTGATCTGGAGGTCTGTTCAATCTCAAGGAGCCTTAAGGTTCAAACAAGGGTCTACTGAAGAGCAAATCAGTTAATGGTTAAGACAAAATATAGTGAGCCAAATAAAGAAACCACAGTTCACATAGCTGACATCATCCTATAATATCTCCCAGACAACACTGTGCTTTCTAATGTGTTTGATCCATTTTTTTTCTTCAACAGACACAAAGATTTCAATTGACTTGAGTGCTCCAGAGTCCAAATTCTCAAAGGTATTTGAGTACTTCAGGATATGCACAGAAATTTCTTAGGTTTAAAAAATAATGCAGAAGCACTTAATTCCCACTTGTGATTTTAGGGGCCCTGATTTGCATTTCTTGATACTGAAATACTTTAGTAGTCCAGTAGACAAGGTTTTCAGTTTTTCTGTGTGGTCTCTCAGGCATCCATTTGCCTGCTACACAAAACATCAGTGTGGAAAGAGGTGAGAAAAGAGTGGAAGCTGAAGAGCTGATGTTACTGAGCTTGTTTACCACAGTGATCAATCCATTTGACACGTTTGGGGCTTGTTTATGGAGATGTGATGTGCGGGTGGAGAAACTGTGACTGTCTGATGTTTAAAACATGACTGAACGCTTGATCTCTGACATTCTTAGTGTTTATGTTGACAGCCAGCATATAGAGAGAAGTCTCAGACATTGCCTTGTAGCACAGCCTCCTCTCAGATACCAAAATCACTTAGGAGGCTTTTACAAGCTCTTTTCTTGGGCAGCATAGATGGGCTGTCATTTTTTGCAGAACTACTCTATTCTCCCAAATGGTGGTGAGATACTTTTCAGTCAGTGTGGTCCTGCTGGTGTTTTTTTGGTAGGCTGGATTGCAATCCTTGAAGAGAAAATGTTCTGAAAAGGCTATAGGAAAGTAAAAGTGTGGCAGAGTTTCTTTCCCAGCAGCCTGAATATACTTAAAATTTAAACAAAAAACAAAAACAAAAAAGGCACTTCTGAGTTAAGGTAGGGAAATGCACTGTTTGTCTAGCTGCTTCCTCTGTTTCCCAGGCTGGGTGTTCATGTTTGCACTGATAATGGCTGGTTTTCAATCACTGGAGAAGTTGTGCTGCACAGAAGTGTTAGCCTTGGAGAAATCCCACAGTTTGAGCAAAGTCCTGCCAGTGTGTCTGAAAAGTTCTTGTGTGTCCACAGGTCACCTTATTTTATATAAGGCAGGAGCCCTGCAGTGCTACAGGTATCAGAAATTTGATCAGCTTTTACATTAGCTTTGTTGTGATCTACCATGATGTAGCCTGTCATTTAACTTCCATCATCTTTATAAATGGAATGTGATTTTTGAGCTGGTTACTTTGGCTAATAATGCATCATTGTGATTGTAATGATTAAGTTCGTGTCTGTGCAGTGCAGGATGAAGTCCTAGAGCAGTGGTGAGTTATACTGCATACAGCTATCTGGAAAATAGCTTAGGTATCTGCTCTAAATGTTGTAATGGTATGAATATATTTAGAACTGAATTGATATTGATAGCTATTGTTCAGCAATCCATTATGTTACAGTCTCTTTATTACGTGGGTCATATTCTGTGTTATGAGTGCGTTTTTAGGGTCCTATAAACTTTTTTCTTGCTTATGTCATTAATAACCATGATGTAAATGAACATGTAAGGTTTCTGGGTATAATAGTGCCCCAGCCAGAAAGTACAGAGTTTCAAGGAGACAGGAAAAAAAAAAACATCCAGTGGGAGCCAATTTTCAGAATTGTCTTGCTATTCTAAAAATGAGCAGTTTGCTGGTTTGAAATTGCAGTTGGTGTTGAAGAGAGAGTGCATTTAGGGAAATATGTTTTTTATTACAAGTGGCTTTGCATATAGGAAATTGGAAAATATTGTTTTCAGTGATTTCTCACAGTAAGTCTAAATGCTATGGGGAAAAAACCAGATGAGATATCAGTTTGGCATTCCTGTAGCAAATCTGAATGGAAAGTTCAAGTCACCAAGACAACGGTGGAGCTTACCAAAGCCCAAAGTGTGATTAAAGCATTTAAGCAGTATTTTGCTCTTAGTCCTGTTGTGCTTAGGTATGTCTTTCAGTTAGCTATACTGATAACACTCCAGGAGGGGTGGTGGTATGCATGGGGGAGTGTCTGGGGCTGGGAATAATATCTAGGTAGAAGCAGAAGAATATATCAGGATATGCGATCAACTTCAGTGACTTGTGTAGGACTGCTTGAATAATAATCATAATGAGGTTAATTAATTCAGTCTTTGTGTCCCCCTAGGTAGTGTTGTAATAGTAGATTGTAAGGACTGGCTCCTGCTGTGGTCAATGCAGAGATTTTATGGTTTTGCTTTTAAAGGCATCAGTAAGGATTGATATTCTGTAGCACTAAGTCATGTCCAGCAAGAGAGAAGTTGCTGCTTGATCTGTTTCTTACCTCATAATCATTACAGTCAAGTCTCTCTTCATCTGTGGGTGAAGATAAAAAGTACAAGGTGTGGGTGGATGTAGAAATTGTCTTCTGAAGATCAGTTCATGTCCATAGCCATTGCTAGCTCTGATAAAATGCTGTTGCAGTAGCATCACACCAACATTCCTCTACTAAAACAGATATTATGGACCTCAGTCATTGGGGTGTGCATATTTCATTCTTCAAATGGAAATTACGGGTCTAGAATTTACTTATTTATTCTGAGGACAAAATTTATTCAGATATTCAAGTATAGCTTAGACTCACCAGTAGATGAGACAGTGTATGGACATCAGCATAGGTATTGAGAGTTCCTACCCTGTGAATTTGTTGATGTGTTCAGTCTGTTGGAGGATAATGCCACTGGTTGTAGTTTTGAACAGTTATAAGTATTATTCTCTTTACTTCAATGGCAATTTTAAATTTAGGATGGAGACAGTGAGATTCCTGAGCTTCCTGAAACTTAGCTTTTGTCTTTTCCCTCTGGGTCTGGAGAGTGTTGCAGGGGAAGCAGTATGGGAATGTCTGCTCTTTGCTTCATTAGCTGTATTCAAGCTATAGCAGCTGTTTGTAGGAATGAGAAGGGCAGGTAGGATTCTGGTTGGTTGAACAGCTCTTGATTACTTCTCTTAATAGTACTGAAAGCTGTGTGATTGCAGGTCCAGCTCTGAGATCAAGGAAACAGAAAAATAACATGATGATTGGATCCTATCAGCCTCATGTGGAAAAAAAGTGACATCAGAACTGCAGGCTACTTCCTGAGGAGAGCATAAATAATAGGGAACTTATCCCATGATGCACTTTGTAAGGCCTTCATTAGCTAGAAAATCCCAGCATATCCTAAACATGACAAGCAGAAACATGAGTGTAGCCTGTGCATACAGACTTGGACTTGGGTGAATTCCTGAGTAAATGGTTCTGTGTGTACCTTCACCTAAGTTATGCCAGGATGCTGCTTTTCCAATTTTGTTCCCCTTTTGAAATTTTTCTGATATTTCCCAAACTATTTACCAGTCAGAAGCAACAATAACAACAACAACAACAATAATGATGTTTAATTGTGACTAACCATGGGAAAGAACACAATAATAATTGTGTTACCATTGCAATTAGAATACCCTGATGGTTACAGTTTGGCCTGTAAATATAGTGAAGCCTTTACTGTAAAAGGCAGCCTTTTTTCATACGGACATAAGTTGCAGTTCTCATTTCTTATTTGATCTTAGTTATCTTTCACACTTTCTTTCCTTGTGAAGGGAGACAGAATCAGAATTCAGAAATGAAACTTTTAAGGCATGTTAATTGGTAACATCACAGTCTTTGGAAAGAGGCATATAGTAACTTCATGTTAAAATGGGAAATGAATGGAAGGATGTATCGGAAATGAAAGTCCAGTTGGGAAATGGAGAGGGATACACTGCATACTTTTGCTTGGCAGAGACTTGGAAGCTTCTTGCAGATGCTGTAGCAGAGCTCAAACATGAGCATGTGTAAGAAAGGGAGTGGTGAGTGTTTAATAGTAAGACCTTGAATGTCCCTTCAGCTATTCGTGAAGGCATTGATATTATTTACATCTCTATGACCATACATCAGGGCTGTGCCAAGATTTTAAGTCCCCCCCTCCAGCTAATTGATTATCTGATGTGAGCTCCTTTGACTTGTCAGTATCACATATACACAGGGTGAGGTACAGGGGCAGCTGGCATGCTCATTTCTAATTTCAATGTTTGGCAGCTTCCGATATCAGCACGGGGCACGCTGAAACACTTGGCACTTCACCCAAAAGTAATGAAGTCTTTCACTTAACCCAGTGTGAGGGTAAACAGGATGTTAGCCAGAGTTGCTTTGGTGTCAGATATCAGATAAGGGTAAAACACACAATAGTTTGTGGACTAAACTAAAAGTTCCTCTTTTACTATTTCATTTTCTGTTCACATTATTATTAATCCATTTGTATGTTTTCTTTGTAGCGAAGTTTTTAAATTATTATCTGTAAAGGACTACAAAGATAATAGAAGAATTTCTTTAATATAAAGCTCATTTCTTCTTCCACTTGACAAATTGAGGAGAGGATACACACTTTCCCTCATAGAACACATGCTGTGCTTC
The DNA here is from genome assembly GCA_013397555.1 of Urocynchramus pylzowi. Taxonomy (NCBI): domain Eukaryota; kingdom Metazoa; phylum Chordata; class Aves; order Passeriformes; family Fringillidae; genus Urocynchramus; species Urocynchramus pylzowi. The sequence continues at coordinate 533,390 of VZRH01004421.1, forward strand.
AGAGTCCTTGCCTAACCTTGTGTTTCTCAACTTTTACTTCTGCCAGATGTAAACCATGCCAGATTTATTTTACATGAAATGGCAATTTAAAATGAAATTATGAGAGGAGTTATGGATGCATGTACTGGCACAGAACAGAATATGAGTTTATCAATTAGTGAAGTGTTTACCAGTACTAATAAAAGTGATTAAGAAAGTACTGGCAGAGATGATACTTAAAATTGCTCTATAATAGAATTGTCTTGTTGAAGATAGAAGGTGTAATTGGTCTAATGTGGACTTCCAAGAATTTGGTAAGGACCTGAGATATTGCTAATTGAGCTGTAGATGATACAGTTAGTTCAGGAAATGTATGTAATAAAGTACACAGGAAGATAACAAGATTTTGCAAAGATTTATACTGTAAATGGGATTCTACTGTTTTTATTCTGCCCTCAATGAAATTTCATTGGATACTTTCATTAATAAAATTAGCTCAGAAATACAGCTTTCTGCCTATAGGGAGTTAAAATACAAATATCAATCCAATCAGAAAACTGTATATACAGAACTGAATGACCATCAGCACTAGAATAATAAGACAAAGATAAAGCAGTCTATTTTGAAGTGAGAAGTCATGCATTTGGGGACTAACAGTCATCCTAATTTCAACTGTAAGATGGGGAAACAGCAGGTGGAATCCCTGAGAAAGCAAAAAAAACTTGGTTTTTTTTTTTTCAATGAAGGGCAAAGCCTTCAATGTGGCATCTCTGTATTTAAAAAGCCAAAAAGATTCACTCTCCCCCCAAACAAACAAACACAAAAAGCCCCCCAAAATAAGAAAAATATTGACAATACTAGTTCCATTGTGCAGGGTGTTGCCAAAGCCTTATCTGGAATATTGTACCTCCATGTTCAAAAAGGTGAATTCATGCTGGAGTAGGGGCATACAGACCACTGTAGGGAAGAGAGCTTGGCTTATGAGAAGCTATAGAAACTGATTTCTTTGGCCTTGCAAAGTGAATATGAAGAAAAATGCTTCCTGCCTGTAAATGAATTGAACAGGGCTATTCACCAGGGAAGAAAAAGATATTTAAGCTTGGGGATAATGTTGGCACAGGAACAAGGAGGTATAAACTGTTTACAAATGAACTGAAGCAAGAAACCAGGAATCTGTCAGTTCAGAGTTTCTGTATGTTTTTCAGTAGAAATAGGACTAGGAAAAAATAGAGTAACTGGGCTAGGTAAATAGGACTAGGAAAAAATAGAGTAACTGGGCTAGGTAGGTAGATCTCATTATGGCAAGGTTCTTGGGAGCCCTGAGAAATTGCTTGTGCTTGACAAAAAGGCATACTGAGCTAGATGAGTTCTTTTAAAGGCCATGTTTTTACTGTGAATATCTGTGACCAAGCATAGCTTGATTTCTATGATAAATCTAAACAGATGAATCCCAGTCCTCCTGTGTCTGGGATAATTGCGATAAACAAAACAAACAAACAAAGACCTCTTAGGTTACCATCTGCTTTCAGTGTCAAATGCTTTCTTTGTCTCTGGCCTTTGTACAGTGTCTACTTTTACATGGCCTGCAGCCAGATCTCCTTAGTCTGTGGTTTGGTGACCTTGCAAAGTTAGCTTGGTACTATACAGCTGGGAAGTTTCCAGGAAAAACCTAGTTTTTGGTAGGGTATATTGGCACTTCAGTAGGTGGCACTCTTCACTTTGGGTCTTGCCCTAAATCTTTCCTGATTTTTCCTCAGGAATGAGGAGTTTGCAATTTTGCCTGTGGCCTTGGATGACTTCTGTTTTGTCAAGTGTTGCTTGATCTCCCTGAATTCCTCTCACTGTATTGTTTCTATGCTCTGAATTTTTCTTCAGTGAAATATTTGGAGTAAAATCATCCTAACACTGGAATTAGACCAGAAAAGGACCCAATGAGTGGGACATAATCAACTTCCTCTCACACAAAGGTTCATCTTGCAATAACGCAATGGTTTCAGTTAAATTGTTCCAGATGGAATTGGAACTGTAGTTATCATTACTCCTTGAAAGTATTTTGTGTGCTGCCCAGGCTACTGTGAGTGGTGCCACAGTGTTCAACCCATGGTATACCTAAATCTTTGTGTTGGTGGTCTGTGAAGGAGCCAGCCCTGTTTATCTGACATTCCCCTTACACATGGGGTCTTGGTCTAATGTAACTTAACAGGAAGGAAAGTTTGTAGTTAAGCTGCCTTTAGAGCTCCCCAAACACACTGGCTCGACTACACCACTTCCTCAAGCTCTAATGTTCTGGACCATGGTTTCTCAGTTCACCTTTTCAGGAAATGTAGTAAGAAAGAAATATGGCTTTCAGAAAACCCCAGAGAAATTCCACAGAAGTTTGCTGAAATCTGTACAAATCTTGTCCTATCAAAAGAAAACGGATGCACACCTCAGTTTCTTTGCTCTGTATTTCCTGAGGTTTGGCCTTAATTGAAGTTCCTGGTCCCTTTGCTTGATTCTCACTTACCCAAATAATTTTGTTTATCTCTCTTAATCATTGGTAATCTCCCTCTGTATTTGGTTTTTTATTAAAGGTGCTTTCCCCTGAAATAGGAGAGGAGGGGTAAAAAAAAAGGAAAATAAAAAAACCTGAGGCTTCCGTTGACTCTCTTATTACCTTCGACTTTTAAAAAAATTAAGTTCTTAACTATGTTGCCTCTCTTATGTTTTGATGATATTCTAAATCTCATTGGCTCCCAATATATAATCATAATAAAATTGGATTTCAGTTTGTGGTGACACTTAGTCCCTTTTCTGTTTTTAGCACAGTACAATTAATAAGTTAAACTGTCTCTTCTGTTTGTCTAAACTGTTCTGGTTACAGTCAATGATAAGATCTCCTTAAGGCTTGCACCACGTATTCAATCCTGAGGCATACAGTAAATAATAAGATGGTGTTGATGAGATAGTCATGTTTTCCAAAATGATCAGTTCTACATGGCTGCTCTGTGTTTTGTGTGTGTTCCCAAGCAGTTCTCCTAAAGGTGAGAGCACGAACTGAGCTGCACTGTGTGAAAGAGAGGACTCAACACTGATGACAGCTGCTGCTAAAGCAGCATTTCCATTACTCTGTAACCTCTCAAGAGCAGTATTTATCTTGTTTAGAAGATCTTACTTCAGAGAGTGTATGACTTGAAATAAGTGTACCTTCTGACGTGGTTCTAATGATTTTTGGAGCTCTGTGCCTTGAAGAATGCTTGTCATTGCATTGGACTTCATGTTCTTTCTTGATGGCTTTGCCTGTGTCTGGTCAGTTATACTGTAACTTCTTTCATCTTCATATCTTCATTTTATGACAGTATTAGGTTGATGACATGAGAGGTCAAAATTCTTTAATCTTCCCCCTCCACTCAAGCTTTGACTTTATTTTTAGAAGAGTTTCTCAGACACCTATGCACTCTCACCATTGATAAAAGCAACACCAAACGTGTTGCTTGCTGTGGGGTACAAATTTTGCCATGGCAGTGGAAGTTTCTCCTTGATGTGCCTTTTACTTTAACACAGTGACAGTGGAATTTAAACTGTATCCTTGTAGCCATCAACTTCCAAACAGAGATTTGTATTGCAGCTCTCTTGTGACTGATAGCTATTGTGGCGTGCACTGAAAACACGCTGACCTTTAGCAATTCCCCCTCTGACAGAACAAAGGGGATGTCTGTTAACTCCAGCCTGCTTAAATTCTGCATCTTCTTTTAAGCTTCTTCTGTGTGTAAGTGTGGATTTAAAAGCTTAGAACACGTTTTTAAGAACTGACAAAAAAGAACTGAGAGTTTCTAGGACAAGAATATCTACAGAACATCTGCATTTTTTAATTCTTCTATGGCAGTGTTCATGTAATAACATGGTTGTGTGATCAGCTCCTTTAATGCTGTCAAAACATTTTGACTCTCATCACTCTTGTACACGTGACTTGTGCACAAAAAAGATATACTTGCTGGAAAAGTGTAGGTATAGTGCCCTTTACAAATGTTTGCCCAGATCCTTTAGCAGTAACAGGCAGCTCCCAAAAGTACAGTGTCAGCCCTGTGACCTTCATATCCTCCTTAGATGGCAGTTTTGTAATTCCTGTCTTTCTAAACCCCTTCTGTGCTTTACAGAAGTTGCTTCTGTCTTTAGTGGTGTACCTGTCTTTAGGATTTGTATCTTCTCTCTGTGTGTAGCCTTCTTGGAGCACTGCATTATAGCTAGCATTTCCTTCAAATCCTGCAGAATCTCACTGGATACTCTCTTTCTGGACTCTGCTTTTCAGTTGGTTGACATATAATCAGGTAGGTTTGAGGTTAATTTAGGGTTATAGATATCTGAAGGAGTATGAGTTGCTTCTAAATTGGCTTTAAATGGACACAATTAAGTTCTGGCTACAAATCAGAAAAAAAATTCTCATCATTAAATCAAAGGTCTGCAGTGGTCTTCTAATTAGAGTGTTTGCATAAGAAATCCCAAAGAATTTTGAAATGGAGTTTGTTAGGTATTGGTGGTAATGGTTCAGCACTGAACTTGATGACCTGAGAGTGCTCCCGTATTTTTGTGTTCCTAAATGCATCCTGTTGTGGCCTGAAAGTACAACTTGACCTAGTTATAAAAGTAAACTGTTAACTGGAAAGGATGGAGTAATTCCATTTCCCAAGTTTTAATTGTGTGTCTGAACTGTGGGGAGCTGTGCTGGCTTACTCACTGAAGAGCTTTTCTGGGTGCTTTATAAATGACAAGGAAATTGTGCACACCTTCACAGCTGCAATAAAACAACTGGAAACAAACTTAGAAAGGAAGTAGAACACAACATATGGAAATATGAAATAGTCTTTTAAAAAGCCTAAATACTTCCAAGTAGCAAAATGTTCTTGCATTGATTTTTTATGGAAACAAAATGCAATTGGAGATAATAAGTAAATACTATTGAATATAGCTGTATACATAGCATTAATAAATAGCTGTTCCCCTGAGGATTTTGAATGTGCATTTATGGTTTTGTCAGATTCAGAGGTGGGAGGAGGTAGAGGTTCCCTTTGCCAAGGGCTGTATATCTACATTGTAACCACGCAGGCTTGTTAGTTCCTTGGAGATAAAGTGACTCTTTTGGTGCTTTCTATATCACATCATTTGGGTAGAAAGAGAGTTTTCCCAAAATTTCATCACAAGGCTGGATGTGTGCCCTTAGAAGATTTAGCTGTCTTGCAGTGATGTCCTGGAATACTGGCCAGAAATGTGCTTTCAGTAGTATCAAGTTGCAGTTGTATGTTCCCAAACTTGGATCTGCTCCTGCACAACTGATTTTTTTTTTTTTTTTTAGATTAGAAATAGTTTCTAGAAGTAACTTTAATATGTACAGATGCACACACAGTTGTGTTGACATATTCACCTAGTCTGCTTTTAGACTCATAGAAACTTCATAGTAAATAAACTTTAAGTTGTATGTGAATAACGAATACAAATTTGCTCGGCAATAACTGCATGTTGGTGATTGTCAGCTATTGGATTTGTAGCACAATGCACAAATGTTTGCTAGACAGGGGTGTGGCATTTAATGAAGGAATTAGATGAATGATTCATCATGCTAACAACACAGAAATAGACTGGCAATTTTTGTGTTTTAATAACTTGTTGATATTTTAAGTAGTAGTTCATATTACTGGACAAAAAAAATCAAATCTAATATCAAAATCTCTCTTCAAACTTTGACAGTAGAGTGCAGGTTTTGAAAGGTGATTCAGATTAATCAGATTTGTGCCTAAACTGTGCTTTGTTTAGTACCAAAAAATAAAAACTTTACAGTTTTATTAATCTGCTCAGTCTATACTATTATTTTGACTATGCTTAGAAATACTGTTTGGTGGGAGGTGTGTGCTGCACAGAAAAAAATACTTTCACATCTCTTTCTTCCTTAACCTTTTTCTGTGCTGAGCATGGGAGAGTTGTCTAACAGTTTTGTTTTATACACATGCTTCTCAGACACAAGGTGCATGCAGCAACTTCTCTGTTTGTGCAAGTGGAATGCTCTGGGACAGTAAATTGTATAAAGGTATCCCCTATAACTCATTGAAGGAAGCTTAACTTGCTGGAGCTGGTGGCACTTCAGTCAGTTGCTTATAAATAAAAAAGTGTGGGTGTGTATTCTTCCAGAAGGTATGTATTTACTGTACATATGGTATCTGTACAGCACATAATTTTGGGTAAATCAGATTTCTCCCTTCAGAGTAAACTTTTGGGTGACAGCCAAGGTGTACAGTCATCTTTATGTTGCTATTTAACCTCGTTAAGGGGAAAGGGAAAACTGCCTGCCTGTGCTGCTGTCAGTTTTCCTCTGCTGTTGTGTACACGTGCCAGGGTCTCCAAGTCCAGCTTCATGTCCTGTTGATCCAGTACATGTACAGCATGTGTTCTGTCTACTGCACACATTAATTTATCTGCCCATGTGTACTTCACTGCCAGAGTAGCACCCTCAACTAGCTTTGAATGGGTGACTCTTCTATACCATCTGCTTTGAGAGGAAGTGAGCGTACACCAAGAAGGAAGATGAATTGGCTAGAAAGATGGGCACTAGTCCCCCTGTCCCCCCCCAAGCTTAATAATAAAAAGAATATGGACCGAATCCAAGTGTATTTTGTACCAAATTCACTTCCTCTCCAGAATACAGTTAAATGAAAAACATCTGGAGTAGCTTGTTGAGTTGATTTTGTTCTGCGCTTTGTCCCGGTAATGGATTTGTTTTCAGAGCTGAGCATTCTGCGTGTTTCTTGGTGGATGCTAGTAGGCTTGGAAATATCGCAGCATGTGGAGCCCAGTAAAACATTAATTCCATTTGTTTTCCTTGGCTTCTGTGTGTCGTGATGTGTTCAAGATGATAGGGGCTGGAAAACTGTAAATTTTAGTTAGGTCTCAAGTATGAATCCTGAGCCTTGTCTTCGTGTTGCAGAGGAAGTCTGGTAGTTGGAGGAAGGCTGTTCACGCTGTTCCTGAGGGTGTGCTGTGCAGCCTATGTTTTGTTGACATTAGAGGTATGCTGACAAAGCTGCTGGCTCTCATACTGGACTTAATAGTTTTGTTTGGGTTCGCAGCTGTGTCTCACTGGCCTTTCACTCTGCCTGCCTGCAACTCTTCACAGAATTATATACTGCAGCAGCAAATCCCAATCTAGTAGTGCTGCTGAGGCCAGGATTCTGGTGTATTTCTGTGTTGTCCATAGAGTTTTCCAGGCAGGTTGAAAAGATGGAGATAAGTGGATGGGCATCCGTGTGCTCTCATTGTTTTGTGACCATTTAAGGAGCTGTGAACTGAAATGAGCCTTATGACTGTATTTGCTTCAGCCTTGTTCTTGAGACATTAAGGTTGGGGGGTGAAGATGGGGTTCCTTTACCTTGTTCAACTCAGATATATGGTTCAGAAAAACAAAAAATAAAAAAGAAAAAATAAGATTTAAGATCTTGGGAGGTGAAGTTTTCATAATGAATATGGAATAGAAACCACTGAAATATGTGACTTCACATCTTTAAAGATATGTTAAAAATTCAAGCCCTAGTTGCTTGTATTCTAATACTTGTATTCTAAGAAAGGCTGCAGTGGTAAGGGATTGAGGGATTGTGTTTCTTTTGCTGCCATGGAACCAAATCTGTGTCCTGTGCAGTGCAGAGTGCTGCTCTTCAGGACCTTGCTTGTGCAAAGCATAGCATCTGTGGGGACTTCTTTGAAAGGCAAGGTTTTAAAAAGATAGACTAATGTCAGAGGGATAAGGAAAATTGCTAGAGAGAGAGGACTACTGTCTTTTTAGATATTGATGCACATATCTTTGAAGGAAGTCATCCTTCAAATTTTATTTGAACAAAGAACAGTTCATGGGGGATTTCTATGTCACTTTTCTCTTTAGTAGCCTCTTATTTAGCAAAGTAAGTACTTTTAAGTAGGGTAAAAATGTTGGTCCATCAGCTTTTTCTGTGAGTTATTTGATACTACTCGAATATGAAAATTTAGTGGTCTAGTCAGCAGGTCAGATAAAAGCACAGATTTTTCCAGTCTACTCTCTTGGACCTCAGTGAAACTCTGACTGAGGTCACAGGTGGGGTATGCAAGTCCATATCCTTAACTGGTGGCCACAAGTCACTACTTACAGTTCCCTGTTTTGAAGAGTATATGATTTCCCAACATCCAAGTAGATGGGAATTTGATATTACAGGGAAAAAGGCAGTGGTGTTGCCAGTGAAACTACACTATGAGTAGCTTTCACTTAACCAGCTCTTTTCTGCTCTAATTCCTGGAACTTTGAGTAAGGTATTTTATCCAGCTCATCCTGGTTGATTGGCTGCTTGGGGTGGTCTTTCTACATTGCTCACAAAGGAAAAACAGATTTAAAGTTTGGGCACTGGAGGAGCTTCAGATCCTGCTTGTTAATTTGTGAGTACTTGATCTCTTCAGAACAGCAGCTTAAGTTCATCTTACTTCTCTCTGTTTCTTTTTGGGTGATAAATGAATCTCTTTGGGGATAAATAAAGAGATAAATAAATCTCTTTGGGGGACAGAGGCAGAAGGAGTGAGAAGAGACATTGGGGTTCACAACTGGGGTTCTTGGCTATTGAAGTTCAGCACCTAAATCTGATAACTGGGATTCTCTTCTGAGTTTCCCACGGGGTGTTCTTCCTGCCAACCTACAAGGTCATATGTATAACTGGGCATTGCAGTGAACTTTGGTCTAAATCTGCTCTGGTCATGTGAAGAGTAATCTGAAATATGACTTCTGCTCAGTCTGGCAAGTCTGTCAACCTACAGTGAGACTGAGCTCTTCAACACTTCTCCAGGTTTCATTGCCTCACTGCTACACAGCACATGCCGGGTGGTTGAAGCCTGGCTTTCCTGTGTGGTGGCTGCTGTCTCTGCAGGCAGCTGAAAGGCCAGTACCACAGTTTTTCAGCTGTATGTTGCAGCCAGAGTGGTTTGGCTGGCTGATTATAATGGTAGATGGTAGGGCAATGACACAGGTCCTTCTTGCTTCCGGGCACAAATGACATCAGTTCTGATTTTCTGTATCATGAGGACCCTCAACCCTGTCACCTTCTCCACCCCTGCCTGGGTACAACCCTCATTCTTCATTGCCCACTTCACAGGCTCTACTAAAGCATACTGAATGCAGGCTGTACAAAAGCCCTGTGAGGCCTGCAGTCCTGCAATGCCTTCTAGGTTTACTTTTCTATCCTGCTATGGCTGCATTAGCTGCAGTTACCACTAATAGATGATTGTAATGCAAAGATGTCACTACATTTTAATGGCCACTCAGCTGGCATTCTGTGGAAAAACCCCAGTGCTGGAGTGAGATGGCACCAATTTGTACCAAGTGTGGATTTGGCCGCTGTGCTCACCCTGGCTTTGATCTGGAAGTGGTATGAAGTGTGTTCTCTGCAGATGGCAAAGTGTGGCGTTTCTCCATATCACAAAGCTTAGTAGGTCTGGTGTGTAGAGCTCTGTTTACAATAGCTGGAAATTCATGTGGAGAAGATGGGTTCCAAAGGTCTGCAAATATCATAGCAGAGCTTGACTAATGGCCCCTTGTGGTTTTCCTGTGTAATGGCACTATGTTTTTCCAGGTATTTAAATTATGGGGAAAAAGAGAAGTCAGGCTTCCGCTCAGATAACATTTTAAAATTTCTTTCAAGCATAAATTTTGAGTTTGTTCAGCAAAAATCAGTTATTTTTCAGAAGCTTAGGTTTTGGAAAATGCTTGAATAAGATGTGCTGTAGAAATACAATTTCAAAATGTAACGGTAATAAAGTATGCCTTATTTCTTAGACTTACATGACATTTACCTACTTCCTTGAATTTTGTTTGCCAGCCTTTTGCTCCACAAGGAGCCTCTCTTAATGTGACTAAGGGTTAATATGGTAATGTCTTATCAAGCTTCAGTAATTACCTGCTTGGACAACTAATGCAGCCACTTGCCCCAGTTTGGATGGGTGCTTAATCACACTGCTAACTGTAAGTCCCTAGTAAATCCCACTGCTGTTACTGGGCTTTGTACCACTTGTGAGCATCACCTTGCATTATTTGGAGTTATGAAGTTCTTTGGAGTTATGAAATTTTTTTGCATATGCTTTTCAGAGATTCGCTGTTGCCTCTTCAGACTGCACATTACTGTTTTGGCATGAGGAATTTTGTAAAAGCACAAGATATTAAGCACAAGATGAATACTCTGAAGGCAGAAGATTTTTTCCCCCCCTTGTAGTTCTGTAATGTTTCCTGTAATGAATCTGCTTACCTGGCTGTTAAAGAAACGATACGTGCTGCGACTCATGACTCATTTTTGGCACAGGCACAGAATGGTTATGGGCCCTGCCCACACACTGACATGTGAATTGGCATTCTGGCACCCTTTGGCTGTTTTTGCAGCTGCAGTGAGACCTAAACTTTATCCCAGAAGGGGCATAAACTCACTGGATTTGTAAGGGAGCCCTGTTGCCTGCTTGCAGACAGACTGAAGTCTCCCTCCTCCATGTAGCTTCAAGGTAGGAGTAACAGACAGGAGGGCAAGCCATCAGCAGTATCACAGAACATGCTGAGTTGGAAGGGACCCAGCAGGACCATCGAGTCCAACTCCTGGTCCAGAACAGGACACTCCAAGAGTCACACCATGTGCCTGAGAGTATTGTCCAAACACTTGTTGAACTCTGTCAGGCTTGGTGCTGTGGCCACTTCCCTGCAGAGCCTGTTCCAGTGCCCAACCACCATTTGGATGAAAAAAACCTTTTCCTGATATCTGACCTAAACTTTCCCTGACTCAGCTTCATGCTGTTTCCTTGAGTCCTGTCACTGGTCACCACAGAGGTCAGTGCCTGCCCCTCCTCTTCCCCTCATGAGGGAGTTGTAACTGCACAGAGGTCTCCCCTCAGTCTCTCCTCCAGGCTGAACAGACCAAGTGACCTCAGCCACTCCTCACCCTGCTTCTCCTCAAGGCCCTTCACCATCCTCTTAGCTCTTCTTTGGACACTTGCAGCCAGACACAGTTTAGTATATTTTTTAGACTCTGGTGCCCAAAACTGCACACTGGATTTGACGTTCCTGGTCTGTGCACATTTATACATCTGGGGTTGCCTTGTCCCAAGTTGCAGAGTTCAGGACTCGCCCTTGTTAAACTTCAAGCTGTTGGTGATTTCCCATCTCTCTAATTTGTTGCAGTGTTTCTCTGCCCTTGAGTTGTGCCTGTTTAAAGTTTGCAACAGCGTGTTGTTCTAACCTACCCTAACTCTGCCATTAGTATTTTGGGCAGGCTGGTGGAACACAGTTTTTTCAAAAATTCAGAGGCCCAACTGGCTATTGCACCCCTCAATGCTATCTAGATAAGGCAGTCAACTTTAAGCTCTTAAAGTACTTGCTCCCAAGAGTATACAGATTTCAGTATTAAAGGAGGTTAGAAATTTGCCTTTTAGCTTGTGGCTTAGGGGTGGCTAACATCTAATTCTGGTAAACAAACAAAAAAAAGCTCATATGCAGCACTGACTTTGTGGTACATTTCAGCTGCTCTTCATATAGCTCAATGTCTTTAACAGATGCAAAGAGGCTGGACAATGTAGAAATGTGTCTCTCATACTTGCAGATAATACTGTAAGCATGTGCCTAGTTGGAGACTGTGGTGAAAGGGATCTCCTTACCCAGAAATCATACCTACAAGTATCTCTGCTTTGGGAAGTCATCTTGTCATGAATGTGGAATATGCATTTGACATGGTAAAGTATGGCAGTGAAGTTGCTACATCCTGATCCTATTGAGTTTTCCAAGTAAATCTAGTTTTCCCCCAAAGTTTTGACATTGAAGCCTGTTCAGTCTGTGCTTTAAGTACTCATGGCTGCTTTTAGTTATGAAAATACCAGGACTATACTTGTACATTAGACACCAAGGGACTCTGCAGGAGAATTATTTTCTGCTTGGCCCTGTAACACCTCATTGGAGTGGGGTTGTGGTCCTCAGACTACATGCCAGTACATCCGTTTTATTCCAGTGCCAAAAAAGAAGAGAAAAAACTAGGCTATCTTATCAATAAGCTTCTAAAAGCACTACCTGACTTTCAGAGAAATATTTCAACAAGTGTTCTGGACCTGTTAGTAAAATTTCCAAATAAAACCAGACATTCTTTGTGGGAAAAATAGTAAAGGTAAGAAAACTTTCTGAAAGTGTGAAAGCTTCCAGCACATTCTTAAACTAACAAAATTCATTAGCCACTAAATATTTAGTTCACTATCATCCACAAACAATATTCCTTGAAGTCTTACTACTGGAACTGATACGTTTGCATGGTTGCAGGACTACAAAAGCCAGGGAAAGCACAGCTTGCCCTTTATGAGTGTGTTTGAAAAAGGAGGGACAGGGGAAACAGGGTAGCCTGGCTGCTGCAGGGATAACATGCATAATCCTTCCAGGTTTGCTGTGGTTTGCTTATGGTCTGTCTGGAAGAGATCGTTGCAGGTTCCTTTTAGAAGGCTTTGATTATTTTGCCACCTTTACTCTTAAAAAGCTAGTTTTCTGTTATTTTCATAAAGATCTGAAGAAGCAGCTTCTGTAGTGTCTTCTGTTCATAAAAAGGCATGTGGAACAACTGTCTTCTATGGAGTCTGTATCCTGCATCATTTTAAAGGAATCCCTGGAGCAAAATCCAGGCAGCCAACTCAACATGATGTTGATGCAGTTTGTTGAGGTCAAACCCCTCTTTTCTCTCTCTTGTTCCTGTGATGGTGTAATGGTGAAGGCACAGCAAGGCTGGCAGCTGAAAAAATTGAGGTTTTGTATAAGACCTCCCATATCTGTTAGACATGAGGTCACTTGGCAGGTGAGAAGTGGGAATAGGACCCAAGAAAGCAAATGGAGAGGTGGGAAAACCTGGCGTCACGGATTAGTTGGGAAGCAAGAACTCAAACCTCAGGGGAAGCACCCACAGCTTTATTGCCCAATGTTTTACAGGAATATGAGAATGCTGGTTTTGTTGGTCTTTCTTGGCATCTTTGTATCAGCAACCTTCTCCTCCTTTGTTTTCCCTTAGTACAAAAAAACTGGTTTGGTATTAGCATAAAATTCCTAATTTATGAACACTCACTAATTAATCAAAAAGTCTGACAGCTTTTTTTAATTTCCTTTTAAACAGCTCATGCATTTCCTTATCTCTGTAATAGAGTTCTCATGCTGAAATAACCAGACACATGATTCAGAAAATGAAGTGAAGCCTACTTCTGCCTTTCTTTCATAAAAAGGAAGTTATTTTAATGTACAACATGACCAACTCCATCTAAGCATAGGAAGGACAATGGAGGCTATAGCCTCTGTAGCCTCAGAACTGCTAGTAGGCTCCCCAAAGGTATTTGGTGGAGCAGAGGCTGGCACCCAACATGCAAGATAAGATTCTGAAATCTCGAAATACTAGCAAAAGCAGCAATCCAACATTCTGTCTCACCCTGCTATACTTGCACCTTTGCTAAGGAGATGGAAGAAGAGCAGGAGAAATAGATGTAATAGTTAGGATTTTTTTAAAGTTGTTTTTTAGGTTTTCAGTAGATAGGACACCTAAATAGCAGGTCAGTTCTTATGTAACAGAGTACCAGAGACTGATACTAAAAGGGGTCCTAGTATGCAGGGGGTACATGGAAGTTTTAAACAGGATTTGGTTTCTGAAGTGCCAAGAAGGCATAGCAACTATTTGGGATTGTGACAACCTCTCAGCAGTTTTGGATGCCCATGGTATAACCAGGGTGAGGCCAGCATGCGTGGTTTAGCTGAACAGGGCTTTGAAATCCGCAGTGCTGGCTGGAGCTGTCCAAACAGTTGTGGTGTCAGGTGCAGCTGGGTCCAGTCATGGCAGTGGAAGGCAGTCTGTGAGGTGGTGCAAGATGTGCTTTTGCCATTTTGGAGGAATTTCTAAATAGCTGTCCAGCCCATGGAGCTGGGAGGGTGCAGATGGTGCCTGCTGCCTTTGGTGGTCACAGCCTGACAAATGCTGACTTGGAGTGAACAGAAAGTGCTAACAAGGTATGGGGAATGACAAGAGCATGCTTGGAGGAGGGTGGCAGAACATGTTCCTAGTTTGTCAAAGAGGACATTATCTCTTATGAATGAAGTAAATCTCTAATGGTGGAACAAGTTAATAATGCTGCAACATATTTTAAAAAGAGTCCAAACAGTTATAAAATTAAGACAAAGATTGCTGTAACAAAGACCAGTTCATAATTTGTGGAGTTCTGAACACATGGCCAGTTGTCAAAGCGTGTAGTGGAAGAAACAAAGCAGACCCCAAACATTTGTGTGTATGTGCATTTTCTTCTTTTAATAGAATGGTCACTCAGTGACCATTTTTGCTGTTCCAACTGAACTTTTATTACACTACCTATTCTATACACTGTGCCAGTCTTCTGTGGTATATGGAAAGATGGGAGTAGTTGCACAAGTGAGCAATTTTCTGTCCATGGGTATTAAATTGTCTAATAAATTGCAAGGCTTCCTATGCCTGAATTACAGTCATTAATGGATGTGTGTCAGACTGATGCTATTGCAAAAAATAGTATAAAGAGGCTGAGAGTGTACCTGCATCCCCAACTTAGTGTTTTGCCAGGGATTTGCATCAGCTCCAAAGCACCTAAATACAGTTTTCTCCTCTTCAGAGCTGCTGTTTAATCTGGTTTTAACTTAGGAATTCTTCTGTTAGTGCCAGCTGTTCTGAAGAATAAGACTGGTTTTATTCAAGTCTAGCAAAGTCTCTTTGATTGAAAATTGCACAAGTTTGGTGTATTAAACATTAAAAGGAAAAAGAAACAAACCACAAAGCACATACACAAAACCACATAAAAAAACATTGAATCCCAAACTTGCTCTTAGGTTAAAAACTCATTTTAAACTGAAAAAAATGGGATGATTGGATTTTTAACAGTATTTGGGATCAACAGACTTCAACTCTTGCAGTTAAGAATGAATTTATCAAAAAATACTCATTTGTAAAAAGGCAGTTAATGGCAGTATTTTCCAAGTTAACTAGTCTAACTAGTTTTAAGGACTTGCAGAGTGCGGCATGATGGGACCTATCACCAAAGACAGTGTCCTAAATATTTATTTCTTTGCTTTGAAGCACCTCTTTGATTCACTTCTGTCTTGTTGAGAGGATGGTGTTGGTGATACACTTCCACAGGCAAGCTAAAATGAAAAGTAAGGATAAGGATTTTCTTTGAAAAATTTCAGGGCATAAATTTAGTCAGGAGTGCCCTTTGTCTTTGAAGGAAAGCTGAGCATTCCCACAAATACATGAAGCCTCAAAATCAAGAGTATGAGAAATGTATATAGCTCGTGCCATCAGTCTTGCTGATGCAGTTGAAAACAAAGTTTTAAGTTGGCTTTGCTTCTTTTTCCTTTTGCATTATTTACAAAGTTAGGTCTGATGATGATTTTGCAGTCTGTGTTTGTAGTAGATGCCCGTGCGTTCTGCTGGCACCGTCATTAAACAATGAATTGTATTATCTGGCACACAAAGCTCTGAAGTTTTAAATTATTCAAAAATGTTTTTGTTGTGAGCTGGCACATTCTCATTAGCATGTATCTGGTCAGCCAGGCTGAATCAGTCATGCAGGGAAAATTTGCAAACTGGCAGGCTTGTCACCTTCTGTTAACTCAGGAAAGAAGCTTGGCCTGAAACAAGTCTTGACTGGGAGTTGTGTGGACAGTATTGATAGCAGATGGTACCCACTTCCTTATCTCTGAAGGAACTGGGCTGCACATTGATGGGCCAGGCTGAAGGGCAGGGATGTGGTTGGGATGTGATTTTGTTACTTATTTGAATATACAGAGGTAAAGAAGGAGGAACTTACTGCCTTGTATTGCTGAGCAATAACTGTCCAAACTTCAGTGATGTAAGCACCTGTCACTGATTGGTTAAGTGCAGTACTGCTGTGGAGAAGTTACAGGCACTGCTGTGATCCATGCACCAAATTCCTCCTTAAAATAATTTTCTGGAATTTGAGAGAATATTGCCTAGTGTTTTTATTGCTTTAAATATGAAAAAAAAAAGCTTTTGTTCTCATAATTTCTATCTAAAGCAAGTATCAACATGCTTTTTTTTAGCAAGGAAACAAGAGCTCAGTAGCCAAGTCTAACTTTAATTTGCATGAAAATTGAAGGCATCACAAATAGGAAACAAACAACAAAGCTCTTTTGTTTTGGTGCTGGCTTTCATGATGTATAGGGATACTGATATATTTGGCATACAGGATGAAATTTTGGTTATTTTGAAATCAAAGAGTGTTTTTACAACGATTTAAAGATAGGAGGAAATCAGAAATTCATCCCACAGGTTACTGTCCCCAAGACTTCCAGGATTTTCAACTAAAATGAGTTATAAGGATGATAGAGAATGGTGTTTGTGTAAGACATGTAACAATAATAGGAGAGAATTGTGCTTTTTTGCATAGTATTTTGGTCTGCTGTGAGGGAAATGGTGAAGATCAGGTTTTTTTTTTGTATACCACATCCTTTTTTTTTTTCTGCTTCAGACTTTACTTGGTAAGGCTACACCTGCAAATAACTGAGACTTAATGCAAGTTTGATGGCTGGCTCTGACAGAGCTTGATGTTTTATCAGCAAATTAAAGCATGAAATTTAATCTGTATTTTCCTTCAGCAAATAATATTTCTGCATTGCAGAGTTGTGGCAGCTGCCCACAAATGAATCTTTGGTCTGTTGTCTGGACTTTGCTTAAGCTTTCTTTCAGGTTACATGGGGAGCAGTTAAATGCTTTTTTTCTACAGCAGTATCAGGGGCTATAGTAATCTTTTTCAGGATCCTGATTAGTATCACAGGAGACTGAAAGCTATGTCAAATAACCCAAGAAATTTTTTAGGGGTGGTCTCTGTGGGTAGGAGGTCAGGTCAGTGGTTCAGAGGTGATAGAAAATCTATGGAAGGCAAAGTGGAAGGACTAAGGACTGTATATGCATGAGAGGGAATGGCTTTGCAATTGGCAAAGAATGGAAACCCAGCTGGAATTTCTCACCCAAGATACTTGATTCTGCTGCTTATTCATTGATTATAATACTGTAAATAAACTGAATGGTAACAAATAAACAGCCAACCTAATAGTTATGCACTTCTCTGTACATTTGGTATGACCCTGTAGTATTTCAGGCTTTGACTAATTTTGTGGGTCACCTACCAGTTTTATGTATATTAATACACATATTACTAGTATTTCTTTTAAAAAAGAATTAATATTATTTTGCTGATCAACCTTAGGTGTTTTTTTTTCCCTGTACCCAGAATAGAGAAGTCATCTCTTCTCAGACACTGCAAATGATTGTTAGAGAGTATTTCAGATGAGAGTATTTCAATCTTCCTGAATTGAAAAAAGAATAAAATTCCATAATAGTGATTTGGCAGTCTGAGATAGCCTCAAATCTCAGCTGCCAAACTGAAATGGGTTTTTAATAGGAAGAGAAAAATTGAAGGCAGATAATTAGCAGAAAACTTGTATTGTTAGGTGTCCACAGCAGAAAATGTGACCTTGATGATTGTAACTGGATTTGAAAGTAAGCAATTATTGCTACCCTGACAGACAATACTCATAAATGGGGAAAGCATCAATATTGTTTCAGTCACTCCCGCTTAATATAACGGTGCACATTTTTAAAGCCATGGATCTGTGTTGTGTGCCACTGTTAAATAGCTGACCAACATAGTCTGTCTGTTCTCTGGTGATTTTTATACAGAATCCTGAAGAACTGATCACCTATCACAGCTCCATTGGCTTGAAATTAAATCAATGCTGCCAGATGAATTAGAAAACTACTTTAAAAAACCCCAAGAACAAACACATAGGTCCTTGTGTTTTTATCATCCCACTCTCTGCCCTGCTTCAAAGATCTAGGAGCAGAATCATGACCTCTGTCAAGGCAGCAGATGGCTGTTCAGCTGCTGGGTGGAGAGAGTGGTGTTCCCAGTCTGCCTTAGGAGAGAATTTACTAATATTTTTCTAGAGCAGAATAATTTTTTCTGGAACATGTTGGTAACTTCACATGCAGTAAACACTGTCAGCCTTTCTGCAGCTCTGTAGAATGCTTCCACAGCATCTGGGCATTGAGGAAAGTTCCTGAGAGCTAAAAAGCCATGTTCAGGATTGATTCCAAGTGGTTTTAAGCAATAATCTGTAAGAAGTTATGGGTGCATTTGTTTTATTGTACATATGATTACTGGTAACATCTAGTGCTGCTTCTTTCAGAGAAGCGTGAAATTTGTAAAATAGGTGTGTGAGTACTAATATAGGTAAGGATTAGGCTAAAAATCAATATTGTGGTTGAACTAAATAGTTCAAGTACTTAAAAAAGGAGGCATTTTACCATTATGAAAATGTCATGGATGGCTAAATCTTTATTGGATATGGGAGTACATAAATCAGAAGGCTGTTTTGACCTTTAGTTTGGCTTTAGACCTTTTTGTTATATTAAGAATAAATATATTAAAGATATGGAGAGAGTAAAGAAGAGAGAACACGTTTTGCTACATAAAATAACATGACTTTTTCATTTAAACATCAATCATTCTCAGTGCATTAACTAGATTTTATCAGATTGTTTGACCTTTGCTGTCAAGGGAGTAAATGTAATTTTACTTCTCCATAATGAAAATAACATCAGGAAATATATGCAAGAATGCTTGTTTAATTTCCTTCTCCCTGCACTCTTTCTCTGGAAAACTATGAACTGTTGTCTCAGTCCTATCAAGCATATTTTGCTTGGTCTTGACTTTAAAATATGAACACATTTGGTTTTACTTCAAGATAAAAAAAATAAGTTGGTTAAATGGGATAAACAAATTTGTGTCTTTCACTGTTCAGGGAGTGGAGCTAAACCACTGCTTAGTCTTATGATTAGTGTGTATAGATTTATGTATATGTCTGTATATGCATTTTATCTTTAAAACATTAATATGAGCAAGAGAAACTGATTTACATAATGGTAAATTTAACTAAGTGATGAATCTGTGTTCTAGAACTAAGTTTCTGTTCCTGCAGAGGAATACATCTAAGAGAACCTGAGAGCAATCTGAGAGAAGATGAGAATATTAGTCTTGGAGCAATTGAGTGAATTCTAAAATAAAGCTATAATTAAAGCAAAAGGGGAGAATCCTGGAACAGTTTCAGGCTCTTCAGAGAAGTGAAACAGGAAATCTGGAAGAGGAGAAACTTTTGAAGCAGACATACAGTTAATACTAAATCTAGCTAGTGACAATGAGAAGCAAACATGCTACCAAGTCCTGATGGTGTATGGCCTATCAAGGGTGGAAGCAGGGAAGATGATCCACTACACCTTTCCCCCCAAACACCTTCTTGGAGAGTGGCACATGCAGCACCAGCCAATTACCAGGGAAGGCAAAATGTCTGTTCATTAAAATCGTTGCAGATGTATACTGGGCAGCTTCTGGTGTCAGCAGTTAAATGAAAAGTACAGAGAGAACTATTCAGATGTTGAGAGAATGTTTTGCTCCGAAGTAAAATGAGCATGTTGTAAATAGATGTTTGACGTGGTGATTCAGTATTAGTTGGCAAATATATGGTGCAGAGAAGACTTAACAGCTGCTTGATGGACAAATGTAACATATCCAACAGATCATATGACTAAGAAAAACATAGGAAAATGAAAAATGTTGAATGAACAATTAATATTCTCTCAAATGCATTGAGATCAAATAATCCCAGTAAAACCATTGAAGTTGTATAATTAATCATGGTGAGCTAGTGAAATTTCCACATAGCCACACTCTCCACGCCTCAGTTGAGTGGGAAAACCAGGAAACAAATAGAAATCAGAAAACTTGTGATTCAGTATAAAGGCTGGGGGTCTTTCTTACTGATTACCTTTGTGGGCAAAAAAGGACTTGCCTTGGGGATAATTAACTGGCTGCCAATTAAATTTGATTGGGGTACTAAGAAACAAATAAATATTAACTATTTACTCCTGTTCCTCAATTCAAACAACTTCAGTCCTTTACTCCACACTCCTCTGCCTGGCCCAAGTGAAATTTTCTGTGAAATTGTCTCCTGGAAAACTGGAAGGAAAAGGGCAGTAGGGAATAGAGTTGTCTTCAGTGCTTTTTTTGGTATCATTAGTGCACACCTATTTTGTGGGCACGTTATACTGGGTAAAGGAAGAGGGTTTTGTGTCAGAGGGGACAGAGTTTTGTTATTGTACATGTATTATAAAGTAAGTGGTTTTGGCATTGTATTACTCCTAGCTTTACTGTTTTACTGATGACAGAAGAATTCATAACTCAAGAAAAGTGTTTCACCTTAAGGAAGTTACATGGTCTTACAGACCCTCATGCATGAACAGACAAGAGTGAAAACACTGACTTGCACTCACTATTTTATTCTGCTTGTCACGCGAGACTCGAATTCTCCAGACACTGCACAAAACTTTAAGAAATATTATTGTCATTTTGGGGATCGCTCAGCTTCTAAGCTGCACTTTGCAGACAAGTTTGCAGTGCAGAATGATTGCTCATGTGGCAGCATGTTTCTGAAAAATCTCTGATTTATGGACTTTCTTTTTACTTTTCTGTAGATACCAAGCTGGAGGCAACATGTAGCTGGTCTGGCTTTGGAAGATACAGCAAGTGTTTGTTGTTGTCCTGATCTCTCTCACCCCAGTAGGGTACAAGTAGTAAACTGATAATAAATGAGTGCAGTCTGTTATCTGATGTACATTGAGAAGAAGTTACTGAATGTGAAAGATCACTGTACCAATTTCCCCTGCCCTTTGCTTACAAGTTCTGCTCTGATTAGATTGTTGCTTTTGTCCCTGTTGTGGTACAAACAGGGTTTGTGGTACAACCAAAAAAACTCAAATAAGTTTAAGAGGACAAGCACATTGGTAAACTAGAGCTTAGTAATTCAGTTGATATAAAAAACCAGAAAGGATAATAACAGAATTACAGTGAGCATACTTATGACACACCTAATTTTGCTGGCTTTAGAGTCAAAAACCAAGGCACAAAAATAGTCTATCTAATAGAGAAAGCTGTGTCTCTGTAGGAACTGAAGAAATGCATTGCAACAAGACTGGCAAAAAGAAGCTAATGAGTTACAGCTGTATCTAAAAGAAAATCTTGCAGGTTTTGAAAATCAGCTAGTGATGGATGGATGGAGGCTGTGGCAATTGACATGGGGTAGTGCCAAGTGAAACACATTTGTTACCAACAGGGAATAAAATATATGCTACTGAAACTCTTTAGCACAGCTTGGTACTTAATATAAATAAAATGTATTTTTGAATTATGCCAGCAGTCATTCCCAAGAAACAATTTCCCTCTCTTTGATTATTTTTTGCCCCTTCCTTCTGCATCAATTTGTGCATACATACATTTTTGTATTGTATTTTAATAAAGAATTATGGTCAGATTTACTACCTCTCACATCCAGGCTGAGGAGGCACTGCATCCAAGGATATGTCAGACACACGGGCTCTCTTGAAGTGTAAAAATTCTCCATCCAGTTGGTCGTGAATAATCATTAGTAGTCAAAATAATTTTTTTTTTTTGGTGGTGCAGAAGTGCCTAGAATCTCTAGTTATAGGCTGGCAGAATTCTTGGTATGAACAGTCATGGTATATCAGTCATGGTATGAACATGTCATAAGGAAATGGTAATTGTCCTAGGGAGTTCACAGTATAACTTCCATCCTGTTGTATTTTTTTTTTTGTTAGATTTTGCTTTTCTTTATTATATTTTGCAGAGTTCTTCTCCCCTCTGCCCCTCCCAGTCAGAATAGGATTAAGAGAGAATAAATACTCTAGTGCTGTCAGACATTTATATTTCATCACTGTTTGACCCCAATATGAATTTTACTCCTGGTTGGTGCACTGTGATTTCAAAAGATGGATATAGCAGGCTTAAATCAATTAGGTAACTTGCTCAGTCTCCAAGGTTTCAGAGGGGGAGAAATAGTAGACAGAAAGGAAGAGAAAGTATTTTTTTTCCTCCTGTACTACTTTATTGCTCTTTTTAGAGAAGAAATATATACGTAATTGAAGGAGTAAAATAACTGAAATCTGACTTCAACTATTTAATAATACATTGAATTTTTAAAATGCTGTTAAAATTCAGGTTGTGTCCAGTATTTGCAGTGAAAATGTAAAAATCAGGGCTAGAACCAGAACAGTGGTTATGGCAGCTTCAGAAGCTTTTAAAATTTTAGTCCATGGTTGGACTCCATGTGCCCAGCAGCTGAGACTGCTCTCTGTTGGTAAACATGTCACATCTGAATGGATTGATAAACTCATGATTAATTGCTGCTCTGTCATCCAGCAAGTAAAGTTTCATATGGAATGCTGTCAAAACTGTCTACTAAAGGCTGTTAAAATAGTACCAATGTATTTTCTCCAGCAAATCCCTTAGCATTATGAATGGGTCTTGTGCTCAATAGACATTCAAAGCAAATCTCTAATAGGAAGATTGAAACCTTTGAAGAGATATGACTGAGTCTATTTTGCAATGAATCTTTATATTACTTAGGCTTTATTTTTACTTTCAAGAGGCTTATTTACTGATTAGAGCTTTGGATTGCTCATTTGCATCTGTGAAAGTACTGCATAGAATATTGATTGCTGTAATAATATAAATGATCTCATTTTTTTTTCTAGAATTTACTTTAGCAGACAAATATAAAATGATAGCCTTTTTAAACAAACATGTCAGATAACTATGTGAACGTAGAACTGGATATTGTGTTGGTTCTAGACTGGGAATGCTGAAGGCATAACACATTCAGCCTATTGGAGCTGTCTAATGGAAATGAGCTTGAAGCACTTACCAAATTAAAAATGAGATCTCAATGCTTGGTGGAGATTCAGAGAATGATTTTGAGCGTCAGTAGTGTAATTAAACAAATACATCTTTCTTAAGGTTTATTTGAAGTTGTGGAACTGCAATAATTTGTATTGCTGTAACTGAGAACACTCTTGGGAAGTTGGAAGTATCTAAGAACTTGAAGAATTTTGATTTGAGATGCTATTTCTACTATTCAAAAAGTAAAAATGTAAAGGGGTGAGGGTGCTTTTAGCCAGATGCCAGCTTGTATGGGTGAAAGCTCTTAGTAGTGTCTGCATATCAGCACTTCATGGAATGTTTTGTACCTAAAACTTGGTACAAAAGGTACTTGGGGTTGGGAAGGAAGTATGTGATATGGGGAAGAACAATGGATTTACAGCCATACTCTGCCAGTGTTTGTCCTTCACAGTAATAGCTAAATGTGTCTGTTGCCATATTGATTGAAGTAAGCTGATGCACAAGATGAGCCATAAATGCTCCACCTAGAAGAATTAGAGGGGGAAGAGAATGGAACATCATGTAATGCAATGTTTTATGAAAAATGAGGACTAGCTGATGCTCCTAGTGAAAGTAGAGCAAGATGTGTTTTCTGCTAGCTCCAGTCCTTCTGTTGTGGCCTGAGGAGAAAAATTTAGAAGCTTTTAGGAACAGGGAGTAGAAACTCAATCCACCAAAACAAAGAAACCAGGTGATTGAAAAATGGTACTGAGTAATGACTCATAGCAGTTGAAAACAATTCTGACATTCTTTTTCACTCTGAAGCCAGTTTTTATGGAGAAGTTTTAATCCGATATGCAGGCCAATTCATATAGACAGATTTGGAACTACACATGCAGAAGAGAAGCAGAAAATGTCAGGAGTTTAAACTTTTATAAAGGCTGACAAGATAGAGGAGAGCAGTTGATAAGGGCAGCAGTTTTAAAGAGGAACCTTATAAGAAAAGATTGCCTGAAGATAGTCCAGAGATAAAAAGCTGATTTTTAAGAAAGAATCATATAATGAATAAATCATGCTAAAAGGAAAGAAATGGCTATTTTTAGCAGCATATAAGAGCAAGTAAACATTTGCATTTTAATATTTTCATTTTCAGTTTGAGTGACTATGCATAAAGACTCTACAATGGCATTGGCATTTTATGGGTTCAGATTTCTAAATGTCACTTTCCTTTCCAAAGAACTTCTTTGTTATTACTTGCTTTTAGTTAGAAGACTGTAAGATGTGTCTCCTGACATTACCTGTAAGTACCACTCAAGATCAAATAAAACTA
This sequence comes from Urocynchramus pylzowi, assembly GCA_013397555.1. Lineage (NCBI taxonomy): Eukaryota > Metazoa > Chordata > Aves > Passeriformes > Fringillidae > Urocynchramus > Urocynchramus pylzowi. The sequence continues at coordinate 557,493 of VZRH01004421.1, forward strand.
AAAAAGAAAATGGATAAACTATTTTTTATAGTACATAGCCTTGTCAACTTTTGTCCCAACCAGATCTGTCCTAACTGAGTGACCAGTTAACCTTTGCTTTTGTAGACTGCTTAGCATTTTTCTGTGAGAATTTAGCCACTGGCCTCATAGGAAATGAAGTACTGAATTCCTGGACTGAATGCAGTATTTCGTGATTCCATGTTCTCACTTTTGCAGTGTATGGATTCCCCATTAAACGCTCCAGGTAACCTTTTTAAAATTAAGTTGTGCAATTGCTAACTCAGTTATCTCCATGAATATATGCAGAAGGTACTGGTGGCCTCTCTGGCTTAAAAATAAAGGTGGAAAAAAAAAAATTGACTGTTAGGTAAGTGAATAGCAGGTGCCCAGTCATAGTAATTTCTCCAGCAGTTCCTGAGATTTTCTGCCTAATACTTCTGGAATTCTTAACAGATTTGTTTTTTGTTCTCCACAGGTATATTCCTGAGATACTTGCATATGGTCATTAAGTTGACTGTGGGACTCTTTTCTCTAGGATATGCTTTATGACAACAGTTATATTGTTCCATAAGTGGCAGAATCCCTGACCTTATCCTAGGTTAACATGCAATCATCCTGCGAGGCAGTGCTCTCCCTGAAGGCTGACAGGTGCTCTGCTCACCCTCCTTGCTGAAGAAGATGCTTAAGTAACTGTGAACTGGAATGTATCAGACGTGATTCTGATGTCAGTTGCACTGAAGTGCAGCAGATGTGAAGTACAGCCCCTCATGCAAATTTAATACCCATGGCTTCAGATTTAGGAGTTGAGTGTCTTCTATTCACTATCAAATTATATAACTTCTACAATTAATTGCAGTTATCTGTGATGTTAGCTTCTGGTGGCTATGAAAAAAACAGTGCTTTACTGGGATATTTGAGTCATTGTCTCCTTTAAGTTTGCCATCCCTTTGCAGATTAGAGGAGTTATGAAAGGGAATAGGGTGGATTTGCCAGCAAACTGTCACATAATGGTGACATCTGCAACGTCCTGTCAGGAAGTTAGTGACTTCTTTCTTGGGCTGTGAACTTGTGAGCAACAATATATACAAATTTTGCCTGTGTTGTGTTAGAATAAAGGTTGATAATTCATAATGCTGAATTGCTCAATTTTTGGCACAGCAAATATTTTGGGCTGACAGAACAGATTGCTAATGCCTTCAAAACAATAAGAGGCAATTGTCTCACTTGACAACAACTTGAGAAAGCATGCTTAATTTTCTGACAATTACAGCTTGTTAATTATCTCTCTCTCTGAAACATCTTCCCTGGAATTCAAGGTTTTGCAAGCAACACTGGGATGCTACAAGCAAAGCTCACTAGCTGGAACCCAAAGTTGAAAATAACAGAGTTGTGAAAGTCACCTTTGCTTGGCAGGTGGATTGTATTTTAATTATGGAACCCGAAGTTCAGAATAACAGAGAGTTATGAAAGTCACCTTTGCTTTGCAGGTGGATTGTATTTTAATTAAGTATTTTAATTATGTATACTTTCCTCCAAAATGTTTAATTTGAATTCCTAAAATAAAAGGAGAATTTTTCCCATGTAATTCTCTGTTAGAGCAAAGAGGATTAGAAATTGAACAGATATCTCATATCTACAGGTAATAAAGCTAAGTATTTTGGGCCTGAGGGTTTTTTGATTGAGCAGTTACTCACTTGGCCTAGCCTGAGAAAGCCATTAATCATAATGACCATTTTACAGTGTCCCCTTTCCTTTTTGGGCTGGACTGCAGAGGTCATCACCTCGTCATTCAGGTCAGTGGAAAGGTCACACGTCTCCTCTTGCTTCACTACTGGCCCAGAGTGCAAACTGACACTGGGTTAACAAATGACCACTCTTCTCCTAATTATAGGAAATGTGGCCAGATTGTGCCAATGGACAGGGTTCAGACTTACGGGAACATAACAGACCGTGGCAGGACCTGTGGTTAAAAGCTAAAACAGCAATGTAAGCTGAATGAGTTTCATTCTCACCTGATGGAAACTAGAATTTCTTAAATTATTCTGAAATACTCTTTGGCTGTTGCTTCATGTTTGGCATAAATATGGTGTGGAGAGAAAATACCTATAATTCCAACTGCTCGTAGTTTTGGTTTTTTACCTTTTTTTAGGACTCTGACCCCTTGAAGATTTAAATATAATTATAAATAAACTTTGCTAAATCATGCCATTAACAGCACTTAGTTTTACACATTTACACTGTCTGTGTAATCAAATGTGGTGTATTCATCCTTATATCTTTATGACAACGTTTGGTTCCAGTAATAGACCTTGAAAGAGGATGTTAACCACACAATATTGTTGAGTATTCAAAGACTAAATAGTATATTATAAGGGTGATTTGAAAGAAAAGAATCTGAGTACCACTTGTTTATTCACTTGTATTTGAGATGTGTAAGTTCACATTGGTTTTGTTTAAGCTTCTGACTGATGGAAACATATGGTGGGAGGAAAAAGAAGCTCAAGATTTTGGGTCATCTTCCCGAGGTTGATTAGATGATCCCTAATCCCTGATTCCCTGTATCATATGTGCGCCTGTCATCATGGTTTAGGAGAGTAGCTTTCCAACAAATATTCATCGTTTGAAAGGTCAAATCGTGAGCAAGCTAATGTGGGAGCTTGCACCAGCAGTGCTAGAAATGTGTTGTAAAGCCGTATGGGACTGGCCTGTGTGAAGCGTGTGCTAAGGTGGCGGTGTAGGGGCAGCAGGAGCTGGTGATCAGGTGGGTGGCAGTGCTGTCAGCGTGGGTGGGAGCACAAATCCCGGCCCTGATTGCCAGTCCCACAGTCACATGCTCAGCCCCTGACAGGACTGGCTTAGGACCTGGAGTGGGAGCTGGCTGTGTGCTCCCTGTGCTGGTGCACCATATGCTGCTGCTTCTGATCCTGCAATTCCCCTCTTGTGTGCAGTTTTACTTTTACTTGGCTTGTCCTTTTATTCCCTTTGCAGCAGTTGGCTGGTAGTTAAGACCGAATTTCAGTTTAACTTGTTATGCTCTTTGGGGAGCTGATACAGTATCCTGTCACCTGTAAATTGCCTCAGCGTGACGCAAGTTGTCATTTCAAATGGGAATTTTCCTATCTGAAAGGAGCTGTGTGGATTAAGATTTCTTTCATTACCTTGAGAAATTTACAAAGCCTTTTTTTTCTGTAGTCTCCTTGCCAGGCTCTGCAAGGCAGAAATACACGTGCAGGAAAATAGGCTTCAGACAATGTGTGGTATCAGGTGCTTTGGCAAATCTATTTTTATGCTTCAGAGTGTATCTATGTGTGTGTATATTTGTGTGTCTGTGTGTGTTTATGTGGCTGTGATTCAGTCAGCATATTTTCATATTTAATAACCCTGCAGTCTTACTTTTGAATGAAAATCTGCCTCTTACTTCTGATTTTTAAAGATTCTCATATTTCAGTGAGTTTACTAGCTGGCCTGGTGGGCTTTCACCTCACATCTCTTTGTGGCACTGACAAGACCAAATCAGTACTAGTTTTACTTCAGTGGAGCCAGCAGAAGGACAGTGTAATGAGAGTAAGTGATTTTTGCATAGACTTACCATGCAAGCTTTATGGAGACAGGTTAGACCCAGGCTTCCCTGCAATAGCTAGCAGTTTTTAATCTGTGCTTTACAGAAAAGCTAATGATTTTGCACAATGAATATGCAAGTTTCTCCCACTGTGTCTGCCTCAAGTTACAGAGAAGCTCTGGAGTTATGCTTAAATGGGTGAGAATACACATCGATTGTTCGGGGCTTTTTTTAGTCCAAGTAAAAACCCTGTGATTTAGAGTAGTTGTTAACATTCATGGGACACTATAAATGTGAAGGATATTTAAAGAATCAAGGAGGTGAGCTTACATTTTTTTTACACAGACTAATTCATTGCTTTGTGGTTAATGGCTAACTGAAAACTTTTCCTCTGAGCAATCCCATAACTTCCTTTTGCAGGTGGTGTGCCTCATTGAAAACTCCAAGCCTTAGACTCAGGTTGCTGCTGTTTTAATGTCTTCCATAAGCAGTTCTGATAGTAATTTTCTATCCCCAGCATATCCAAATTCAATGGCTGCTGCTTTTTTTCCTCTGTGCATTATGTATTATGTATGGTGTTGAAGAAATGTTGAGAGCAAATGAATCCTCAAACAGTGGGATGCATGAGTTGCTGCCTGCATGCGGAAAGTCTGTGGGTTTGGGGATTTTTTGTCGGGGGCTTTATTTTGTGATCTTTGGTTTTATTGCTCACCTGTCTGCTGCATATTGCTTCTCCTCTGCTGCTGTTTTTCTTGTAGATTGTTCTTAGACCTGCCTGATCACATTCACTTTTAGTCAGCTCAGAACACTTGCAAAGACCCTATGTTCAGTAAACCTGTGATTCTGCCATCTAAGGTGTCATTTTCTGTATTTACAAAAGTGTTTTCACTTCTGTGCTCTTCTAGACTCAAAATCAGACTTGAAGTCTCCTGTCTCTTAACCTTTGTTCCAGAGCTACCTAAGTTAGAGTGCAGCCAGAACACTTTGCACAAGGCTCAGGTTTTATCTAGGCTTCCCAAAAGATGATCAAGCTAGCTGAAAATCTAGCAAGCTGGATAGAGTGGTCTGTGCTGTGCCTCTAAAAAACTTCAGTCATAAATAGATAAATAAAGACACCCTCAACATTTAGACCTTCACTACTAGTGCAAAGCTGCTTGTATTTCCCAGTATTCTCTTCTGGTTTTCCTTCTTCTCCACCCTTCTGCAGTAAGCAGTCATCCTACACAGTGCAGCTGCCATGTTTCTTTTACTGCAGAAACCAGGGGAGCAGGGCCATCACTCCAGACTTGCTAAATGCCACAGCTTCTTTCAGTTCCTGTGTTTCTCAAGCCACGTCTTTGCTCTCCGGGTCAACTTGTTCCTAGCTTTTACAGGTAGTTAGTCCTTTGATTCTGCATATTTAATGAAAACCATCTGCTAATACTTATTAGTCGACCCCTGTGTTCTCCAAGAGCTCAGAACTGCTGAATTTACCTAAATTCTGTGTAAATACCTTCTTCTGTAGTGGTACTCATATACTGCAAAGGAAGTGTAAATAGCATTCTGTTCTAGGAACAGATTTTAAAGACTTACACATTCTTACTGCATGTATGGTGAGCCAGCTAGCAAGTCAAGAAATACCCTCTTTCATTATAATGCAACCAAGTGCAATTAAATCCATAATTAGAAGGGACAAAGTTCCTGGATATACCTGCATTTCACTGAAATGAGGCCATTTTTTAAAACTGAGATATTTGAGATTAGAATGCAATTAAAAAGGTTGAGTTTTTTAAATGTGGATTCGTAATTGGATATACAGTCTTCCACTCCTGGGTCACCAGTTCAAATCTATCCCAGGTCAGTAGTCACTGAATCCTGGTACCATCTAACAGCTGGTGGTTTATGTGAAATGAGTAGCCTGTCTTACTTCAGTTTGTACTGAACAGGTGTCCACATTGCAAAAAAGTTACTACAATTGTTGGCTTAGCTAGCAGTCTTTGTACGGGAGCAAAAATCTGTGTTGCAGAATAAAACTGCCCTGCAGCCCTTAAAAATGATTTCTCCAAATTGGCACTGAAATTAATTGGGCAAAATGATACAGTTTATAATTCTCATATTATTTTCTTAAAATATAAATAAGGGGAGCTAGAGCACTTACTGTGGTTATCAAGATGTCTCTGTTAGAAACTGTAGTTTTCTAAAAAGAGAACAGCGTCATCTAAGTATCTAAAGATCAGAACTCATCTATTACCAATAAAAAGGGGGGTTTTTAAGCTCTGCAGCATTACTTTTAAAACTTTAAAAAGCCAATGAATTAAAATTCAAGGGGTTTCCTTGAAATTGTGTCGTGTTCTGTGTTATAGTTATCATCTGATATTGTCTTCCAGATCCTTTTTGACAATCCCAGCCTTCTATTAGAACAAAGCTACAGTGATATTTGAGCTTACTGAGAAGCAAATAGAGAACATTAAAGCATGTTTTCAACAGATATACACCCTGTTTGTAGGGGAGGGAGACTTTGGCAGATGAGAATCTGAAAATACTACAAATTAAGGGTCACAGTGCTGTATAATTTAATAGCTTTGTCTTGGTCACTCAACTTAAGAACATGACACTCAAATTAAAAACATAACACATGAACTGTGGGTTTTTTAGAAGCTTCTTTTCCAGTAAAGTCCCTGTGAGAGCTAGGAGCCTTTTTCTCCCCCTCTCATTTTGTCCCGTTGGAACAGAGAGGAGATCCAGCACTGGTGGGTTGGCAGGACCTGTGTGTGCCCAGGGAGCGTGCCCTGGCTGAGTGAGGCAATGTGCTGCTTGAGCCAAGGCCAGTGCAGGGTGCCAGCAAACATCACCCAGCTCTGCCCTGCCTGGAGCACACACCATGGTGAGTCACACACCAGGGCTGCTGTGATGGGGACAGCAAAAATGTCAGGAGGACATGCAGTGAAAGGTGGCCTCACAAGGGTACAATGTTACTCAGTTTTTCTTCAGCCTAACAGGTGGCTTGTCAACATAACTGTAATTTTATATAGAGGTATTCAGAAGCTTTAGAGACATAGACTATGGCATTTCAGTTATGTCCATGCCTTTGATACTGGCGCTGCAGGGTTGGGAATGGTATGGCACTATTTAAACTCGGTGTGTGTCAGTGTTGGCTGCATGGTTGTGTGCCTGGTGCCAGCTCAATTCTTTCTTGTGTCAATGACTGCTCATGCTGTGCATGTAAAAGGCAGCTGGAGTAGTAAAGCTTGGGTTTCGCAGATTTGTTGATAATATGGATGAGCACCATGTTACAAACATCACAGTAAAAAAAGCCCCTTGCTAATGCATGACGTTCCATCAGCTGAACAGAGGAGTTTAATAAGTGGAGAGATAATCACACATGGTTTAAAGTATCACCTTTGTTAATGGTTCTGGTCCATGTGGGCTCTGAGTGTGTGTGTTCTATTTTTGTTGTCTCTCAAGAGGATCAATATTGCATTCTCTGAAATCTTTAGGAAGAAATAAGAATACTTTTTTTTTATTTGAAGAGTAGGTTAAGGAGTATTTTAAAACCCTGGATTATAACAAGCCAAGTAACTTGAAGTCTGTTAGATTTTTGTCAAATTTATAAATGGTATTATCTTTTTTTCAGTTTTTATTCTGACAGATGATTTCTTTCTCATCTTACTTAGATTGAGTATCTCTACTGATTTTCTCAATTCCTATCAGAATGCATGAAAGGAGAACATGATCACAAGCACTTTTACTTCTGCCATATTTTTGTTCCTGTGATAGCACCAAGGATCCTTAATGTGTTTAAAGTCTGATTACATTTCTGCAAAAGGAATTGATTAGCAGTGAGCCTGATGTTGTTTCCTATACAGTATAGAAAAGACAGGTTTTTTGCTGGTGGTATTAAAGACACTTGATGCAGGCTATGCTGCTGTGCCTTTTTTGTGAAGAAGAAACTGTGAGATTTATATTCATGACACTCTGCCCATCAGCCTGAAATAAAATCATGTCAATTTCCTATTTCTGCCAGTAGGTGTAAATCAGAGTGAAAAAAGCTCTTCTAACTACTAATCAGGATTTATATGACAAAAACTGTTACTTGTCTGCTTTAGCCTGAAATTTTTCATTTTAATCTTAACTGTGAATTTCCTTGTTTAAGTGAAGGTCCCCCAATAACATTCAATTAAACTTAAAATTTTTTCCCACTTTATGGCTGTGGTGGCCTTAAAATCACACTGCAGAGGAGATATCCTTCTACAGTAACCTATCTAACGGTATTAAATTAGATTGCTAATTTGTAGCCACTGAAATAGTAATCAATTCTAATGCTTATTTTTTAATTCATTTGCTCTCAAATTTTGCTTAATGGGTTGCTGGTGGTCTTCTGTATATTCTGGAGTTGCTTCTCCCTTTTCACTTGCAGCTTCTTTGTTTGATGCCTTGGAAGCTGTAAATTAAAGAAAGAGGAGTGGTTGCTTAGATCTTCCTCCCTAGTAGGGCTTGCTGCACTAAGAGCAGGGAAGTGGCATGAGGAACACCACCCCTTTGAAATGGAATAAAACCCAAACACCTACTTGTTATCAAGTTTAGAGCTTCAGAGAGGAAAAGGCTGGGCTTTCTTTGGATGCACTAAAATCAGAACAGATGAGGGAAAAAGAGCAGTGTGAGGGTACATGAATATAGAGAGAAAAGTCAATCATCCTCCCTGATTAGGACATCATGATGTTTCTTCTTGTCTGTTTGAAGCACCCTACTAAGGAGCAGGAATGCCAAGAGGGAAGATAAATGAGCACTTTAAGCCTGTGAAGAGGAGCAGTGCTCAGTGCTGTCTTCTTACTCTCTTTGTCATGCAGCAGCTCAGCAGTGTGAAGGGGAGGATGCTGAAGTTGCACCCCTGCCAGTGGATATTCTCTTCCCACTGTGTGGAGTGGCCTGAGTGCCCAAAGATGAGAATCAAAACTGTTGAGCAGGAGACAGGATGAAAGACAGATACTGCTTTTGACCCTTATGATACATGCCAGGGTGGTGACAAGTCCTAGGTAACCCTTCTTCTTTCACATTGGGCGTTGGACACTTTGTCCGCTGTTTGCAGTACAATGTGTGGGATTGCTCATTGCTGTGCCAGTCAGACTTTTTTTTGTCCAAAGTCTAGGCCTGTTGTTCCTCACCATAGCTACTGGATTCTGAACCTTCAAGTTAGCAGACACCAATGTTAATTTAAGAGATAAAATAATATGTCATTTAACTAATTTGAGTGTTACCCAAACAGAATCATAATCGTAATTTGGTGCATATGATAGCAGCCCTTAAAATGGAATAGATAGGACTTTCATAGGTGGTCTCATCTGGGATTACTGATGATGTTAAGGAATAAAAAGCTGGAGAAGTATGAGTTTTTCAGGTAAAAGTGTGGAATGAATGATCTATTCAGGCTTTTGTTCCTGGCTGATCAAACTATTACTTTGTTTCATAAATTGTGTCTGGATGATTACCTTGTGGTTGCCCAGGAATAATATTTGAGGGCCACTTCAGCTTTAGTGAAGGAAAGCATCTGCCATCGTGAAGAGCTGAAAATTTAGGATTCAAACTCCCTTAATTATTGACATTCTGGTAGAGCAGCTTTTAGAGAAAAAGAGACTGGTCAGGAACTAAGAACAGACAGAGAATTACAGATTGATGATTTATCTAGGAATTGACAAAAGACTGATTTCCTTGAACAACTGTAGTGTGTAGCACTAACACAGGAAATAATTTATTATTACTAGAGCAATCAGGAAAGTTGGAAAAAGGAGAGTGCAGTCCATAAGATCAGTCATCGAGTTATTCCAAATTTGGTTGACTAAGATTGTGATGTAATAGGCTTGTTTTCAAACTTAGCCTTTTCACTGCACTGTTCACCTAAAAAGGCAAACATGGTTAAAGGAGCTATTCTATATATTTAATTGGTTGGTGGTTTTTTTTCTGTTTGTTTGGTTGTTGTTGTTGTAAAGACAAGAAGCAATATGGGCAAGTCTTTATTGTCTGTTTAAAGGAATGCAGTTACCTATCTAGTCTCAGACCCTTTAGAAAAACCTTTAGGGACTGTTTGTCTCATTTGCTGGATTTCTGAAGAAGCCTTCAGAAAGAATGGCTCAGTGTGCTTACAAGTTCCACCTGAATATGAGGAGGAACTTCTTTACTGTGCAGATGGCTGAGCCCTGGAACACANATATGGGCAAGTCTTTATTGTCTGTTTAAAGGAATGCAGACAGTTACCTATCTAATCTCAGACCCTTTAGAAAAAAGGTTAGGGACTGTTTGTCTCATTTGCTGGATTTCTGAAGAAGCCTTCAGAAAGAATGGCTCAGTGTGCTTACAAGTTCCACCTGAATATGAGGAGGAACTTCTTTACTGTGCAGATGGCTGAGCCCTGGAACACATTGCCCAGAGAGGTTGTGGAGTCTCTGTAAAAGGAGATACTCAAGAATCCTCTGGATGCAATCTAGTGCCATGTGTTCTGGGATGACCCTGCTTGGGAGGTTGGATCAGATGAGCCACTGTGGGCCATTCCAACCTGGCTGATTGTGGGATTCTGTAATGCCTTTTATTCAGACAAAAGCAGCTCCCTGTATGCACCAAATCTATCGTGTGAAGGATTATCACAGAAAGAGCTTGATTCCTAGGATAGTAAAATAATAAACATCAAGATAAGGAGTAAGTCTGTATTCCAGCTGGTTTTCTGCCCAACAGATATTGGTAAGCACCTGTGTAACTCTTTGGTAATGGTTAAAAGGATGGTAACACCCAATCTATGTGGATGCCATCCAGCTTCTCCACCTTCAACAGTCCTTTCGTCTCATCATCTTCTTAGCGAAGGTAGGAAAGGGGATTGACACTTATTTGTCCATTTTATGTATTGGGCATATTATCATCTTTTTTGTGAATTCAGCATTCATATAGACTATCTTACTTAGTACTGTACCTCAATCTGTATTAATCACATGGACTGTTCTCCATTGGGATCATTGGAGGATTACCCTGCCATAGGGTAATCCTATAGCAAGTGTTTCATGCATAATCACTGGTAGCAAGTACATCCTGTACAACTGTTGAAATAAAAATAGGTCTTACTGTCATAATCCATTCAGCAGAAAAGGGATACTGTTAAGATTCTTTCATTTTAGTATTTTGAAAGAAGACAAAAGCTTACATTAAAAACTTCGAAAATTATTTAATGTTATTTTAAAGGTAAAGGAAATACTAGGGAGATGTGTAACGTAAGTGTGTGGGAAGGTTTTCTTTACCCAAAAAGAAAATAATGGCTCACAATTCCTTGTACAGTTGGTTAGTATGCACTACTACCATACATTGAATATTATATGGGTGAAAAATGATGGTCTGGAGGGACAGAAGAGACAATGGTTGTCATCATAGCTCTTGGCATCTGATGAATTCACCTTTTAATCCATTGTCTGCAAATCCATGTGTTTTAGTGAGAATGGGGAGAACCTGGGTGGGTGGCTAACTTTCACTTCACCCCAAGAGGCCATTGAAATTTCATTTATTTTCTCATATTGGTGATCTAACTAATAACATTTTCATTCTTCGTGACTATATAGTTTTCACAGACTTCTTGGTATTGCTCGCATCTGAAAAACTAGGAGTTTTTGATGTTGGATTTATTAGGGTTAGCCTTTGACAAAGAGGATTTTGTAAACAAAGCTGTACTTAAATCCCTGCGGCAAACATAAATGAATGCTTGAAGTGGGGGTTTGACTGGAAGGTCATGAAGACATTTTTTGACTGCTGAACTGCATCAAGTAATCTGTGTAGGTTTTTGAAAGATGTCATCTGTACAGTTCTTTCATCTCGTAATCATATTAATAGTAATAATATTGCTGGAAATAATTCAAAAACAGAAACCTAAAATATTTTGGAAAAAGGAAAATTAGGACTAAGAATAATGATGATAACTTCTTTAAGTTGTTTATTACTACGATTTTCTGGTAATGTCATATCAAACTTCTCTCATTGAAACAGTTTTTCTTTGTCTGTCATGGCTCAAATAAAAAGGTGTATAACTGAAATTTTATACACTTCTTTTTCTCTTTTACCTGTTTACAGTCTGGAATCTACAGTTCACAGCCATTTGGATACTGTGCAAAATCCTGTCTTGTCTTTTGTAGGCCAGCTTTGTGCATCTGTATGATATGATTTGTGTAGCATTGCTGGCAAGATGATATTTCAGAAAAGAGTTGAACCAATGCTTATGGCCAAAGCTGTCTGTGCTGCTGTAATACTTCACATTAGAATATGAATGTGATAAAAAGTACAACTTCAAGGTGCTTGGAGATGGATCACAGATGCATGAAGATGCCTAACTGCATTATTCCTCAGTTACTTGATCTTTAAATACTTACAGGTCAGAGGAAATGAAGATATGTTTTAGTCTTGTCTGTGTTTGAGTCCTGGGAAGCCCACTTCAAAAGCTGGGTCTTAAAAGGTCTTTGCTTTTATCTGGAACACACAAACCCCTTTAGAAACTTTCTTTATCTTTTTGTTTCACTTGACACCTACACATCAGCGTAGCCAGTATGCTAAATGGAGATGTTTAAGTCTTTCCTTTTATGTGTTTCTAATTGTACTTTTTTTTTCAGGAGGGTCAAATTAGAACTTGCACACTCTGAGCTGTGACAGTGACAAGTGACAGGACTGGCGCACTTTTGCCTCTTCAGGCAGACAGTTGGGAAAGCGTCTTGTGAAATGTAACCCTTACCAAATTTCTAACTCTGAAAATGCATCTGCTAGACAAGTTTGTGTTTACTTTCCCATGGATTGTTTTCTTACCTTAAATATAAGGGATTTTGTCCATTTGGTGGGATCATATAAATCTAGTGCCTTTTGAATAGAATTTGTGGGGGTGAATATGGATGTGTCTATTGTATGAGAGAAACAGAGACTGGAAGAGGTGGGAAGTGGATAGCTCCCTGAAATTTGTAAATGGTTTATTTTAACCTCATATAGAAGAATACTTTCTTATTTTACCTGTTTTTTTTCGGTTTTTTTTTTTTTTTTTATTTTCTAGGATCACTTAGTCAAAAAAACAGTGGAGTTTCTCTGGGTGTGGAAAGGGAAAATTAAGAGTAGAGCTTAAATCTGGAATTCATATGTATATAGTGTTTTTGTACTTCAGCATTAGTTTGAAAATACATTAATGAAACTAGAGTAACTCAAAAAGAGCAATGGAATGCTTTGTTTAGACATATTTTGTTAGTCCATACAATGCTATTTATGTAAGATCAAACTTTGCTACCAAATACTGCTTCACTTTTCTCTGTAGCAAGGGCACTTCACTTATGAATTACAGTTGTTGAAAGTAACTATTATAATAACCAAATTTGGTGAGGTGATAGAATGTTTAAAATTGATACCTAAGCCTGAATAAACTTTCTGGAGTTCTAAATTTTTTACTGGATTATAACCTGTTGTTTTATAGCATGAAAAGTAATTTATGGTGGTTGACATAAGTGATAAATGGGAGTTTGGAATGTGCTGCTCCTGGTAGGCTAAGGGTTAGATGTGGAGGTCAAACAAGCTGTACAGGCAGCCTTGCCTTTTCTGTAGAATGCCTCAGTGCTTCCAATTTGAAACAAGCCAATAATCCAAACAGGCCAGTTGACTCAGAACAATTTAAGAAATTGCTTCAAGGTTCTTTTATTTTTTCCTAGTGTAAATTTTAATTTTACAACTATTACTGCCTTCTGTTGTGAATTTCCCAGCCTGTTGCCATCATCAAAACAAATTGTGGACTTAGGTTTTATTAAATGCTGTCATAGTACATTAGTTACTGTTTGGGAATGGTAGGAAAAAAAAGCTGTAAGAGCAAGTTCATCCTGTGTGCTGCCTTTCTCAGGTGGGATGGTGCTCTACATATGTGCTGTCCAGTCTTGTTTAAATTAATATAAGTGCTACTAGGCTTTTTCCCTTTTCATTGGTAATAGAAATCCATTCTGTGCATTTTTCCTTGTTTATCTGTATCCAGTAGTCTTTGTGGATTCAGCCCTTAGTGATAGGAGTTAGAGAAGAGCCCCAGACAGACAGACTGGGCAGTTCCTTGTACTGACAGAGGGTGACTGGATGAGCTTGCAGTGGAGGATGGGTAGCCAGCCTTGCCTCCTGCCTTTCCATGGTGGAGCTCATCATGAGGTAGGTGGTGCAGGCTACGAGCTCTTGAGTTAAGGTCTGTACATGGCAGAGTGTCACCACCATCCAGTGGTACCATCACCAAACTGCTGAAAGGTTGTTTCAAGCCTGTTTTCATTTTACTCTAGTAGAAGTGGCAATTAGTCAATTTTCAGTCTGTTATGAGACATGTTGATTATTTCTTCAAATACAAATATTTCTGCTTGAAAAAAATCCCATGATGGATGCTGCATTTTTCTGGGTGATCATTCATTTTTTGTAAGCCAGATGGGAATAAATATCTGGGCATCATCATTCTCTGTGCATACATTCTGCAGAAAGAAGCTGTTGATAAATAGCTAGATAAATATATTTATACATATTAGGTCATTATAATAATATTTCAGGTGATGTAGCAGGTGCAATTGACTCAGTTTTATTTGTATTTAGTTTTGAAGCAGTCACATAATTTAGTTTCTTTATTGTGATTAAATGTTTCAGTTCTAGCATTTTGTATTATTTAAAGTACTGATACTGGGAGGTACAGTACGAGATGGAAATACTTTATTTGGGAATTAAATGATTCAATAAATTACAGAGTTTAACTATTGAAACTAGTAGTTTCAATATTTTAAAAGTAACATTGGTGGGGTAGCAATTATTTCAAAATGGTATTTGATTTGCTGTCCTATATATTTGTTACATTATTAATTCCTGTATTACTGAAACTAGTGGAACTCTTTGTTCTGCTTTTAAGTGCATAATGTGAAGTCTGTGAAGTTCAAGGAGTCCTAACTAATTTAACTTTTATCCCAGTGGAACATCATCTCTTGGATATTAACAAAATAAACAGTGAGGCTAATGAATTTTCCCCTAAGTTCATTATTAAGATGATTTCTTAATTGCAAGTAATTATTATGCAGCCAGTTTCACATACATGGTAATTATGCTTTTTACTGAACTTTTTATGTATTATGAAACAAATATGTTTCAAAGCATGGGCATTATCTCTAAATGCTAAGTGGAAACAAGCATCATTCATGGGAAAAAAGTAGCTTACCCTATAAAATATTTTAAATGCTGAATAACTTAATTGTTTAACAAATGTGATCTGAATATGGCTTAGTTCTGAGTTAAGACTGTTCTCCAAATACAGTATTAACCACCAGCAGAATCTGGTCTTGAGTCTTAGATCCTCTAATAGTGTACCTGGCAATATATATATTAGTATGCTTTCAGTCACAGCAGAACATCATCTCTTTCCATGGCCCCTAAAATAAAGATCCTGAAGACCCCATCCATCATCTTGTCACTGTCTTTGTATTAAAAAAAGTGAATTAATGAAGATGTGGGACCTGCACATAGCATCAGGAGCCACTGGCAGTTCTAGGTTTGCTGTCTAAAATGGTGCAGAGAGTGAAAGTTAACAGGCTGTGGGTTTTTTGAGCAGATGTGACTGTTACTAAGGTGGGTGCCCTCTGAGAACATTTCCCTCTAGCTGTTCATACCCCTTGTCTTTGGCTTTACTGGAATTGAATTAAAAAGAGATATGATAGGACCTGGACACCTGTGCTGAAGTCAACAGTTGTTTGCCTTCTGCTTGTATGGTTCCTTGAGCAAAACTGTATTCATGGGTTTTTCTAATCACTTCTATTGAATAGGAATGTTCATTGTCAGGTTTAGTGCAGGCAGCTTCTGCCAATGTACCTCAGCTGTATTGTAGAATGACATTTTTCCAGGATTCTGAGGGCAGTTCATTCCTCATGCTAGTCATTGGCCTCCCTGCTCAGGCTGCCAATAAACTCCAAATTATGATGGTGGTTTTTGTGTGGCTAACAGGTGTTCCTGAGGATTTGGACCACCAAACCATTTT
This sequence comes from Urocynchramus pylzowi, assembly GCA_013397555.1. Classification (NCBI taxonomy): domain Eukaryota; kingdom Metazoa; phylum Chordata; class Aves; order Passeriformes; family Fringillidae; genus Urocynchramus; species Urocynchramus pylzowi. Next base: position 573,059 of record VZRH01004421.1, read on the forward strand.
ACACAGTAAGGGACAGAAAAGAGTGAATATGCTGTATATGAAAATGTATTACTAAGTGTATTTAATGTTTATACACCATATTATGAGTTTTACAGGGAATGTTTTTAATTGACACAATAAAACATTGCAGTTGGTTATATAGTATGTGTGAATAGCTGTAATGCTGAACTTGTGTGACAGGTACTTCCTGTTTGTGAGCAATTTCCCCACTTAATACACTGTAGGAGTAAGTTTGATACCAGGAATGCACAATAGTCATGAAAGGCCATTTTGTAGCAACCTACCTGTTTCCTCTTGTGTATTTCCCTGGTGCATACCATCCCTAGAAATGAAGACCCGTGCATATGGACCACCCAAAGAGATGTTTCTGTGGGGTTTTGCCAAAGGAAGGCAGTGCACTGCTGGCTGCATTCTTCCCACAGATTCTTCCATTTTGCCCAAGCATAGGATGGGGGACAGTCTGTCTTGTGGTTTAGGACAGACTCAGAGAGTACATGGCCTTGGCCCTTGTCGGTGTAAACCAGTTCACATCTGATAGCACGGTGTTCTGGTGTTTGTTTAATTTTATCACTTCATTGCTATGGCATTTTGAATGTGTTCCTAATTGCTCTTACAGCCCTCTCATAGACCCAGGTTATCACTGTGTGTTTACATCAGCCAAATGAACTGCAGGCATGAGTCAGAAAAAGTGCTTTGAATATTCTTGTCACACTTGCAGTATGGTAGAGAGAGCTGGAGGAGACCCGGTTTGGGCTTCAGAGATTTCTACATTTTGTGCCCAAGTCAAGGTTGGCCATATGAAACACATTGTAGGAATGAAGGATTAAATGCTTTTGTAAAACCTTCCCTGAACTTCTAGGTAGAAAGATTTCACAGCCTGAGAGAATTTCATTTAAAATCTCAGTTAATTGATGATTAAGTTGCTATGAACAGCTTTGGGTGTTGTCCCATTAGTTCATTAATGATGCTGGATTAGGTGGCAGTGAAGTAATTTAAATCTGAAACTGATGATACCTGTTTAGAAGTTGTGCAATGTGTGACATAGAAAATAGCTGTTATTGAGTTCTTTTTTTGGCCTTTCCAAATCTACTCATTTGGTTCAAGGGAGTTTGCCCACTGCTGTCCTTAATTTGGCAAACACTTGTTTTCAGAATGTGAGACCATAGTGAATTACTTTTCTTTAGTAAAGAAATAGAAAAACTAGTTTCATCTTCCTTTTACCTACACTGAAAATTGGTGTAGTAATGCTCATGTCATATGGAACTGGGATATTGCCTTAGCTGATAATGTAATTTGAGATCTCTGGGTGTAATATATAGTGTGCATTAATGGTATATGGTTTCTAGTGAATATTAATATAAGGACTTATATATTTGTCTGTGACTTCAGCATGCTGTGAAGTTTGTTCCTTGGAGGTTCAGAGTAGACTTAGAGAAGTTATTTCCTTTTTTAGCATGTAATTACATTTCCCCTGCTCATTCTCTTTTTGAACTGAACTATTTCTGATGCATGTTGTTAAAATAAATTAGAAAGTTGTAAAGATGTTTCTTCAAGTAGATATATTTATCTTTTTGCCAAACAAAATGCTGTTTCATAGATTCACTTCTGGGTCTTATCCCACGCATAAGGACTGGGTCATAATTTCATGAGTACACCGAAAATGGGATTTTTAGATGTCTCAGAAGAACTCTTAGGAGTTATTAGTTGATTAACTGAGTTGAGGAGAACTGCCAAAGACTTCTGAAATTCAAGAAGCCTAATTTTTTTTTTTATTATTATCTTTAGAACTGCACTGGGGTTAGCCGATTTTCAAAGTTTTTGCAACAAGGCTGATCTTGAAGTATATAGTTATATTATCCTGATGGTCTAGGAATGAACTTTGTTTTTTTCCCAGCTTTTCATATTAGGCTCTAGTTTGAGATGGCCAGAGGTAATATTTCATCTTTCCCATCAGAATTCAACCGTAAATGAGGTTACAGCTTATAATCTGGTATAATATCTTTCAAGTGGAGGTGATTTAATGATATTTTTAGCATCCTGTAGACCAGTTAAATGTTCTTGGTCATGCTTTGCCTTTTTTTTTTTTTTTCCTCTTTCTTTTCTGGTTGTTCTTCTTGCCAGGAGGCTGAATGTTAGAATTTGACTGAAAGAGATGCAATTTAAGTGTTGTAGTGCAAACCCGTAGTCTCGTGTCTCAGAGTACATTTCAGATTTCTTTATATATAGCACAGCCTTATGTGTTAGGTATGATTGCTAGGCAGTGGTTTGTTATCCACATGCCTCTGTGAGGTTTAATAAGGGAAGGAATGTTTTGACTGGACTATGCAGTAAGAGTGCTGAATTTTATGCTCTGTGTTACAAATCAGAAAATCTCTTTGGTCACACAAGCTGCATGTACCTAGAAAACAGCAGGTTCCCATGCTGGAGAAGTCTTTGGTGGGGAAATGATCAAGGCCTAATGCTGTTGAGGTACCTTTTTTTGACTTTTAAGTCCATGCCAACTTAGCTGTGTGAAGTTTAATGGTACATGGAGGTGACCAGGAAACACAGCACTTATGTGTGTGTCCTGGTGTTCCTTTTTCTGCACCATCTACCACCAGAAATACCATTTCTTACTATCTCTCTCAAACCCAGTTCAGGTACTCAAGCTGTACAGTGTAAGTTAGAGCAGGTTAGACTGAATTTCCCTCTATTGCAGCCTTCCTCAAATGTTGTCTTCCATTTATGCCACAAAATAGTGGAACAGACAGCAGCATGAAGGCCAAAAAGAGATCTGTTCAGGGCAATCTATCCTGAATTATTCACACAGTATGTGTGAGGGAAGTATGTCCTTGTGGGGCTTTTTAATAGATTTTGAAATTTTTCCCTTAAAACCAGAGAGTTTAGCCAGAAATGTCTGAGCAACAGAAGAAGCTGATTAAATAGTCATTGTAATGGACATGGCAGTTGCAGGAGAGATTTAAGGGGCTTACAGTTAAGTTAAAAATCACAAAAGTACAGCGTTCTAAATTTTTATGTCTTTCAAAATAACACACTTTTACTTTCCCCTGGGATCCACTGTGGCAGTGTGATGTTCTGACCTCGGGGCCCTGATACCTCAAAAGGCAGTTTGATCTGTGTGCTATTAGATCCTTCTCTTCATTACTCTCACATAATGAACTGCTGCAGGAAGTACTAGACTCTCTTTAGATCAAGCTGCTGATCTGAAAGGTGACGGGAAAATCTTCTGTAAATCAGTAAAAGAAAAAAAAAAGGCAAATAATTGCGCTGGCTTTTGTTAAAAGAGTATATGCATAGAGACAAAAATATTTTAAAAACCATTTTTTCAGTATCTGGCATTTATTTTACCATAAGTATGTAAAAACTGCAGAGACATCTTAACTCTAGCTTTATTGTACCTTTTTTTAGTACTTAAATATCTTCTTAAAAGCCATCTATATGGCAGACTTTCATACCAATACAGTGCCTTGTTACCTAAGAAAATGCCTTTTTTTTTTTAATTGTTTCAGATAGTTTTTAAATAGTCCATGATATGAGCATCACTCTTATACATTGCTGTTCATCTCTGTATCTGTACTTGGCCTTGCATGCACACATTTCAAATGAATTTCTGAAAAGTAAACCGGTTTTCATTATTTTTGGTCAGCACTCTAATTCTCAGGACAGCATGTAGCACAGTTCACACATGGTCTTGTTTTTGAAGCTGTAAATCTCTCTGGAGTGATCTGGTCTCTGTGGCTTTCACTGGCTGAATGGAACCTTGTTTCTTTTGAGCACTCTTTTGTGTTGGTTTTATCATTAGGTGCCTCTTACTTGTTACAGGCTTCTAGAACACAAAAGATGAATTTTGTCGGTGGGACTGTTCCATATGTCAAAAATCATTGATGAGAAATCTTAAACTTTGGAAAAGCGTGCATACATTTTAAGGGAAGCAAAATGAAGGAAATGGTTAAAGGAAACCTGAGGCAGAGCAAGTACATGGAGAACTCTCTGTGTGTTTAAGGGCAACTGTTGTGTCGGGCCATGGTATGCGTCACTGCTGCCTCTTGACAGGTTCACCGTGGAGAGGCACAAATTAAATTCTTTCAGTTGCAGTTTTGAAGCTAAAAGTGTTTGACTGGTTCAGCCCCTGAATGGTGTTTAAGGAATAAAGGGAAAAAGAGCAGGAAGTTCTAATTGGCAAATTACTTCTTGTTATTTAGTTTGGCTTCCAAATTGGAAATTACGATAATGAGGAGCTTTGTGGGCCTTGCCCTTGAAGAGGACCAGGCAGCTTTTTGTTCAATTCCCATTTAATGTGAAGATATTCAAGGAACATATTGTAGCATTTAAGCCATCACTTTCTATTAAACAAGTATTCTAAAGTAATGATTTTTAAATCCCTCTCTGTGGATGGCTTTTGTGATTTTAAGACGTCTAAGTGAAATGTAGATTGCAAACAAGAGCTAAAAGGATTTTCTTGTTATGTAATATTTAGCAAAGTGACTTTCCATATATTTATCAAGATGTAATAGAGAAGACAGTGTTGTATGCAACAACAGGAGGACTTCATACGAACGCTAATCTCAGTAACTTGAATATTTTAATTGTATATGTAATTTCCATAATTCTAATTTTTATTTTGTTTACAATTTCATAACAACAAGTGCTATAGTTGACTTAAGTCAAGGTCACTGGGAAGGATCTGTTCCTGGAAATACATATATTAAATTGCCATTAATATGTGAAGCAGATCAAGATTTGAAACTCGAACTGTTTGGTGTTACATATATTCATTAACACAAGGAAAAAAGTCTGAAAATAACAAAAAAAGAGATCTAAAAACTTAGTTCTCTGAGAGAATAAAGTGACAGTTCTTATTTTTTTAAACATGCTACTAGTGAAAGGTTTGTGGATATTTCTCTGTTTGAGGAACAGTGAAAATCCAGATAATGGGTTCACAGACACTGGATTTGGTTTGTATTCCATGATGTGCTTTCATTCTTCCTCTTTGGTGCTTTATTAGTGCAAATAACTCCTTTCATTTTTTTTTATCTTTGCAATCTTGTCTACTTTTTGTTCTGTAGACCAGGCTGCATACCTGCTTGGTAAAAATCTCTAGATTTGTACCTCCTGAGCAAGAAGTGTTGTAGAGAAATCCATTACCAAGTTCTGTTCAAAATCCAAAGGCAGAAAGTATTTAGTGATGATGCTTTTAATGGGCCACTAAATAATTTTATGCTATCAAGAACCATTTCACACATGCACATATTTTCTTGCTTATGGTTCTGTAATTGACCCTCTTGTTAAGTTGCAAGCTCAGAATAAACAATCCTAACTAGCTGACTTTTCGTTTTTCAATGTTCACATTAATTAAAATTGTTAAGTAGAATACTAGAAGGGAGTTAATTTGTTCAGCATGTTTCCTTCTGAATTGGTTCCTTTCAACCCTAAATTTAGCCTAAAGCAAGTGCACTTACTGCCGTTTTTTAAAACCTCTTAAAACAGAGGCATGGGATAGGAACACAGTTCCTGAACTCCAGCAATGGTGCTGGATGCAATGCTCAGACTGTCTATTATTGTTTTTGGTCTGAGTAGATGACCAGTGGATGATTCATAGTCTTACCCTCCTGTCCAGCACAGAGGGCTGTTTGAGAGCAAACCCACAGGCAATTTACTCCATGGTTTTTCTTTGGTTTAAGCTGCTTCAGGAAGAAGAAAACCAATTCATTAAAAAAAAGAAGTTTGTTGTGTATGCTGTTTAGTTACACTTCTGTGTTAATTCATGTGAGCATACAACCGTGGATCAATGTATATGTGCAAATGCATATGTACATTCGTGTATTCAAGGAAACAACAGCAGCTTATACCAGTAAATTATTTAATTTTCTGCTATGTGGACAAAAATATTATTTGGAATTAGCCCTTTAAAAAAACTCGGTAGTTAATATCCCCCTTAAAAAATACAGTAATTAATATTAAAGTTTCATAGTCAGGCCGTGAAGAGGCTTCTAGATAACCTATGCTGACTTCTTCCTGTGTATCACAGGCAGTACCAGAGAGCATAATGAAAATATTTTTTATTCCTCTGGAAACTGCATGCTGTGAGCAGTAAGCAAGAGCATTGGTAAACATCTGAGCTTTCTGTATTGTTCAGGCTGAATAGAATATATCCCAGTGGCCCCAAGGAAAGCCTCTGTTCTGTTCTGGAGGAAGGGATAAGGAAATAAACCAAAGGCCCTTGCTCATCTCAAACAGGGGGAGTCTTTTCCTATTGGAATGGTCTGATAACCAATAATGCCTTGAACGTGGGAACTGGTCACACACCAGTCAGGTGTCATCTCAAAGGCAGATTCCTGCTGCAGTTTTTGAACAGTGGGGCACTTCATCTTCTGTCTGCTTTGAACCTGTGGCTGATCTCTGGTGGTCCTTGGGAAGGCCTGCCCAAGTAGAGGGAACTGACCTCACCAACATCTGGCTGAAGCCCTGGAGCATGAGATTTGGCCACACTGAATGTCACAAAGTGTTACAAGCATGTGGAGGTCAAAACAGCCAGTTTTATTCTCCCCTTTTGGCACTTGCTAGATGGAGATAGGCAGGGAGTGTCATAGATCATGAAGTATCAAAGCTAAAAGGACAGCAGCGTCCCTGCAGCAGGGCCCCTCACAAATAGGCCATTGTTTGGGTTTGGTATTTTTTCTTTTCTCCCAGGAAGTAGAGGATAAAAACGTCTTAGATATTGTAGTCTTTCTTAGAAGATTCCTTTTAAGGCCTTACAAAGTTTAAGATACATGCAGATAAAGGTATGGATGAGTTTAAGTAGACCTTGTTTTAACATACATAAGATACTTGAGAGACATTGTGTGGGGAGTTGCCAGTTTAGTTTATCTTGGCAATTCTCACTACCAAATCTTAGTACAGCCTTGAGTATGAATGTGTCCTGCTGTGGAGCACAGCCGTGATTAATTAATAACAATAAGGACAGAACATAAAAGTACTACTCAGTTTTTCCATCTCAGGCATTACTGGATCAACTTCCTGGTGATATGGCCTTTCTAAATATTGTGGTTTTTATTGATAACAATAGTTTCTGTTTCAACAGAAAGCAGCCTAAAAATAACAGGGGTATGCATGTGTGGGTTTGAGTAGGTTTCTAAGCATAATGGGTTTAGACATCTTGGATGGTGTTTGAAACACCATACAATCAATAAACATATTGAAATATCTTTCTGTGCTCTCAGATATCCTTGTGACTTTTGCTAAAGGAAGAAGATGGAGCTTACTAAAATAAAAAATAATAATTATTGGTTTTTGAAGAAAATCTATTATGTACCAGGTATCTTTTTTTTGTAGACATGAATGGACAAACAAAGGCTGATGACAATATCAAAGAAATACAGAAGCATAAAAAAAGGGGCTTAAATATTGGAGCTTAATGCTTTAAAGAGAAGTGGTGTCTCTCTATTTCAGTTGTTGTCTTTTTATGACAGAATGCCTGTCAGGAAAATGTCTTGCAGTGAAACATGGAGCCCAGTACAGAGGAAGCTCATGCCAAAGTTGTCCAAAGATGAGTAATACAAAGTAACTCCCTAGCTTTAGCACTTTAGAAACACAGTATGCATAATTATTTGTACTGTGCTGTTTTCCATTGTAACCCAAGACATGATTATAATATATCTTGACAGTATAATAGAAACGATAGAAAATTGTTATTTTAATCCTCTGTTTAAGAGTCACTTATGCTACATGTAACTTTGGTTCTTGATTTCTCTTCAGAAGTAATGCATGAAGAAGGTGGAATATTTCATGTTTCTGCTGAAACAAAGGTGAAGCAGTTAGGTAATTGTCAACCTGGTAGAAGATTTCATGTCTCTTTAGCGTAAATCTGAGATCTGAATACAAAACAGAGTAAGTGAATGATCAGCTGTCATTATTATGGTATCTTTGAGAGGCTAAAAAAAAATTATTACCCTTGATTCATTTACATATCTTTGTCCTGTGACTGTTATAAATGAAGATGGTTAATTCTTCTGTCAGTAACCCTACTGCAGTTCCAAAAGCAGAAGTACTGCAAACGCTGTAAATGGAATTTCACAGGGGCAGCGAGGCAACAGCACAATGTCTCACACAACAGGCCTGTTGGTAAAGTGAAAGAGCTGTCACTTGTAATTTATTGAAGCACACCACAGTTTTGGAGCCAAGAAGATATTTTTTTAATATAGCTTTAATGATTTTGTATCATCCTTCATAAAACCCTACCATTCACAATGTGCCACATAAGCTTCTGGCAGGGGAAGGAAGGTGCAGAGGAAAGGTAACACAATTTGTGCCTCCTATACTGGATAGTGTATTTCTTGTGCTACTTATTTTACTGTTATTTTTCATTGTCTGTATTATTTTTATTTGCTGTGCCACTGAGAGTAAATTCTCCTTTCCTTTTGTCATGCATCTTTATTGATTTTATTTGTATAGTAATAACATATGGATACAGACATAAATTATGGAAAAACAAGGTTTTTAACAATGAAGTCACTAAGGATTAGTCTGTCTACTTATGGTTCTTACACTCTGAATATATATTAAATGAAAAAATATGCTAACCACATTCCAAAAAAGCAACACTCACGTTTTTTGTCTTAAGTCCTAAAAAGTTGTGTGACTTAGTCAGATAGCTTGGTAGATGGAAGAAAGAGAAAGGAGTATTGTCATCCAGGAAAATCTCAATGAATCACCTCCTCTCTACCTTTTGGGGAGATTATTATATATCTATGTAAAAGAGGAAGAGAAGAGCACAGAGAACTGCAAAAATTTTAAATCCCCTTGGGAACAGGCTTATCCATATTTCCATATTTATTCATATTTCCTGGAGGCATGTGGCAACAAAAGGCAGTCATGAAACTGGAGCAGATGCAGGAGCCAAGCACAAAACAAAGCCCAAACTCAGTGTGGTGTATACCCTGTGGAAGGGTTTAATTACAGGCACATTCCACCAAAAAAACACGTCACAGATGTAGAATGCCTCCATATTATCACCATGTGAATTTTCATCAGCTTCTGCTGGCCTTTATGTCACCAGCATTGCCCAGTTCCTCATGAACACCAAAATCTTTCTCCTCATTATACTTTTCTCATGAACCATAGTTAGTTAAGGAGTAAATACCTTACAGTAGGATAGTCCTTTGACTCTTTCTCAGTTCCAAAGGTCCCAACTCAACCCTGTATTGTCTGTATCTATAAACCTAAAGACACAGTATGATGTTACTTCTCCTGTGCTTTCCTGTTGTTTTTTAAACTTCTTGCTCTTGAGGAGATGTACATTGTGTTGTAGTTATTCCTTGGATTGAATTGTTGAAGAGAACAGCATTTCTATTCCATCATTTTTTTTTGTCTCTTGAGCCTGCCATCTGACTCTCTTCCTCACTTTCAGGTTCAACAGACTTCTCAGGAAAACTCACTTTTAACTTTTCAGTTGCAGTGTAATGCTCTGTCGAATTTTCAGTGGTTGAAAATAAAAGTAAAGGAAATACTGACTGCCATACACAAATACAAAAAAGATATTTTATCAAACATGATTAAGAATATTAGTTCTAGACATTAAATTATAATCATTTTACAGTATCCTTGATAATTACTATTATTAATAATAATGATAAAAATGTAATAAAAAGCATGTATTCTAAAGACCCAAACAAGGCCATGCAGGATATCATGGTTCAGAACATCTCTCCTCAACTGTTTTTTTCCATAGGAATCAGATCAAAAGCAAATTACATTGGCTTTGTTTTTTAAATGCATTATGCTATTTTTTGCATTCTGATATCCTCTTTGGCAGTTGTTCTGAGTGGGGATTGAGAGTTCAAAGGAAGACAGAGCTATTTTGTCAAAGCAGATCTTAGTGATGCAGAAGAATTTAAGAGTGAAATAGTTCTTCTTGCTGCTATGCTAATAAAGGTATACAAAGAAACTGTAGCATGAAGCAGTCACACAGCTTTATGTTACCCTGTGATCATTGTGTTAAACTAATACTGCAAAGGAAAAGAAAAGGTGCCAGAACTGTTTAATGTTAGGGATCTTACTGCTCACATTTTATCTCTTGGTTAAATTGTTCTTCAGGCCAGAGTTTTATAGTGAGAGAAGTTTGTAAACTTTGCAAAACTGTTTCAAGACTGCTGAGGTTTTGTGGGTGTGTGTATGTGTGCTTGTACAGACAGGTTTGCCTATTTACATTTGTGTGTCAGTACTTGGAAGGGGAATTGATTTTAGACAGAATATAGATGAGATAATGGAGTTCCCTTCTTTTTCTGACATCTCCTTACTGATGTTGATCTCCAGTCATCTCCAATACTTCATGTTGATCAGTTTGCAGCCTGAAGTGAAAATGTCACTATAATGTGAATGCTGTGTAAGTCCTCAGGTGGTAAGGACAGTTCTTTTCTTCTGATAATAGGTCATATAATTTCATCTGGTAAATATATATTTAGATAATACTTGATGGCTAAGTGCACCAGTGTACCAAAAAAAAAAAAAAAAAAAGTCTTACCCATAATGGTTAATTCATCTCACTTAAACATTTATACTTTCACTTTTCTCCCCGCTCTCAGTTCTAGCCATGCATTTCTCTGCTGGAGTAAATGGCTGTCTAATCTGAGGAGTCTGTTCATGTGTAGCTACTTATAAACCATAATCAGGTCACATCTTAACCTTCTCTTTGATAAAATAAATAGATTAAGTGCTTAAGCTTTTCATTCTGAGGCACATTTCCAAGCCTTGACTAATACTATTTAGCTGTTCTCTGAACTGTTTCCAAATAGTCAGGTTCACATTATAAAATTGATACTAGTAATGACCTCTTAATTTCAGTAAGAATCTAACTAATATTGTGTGAAGTACAAGCATTACCTCAGTATATGTGTAAGCCAGAATGGCTTCAGTTGCAGCATCTGCAGATGCTCCTCTTGTTTGGGTTATTAACCACAATCACAGCAGCCTCTCACAATTCATAGCTGTCTCTGATAAGGTTACCCTGCCATAACTCTGCCCCTCATGCTTTGCCCCTGAAGACATGACTTTGCATTTGGCAGTGGTCCAGATTTTTCTCAGGAAAAATGTGTCTGTATACAGGAGTTGATTCAACCATTTTCTCTCAGTACCTGGGAGCTAAAACCATGCCATAATAGTGGAGGCACTCCAGTTGCTGTAGTAGTATTAGCAAATTAGTAAATTCCATTAACTCTGTAGTGCTGGAAAGTTCTGTGTGTGATCTAAGCAAGTAGGGTCCAAGAAAAGCCCTGCTAATGATCAGGTTTGGGAGATAGCTGAAGCCTTTTTAATATTTAAAGCAAACTGAAGTACAAGGCTAATCTCCACAATGCAAAATTCTCTTTCCTAACTGAAATGGTTTTGTAGTTTGCTAAGTAGCAATTCTGCTTGAAGTTCAGCAACAGCAGAAGAAGTTTGCAGATGCCTGAATATTCAGAAGCTGAATTGACCTGGTTCATTGACCTGATTCTGCTCCCAGTGAGTTGGTGCTCAGCTTTAGAGAAGCTCATTGTGGTCAATGGCAAAGGCAGTTCATCAGGCTCACATGGAGCACCCACACACGATGATTTACCCTGCTGAGAAGCACCTATTGAATCTTACATCTTCAATGGATTCCCTTAGAGCCAGCTCCTGTGTCTCTGCCATGCACATTGGACCCTTTGCCTCTTTTGAAGATCCAACCTGTGCTGTAATTGGAGAATAAGAAGTTTCTCCTGATACCTATGCAGTGTCAAGTCCTTTAAAACCTATTTTAAAATGTTCAGTGATTATTAAAATTAGTCTTTTTGAATACTTAAACTTGATGGAGGATGGGCAAATAGGCATCTGTACATATGTTCACATGCAAATATTTCCACGCATAAATACACACGTGCAGGCAGTGCAACTTCTGCAAAAGCAGCTGCTTTTATAGCCAGGTACATACCAGGCTTCACTAATCCATCATAATGCCAGTGAGTTCCCTGGACAGCCTTTTGTGGGGCTCTTGTTGTCATAGCACTGTGGTTATGCTGTATTTGATATTCTTGGTGTGGGCAGAGGTGACAATGACTTTGAAGTAAACACTTAACGGTGTTTAGTCAGCTGTGTGTTAAATGTTATGTATCATCATACCTTATTGTTTGGAGATTTACATTCTTGCTGGTACTGACGTGCAGTGGCTTGGCTTTAAATGAAGATACAAGTAAACAAAGCATGTTTTGTACCAAAGTATCAAAGACCAAATGTGGAATGTGAATATGAAATACTTCTTTGTTTTTCATTTGTTGGAGTAGGAGAAAGTTTAACAATTAAAGTAGACTAGCATTAATAGTTAACAATATGAAGTTGTTGGTGTAGGTTGTAGAAGTTGGTGAAACTGGGATGGAACTAAATTTATTGATTTATTCAAATTTAATCATCTTGCAGAATTGAGTTATACGACTTCCTCTCCTTCTTTATAGGTTAAAACCAGATCCCGCAGAATTCCTTATCATTTTTATTGAAGGATTTGTTTGTGTTGTAGTGGATTTCCCCTAGTTTTTCCTCAACTAGAATACAGTTAGATAGTAGCAGGGAAATACCAGCAACAAGAGTATCAACAAAATTTGAATACAGGTAGAATGATCTATGAATCATTTCAATTTGGATGGAAGACATGGGTTTTTTTTTTTTTAAATCACTAGTGAGTCTACTGAATCTCCTGTATGAAAGACTGATTTTCTGAACTATAACGTGACTGTTCTTTCTAGTCTCTTACTGAAAACTTTAATCCACTCTCAGGGAATCTAGCGTGATGTGGCTAAGTGAAACATTGAAGTTTTGATGAAACAGAACTGTTTTCTGTGTTGATTAGCTGAAAGCATAAAATTTTACTAATTTCTGCCAGTTAGCCCTGGAGCCAGGCTGTGGCTTCCCTTTTTGAAGGTAGCCAATAACTGCTTTTAGACCCAGATTTTGGACCCGACCAAACTGCATGTGGATAGAGAAGGGCCAGATGAGTATGAAAGTAACATTTTTCTGCAGTGTTTTGAAAGATCCTATGTTTTCTATGCTTTTTTTTTTTTTTGAGCTGTAATAACTTGGGGTTTAATTTTGCCAGACCAGCAAGAATTTGGATTTAAAAATATGTACGTGTTGCCTCTGGAGGAGTTGATCTGTCTCTGCAGAAGAGATACACCCCCTTTATGACCCCAGCTTCTATCATTTGAGGCTTGTGCCCTTGAAGTGATACTAGCAAGGGGAGAGCTGCTGGGGAGTTCACAAATACAAGTAGTGCCTGAAGCTGTAGGCTTGGCTTCATTTGCATTTCAGTTTGCTTTGGCTGATGAACTGAGTCTCCTCAAGAAGATTTAGATCTTTCACTTCTCAGGTGTGCTGGCTTTTGGAGTAAAAGACTAAGATGGCCAAAGACACTCTGTCCTTGTCCCTCTCTCTCAAAATTACATTGTATGTGAGTGAGAAAGGAAATCCTACCTTTCAAACACAGCAAAATTAACAGAAACAGAAAATAAACCACCAAAATGTTTCTGCTTGGGAAACTAAGCTATAATGCAAGTGTATACAGTCAAGGATAAGCTTCTGAATAATATATCTAAGACAGACATGCTTTCAAAATTATTCTACAGTCCTGCAAACCCCCTTTTCCATGGCAGCATAGGAATACATGTCCAGGAAAACATGTTCCAGGTGTTAACACTTTGTTCTGATCCTCAGCTGTGTACCACGCTTCTTGTGACAGAGGTTTCCATTACAGTGTTGCATCCTGAAGGAATGTGCTCTCTTCCACTGAGGATAAGGTAGGTGTTAAACAGATGATAAAGTTTACAGGAATAGATTTTTATCACTGTGTTCATTAGTCATGCAGACACATTGAAGTCTTTCCCCACTGGACAGTGGTCTGGTTTCTCTTTCTTCTCACCACCTAGGAATCAGCAAGGAAAATTTAAGTTTACAAACCCCTTGGATATACCTTATGGAAAAAAAAAAAATCTATTTCCATCAACAGTACTTAAACTCTTCTCAGGAAGTATGATCAGGCTTTTTTCCCACACTTTCTTGTTCTTAACATGACACCTTTTGCTTACTTTATCCTAAATATAGACTGAACTGTAGTCATTGAACTATTTGTTCTGAGCAGCAGTACTGGAGACCATAATAAGGCTGATTTGCACACAGATTTCTTGCTCTTTTTCTGTAGTTCTGACAATTTACTTCATGGTCTGCATTTGAAATGTAAGCTTTCATAGGGTCCTTTATGAACCACCTTAACCTCTGGATTTCCTGAAAAAAAATTCCACTCTTTCACAGCAAATTTTCTTCCTGTGCTTAGTGGTAAACAAGTGTATATGAAATACTTGAATAATTCCCTTTATGCAAATTATAAACAACAATCACTTACATAAATACCTTTTCTATAAGAAAAAGGGCATTTTGAAATTAAAAAATGTGTGAAGTAAAAGAACAATTGACTAAGTCTACTAGCTTTTGGTTAAGTGTTGCTTGATTTATATAGGTTTCTCTGTTAAGAACCTTTCCCTTTTGGTAGTCGTGCTCATAATAGTGATATTTTCTGACTTTACTGATAAAAGGGATAGGGCTTTTTTTTTTTTTTCTAAGGCTAGGTTCTACATGCCAATAATAGTAGCAGTAGTACTTTAAGTGATGATGGCAGCTCTGAAGGTTATCAGGTGCTTCAGTAATATTGAGAGGAAATAGTGAACCATCTCTTTTCCTTTGTGCTTTGATATATTGCTGTCAAGTTTTAAGACACTGTTCCTGAATACTGTTTTCATTCTTACTTTGAAACATTGAGATCTGTTGTAGAACCAAGTAAGTGTAGTGATAGTAAGAATATTTGGAAAATTTTATTCAGATTTTATTTGGCTTTTGGCACAAACCTTTTTGGTCTACATGCTTTGGTATGAAAGGTGTTCTTATAACACCCTTAATTATTATAAAATTTTTTGCATCATTCAAGGGGATTCATAGCACATGGTGTTTAATCACAGAGGTCTTACTCTAGAGCTTTATTCTCTGTAGAATTACTTAGGCCTTTTCTGAAGAGCTGAAGAGTTAAATAACACTAGTTTTGTTTGCTGTTATCCCAGCATATCTTTATTGGAATTGAGAGTTATGTTTTCATAGTCTCTGCTGTCTGTAGTTTTATGGTGGCAAGGATCAAGGATGATAATCATCATTTTCCCAGGTACACAGTAGGGTTTGTTAGAGAGAAGTGCTGTTATGATGTGGTGAAAGTTGAGAAACAATGGGATATCATTGATTTCTGAAGGATAAAGTATCACTTCATAAATGGACAGCAGTTCATTGATATTCATCTGTTTATTAATCAGAAGATCAGCAGTTACATGATTCACCTAAGAGCAGGCATAGAAGGGGGGAGGTTTGAATTTGAATTTGTGAATATCCAGGGCTCCAAGGTGTGGCTTAATATGAATTATGTTCTCACTGTGATGTGCTAGAGCCCAATACTGCAGAAGTGCAAGAGTCCTTATCAGAATCTGTTTTACCGCAATGCTTCAATAAAATGTGGCAATCCATGCAACCTGTGAGTATCCTTCTGAGGACAGAATATGGTCCTAAGAGTATGTATGCACCTTGGGTTTAGATATCACAAACTATTTGAGCTTCTGATTACACTGGGTGTAATCACATCCTCTTGATGTGTGTGCATGTGGACACAAGTTTACGTTTACTTGGGAACAGGGTATGCTTTCCTTGCTGCACACATTTGGTTGTTGGTATGTTAATGGAAGCCTTTGTATAAATTGAGTGGAAATTATGAGTCACAGTTTCCTTTCTTTCCCTCTCTGTACCTTGTACAATAGTAAGGAAGGCATGTTACTGTTTAGTACAGAGTGCTCTTCAGAATCAATATTCCTTAGCACTTCTTCCTGTCCTTGCTGCAGTGTGAATTACTTTATCAGATTATCAGAGGGAGGATGGAGGAAATAAATTAGTAATGAAACAGTTAAGCAATGACTTCTGAAGTGTTATTCTCTTACTTGTGTCTGTAAAATGCAGAAGTTGCAGTCCCCATTCTGTAACACCATATCCAACAACACTTAGTGGACCTCTATTTTAGCCTACAAAAGGGTGGGGAAAAGCTCTCTGCTCTTGTAAAATGCTTTATTTTTTAGTCTCAGCTGACTTCTATGCTACAGGTGATGATCTTGTAGGCGTCAAGGTGTATTTCAGACATGTATAGATATATTGGCATTTGTACTTCTTTCTTATAGACTGAGAGGTGTTAACACACCACGTATGAATCACCTTAATTAAAATATGGTGCCCAATGAGTATGGAAAGAAGCAAAAACCAAAAAATCTCCTTGTAAAAAACATTATTCAAATTACTCCTTTTATGACTAAACCAAATCCTTCTTCCAGCTCTGTGCATCAGGATGAATTGCAGGCTGTGTGGAAAACCATTGCAGGAGTTGAGCAGAGCCTGAAGCACCTGTGGCTCAGACCCACTGTCTGTGATGCTCAACTTCTGGCAGAACAAGTCAGTCAAAAATACTGCTTTGTATGCTAGTGAAAAATATTTTATAACGCATGTGGAGATAGATCCACTAGAAACTTTCTCCTCAGCTTGTTACTTAGAGTTGAAATCATCATTAACATCATAGGAAACATACCATATTTTTTCTAATGAAAGCATAACTTGAGGTAGCACAAATATGGTTACTGAGGCAGTCTCATATATCCAGTTTTCACATGCAGGAAGTTTGAAGATAAGGCCAAAGTGATTTTTTCCATTACAAACTTTACATGAAGGAGGGGGCTTCCTGCATATCTGTGTTCTCATTCCTCATGTTCATTTAGTAAAATATTATCTATTAAATCACAAAATAATGTAACTGATACATTGATACTTCCATCTGAATCAATCAGCTGGTTTAAGGTCTGGACAGAGATGTCTGTGAGGAGTTTTCTGTCATAAACAGAATCTTTTTTTGTGATGACAAGGCCATAGACAGAGCAAAAACCACAAAGGAACTTATCTTTCCACCTTCTGTGCTTTGCTTGTTACTGGGATAAGTGAAGCTTTCCTCTACTGTTGGCATTCTGGTGAATGCTAAAGTTGTTCTTATTCTCCCTCATTTCTGTCTTGAAACATGCTTAGTGAAGGGGAAACAAGAACCAATCCAAAAAAAAGTCTGTACGAATGCAGACAGAAAAAAATATGTAATGTAAGTAAACAAAAACTTGTGAATGGTGTGGTGGGGTTGATGATGTAGCAGTTTTGGCTACAATTAGTCTTTCACTGTTTTTACTGTTCATACATAAACTTTATCATTAATTGGAAATGCTTTTTAGACATCATTAATTTTAAACCAGATTGTAAGCTCTTTATTCTTAGTGTTGAATAGGAAGTCATTCAGTTGAGTGATTTTATTGAATGTGCTTTTGAGAAGTAGAGGCTTGGAAACAGACATGAGAAAACAGTAATAGATATAAAAGAAATAATAATTTTCGTTGTGTAATATTGATGGTTTTCAAAGGAGTTTATTTAAAAACAGAACATGTGTTCTTTTAAATCAGCTTCTCTTTGGGGTTTTTGTTTCTTTATCTGTTTTTTTTTT
>VZRH01004421.1:592625-636425 GCA_013397555.1 Urocynchramus pylzowi
CCCCCGCCTCAGTCAGTCAATCAAACAAACAAGCAAAATCTCTACAACACAAAAATCATCAGAAAAAATTCCCCAAACCAACCTCTCTGCAGGGGCCCTCTGTGTAACACTGTCTTTCCTGGTGTAAGTGATGGGATAGTGAAGAGCGGGGTGCCTTGGGCACTGAAAGAGCAGCACAGAGAGCTTCCTGGGCTGTCACTAGGCATTCAGCTAAGCTCTCCTGCCCTGCACACATCTTCTGGGATCTGTGGGCAGGATGCCTGCCTTTCCACTGGCTGCCAGGCTTGTGTGATAGTGGCAGCAGAGCCCTCCTTCCTGGGGCTGCTCTCACAGGTGGTGGGAGGGCTGGTCTCTGAAGTCCCTGCCCTGGGACAGTTTTTGCTGTCCAAAAGAGAAAGAGAAAAGTACAATTCATGTTCTGCTGAAGGTGATTGTCATTCTTCTTGCTTCTCTCTTTTGCCCACTGTTTGCCAAGCTGCCTGGACCCAACCCAGTGTTTAATGAGCTGCAATGGGATGGAGCTTCTTAGTCTGGGTTTTTCCTTTTGCAGCTTTTTGAAGTGTTTACCCGGGAAACTATCTGCTCAAAGTCTTTAGATCAGCAAGGATCAACAGACAACTGCTGAGGCCAGCCCTGGAGCCTCGTGGGGAACTACTCTCAAACTGTCTAGCTTCCCTTGACCGTAGAATAATTCTGAGATTAAGAGCTTGTTTAAAGAAAAACACATATCACTGCTCAATGGCAATTGTATCTGAAGGTCTGTGCTTTTCTGCAGTCACTCAGGCTTGCACAGTGTCAAAAAATCTGTGTAATGAAACTTAAAGCTATTGAAGCAACAGGTTAATTATTTCCAGAACCCAGATGACAAATGATCTCAGCTGTAGACTCTTTTTGACTGCATTCCCTTTGCAGTGGATGAATGTACAAAAAGAAATTGCAATAATCACTAAACCCCCCATTCTGTCTGAAAATGGTATTTGGGAAGAGTACAGGGAAATAAAAGGTGATGGGAGATTATTACCAAGAAATGTGGAACAAAGTTTTGGTAATGCCTGGCTGTCCAGGCTTTTTGGTGTGGTTGGAAGGCAGTGAAGATACAGGTACTTCCCTCCAGTTCACTTTGTAACAAAGCTGGTGGAAAATAAGTGGAAATCTGCAGCTAGTTTCCTGTATTAGTTTTGAAGGTGTAGTTAACAGCCATACCCAGTGTTGTGACAACTTAAGATACTGGAGTAGCACATATGACAAAAGATTGATGTTGAATGACAGCCTTCGATGGTCAGATATGAATGTAAGTAAGGACTGGAATAAAAGAGCTCTCTTCTTGCCAGAGAAGTATTCTGTGCATCTTGAAAAATTGCATTTGTAGCATATTCACAGCATTTGCTCCTTAAAATTGTACTTTTAAATTAATCTTTTTTAACCTATAATTTGATGTTCCAGTTAGTCTTTAAGTAACCTTTCAGTTCCTGGTTAGTGTAATCTGCAGGAAAACATAAAATAAACTGAAATCTTATAGATAACACTGTCTGAAAAACAGAAAACTGTCTTATACAGCATCTGGAATGATCTGTTCCCTCAAATTTATATGTGGAACATAGTATAAATCAAAGGTCTACGGAATTTTTCAGCAGAGCCAAAGCAAAAGGCTGTAACAGAGAAGCTACCTGAATTCATCACGAGGTGATAAAATCAAAGAAAGGTCTTATGGAAGAATTCTTTGTGAAAAAAATCAAGAGTTAAGTATCAAAACTCTGCAAAACTCGAGTGTTTTCTTCAGCCTAATTAGGTTGCAGTTTCAGTGACTGAGCTATAATTTCTTGTTTAATGGAATGACATAAGAAGGGAAGAGGATTATGAATACGAGTTGAAAATCTCTTTTCAGTAACGTTATTGCCTTGTCAAGCAGCAAGACTGTATTTATCACACTTTCTCCTTAGAAATATTATCTGGGTGCTGAAAGGTTCTGACTTACAATTTTGCAGAAACAGACTTGACTAGCATTCTAATTAGGATGAATTGTGGCTATTTTTGTGAATAGGGAGAGCTACTAAAAACACATTTCCAACTGGAAATTAATTTTCTAAAAAAATTTAATTATTTCTTTGATGCTTGTTTTTATTTTGTTGGGGAGAAGCTTGTATATACATTTGCTAGTTCCTTTTGTCAACTTAAATTGTTAGCAACTCTGCCATCTGAGTGTGGGATGGTATTTGTGGCTTTTCTTTGTTTTTCAAAAAGAAAGCAAGGACAGGTCTGCAGATTGGTTTTGCTTTTTTTACTCTTTGTTGCAGGAGCAAATTTTTATTAGCTAATGGAAACATTTTGAACATTTTTTTTTTTTGGCAATTTAGTAAACATTTAGAGTTTTCATCCTGCTAGAAACTGAAAGACATTAATGGAATATAATGTGACAGCTTAATGAGGCAATATCTACTTCACCTGCTACTCATTTCTTTCCCCATAAAAAAACATTGCTAAGTCTCAGACTTGATTCCGTTTTTGACAGCAAGCTTTATTCACATGTTTATTCTGTTGGCAGCATTTGCTTCAAAATATCAGAGAAAAGAAAGAACTGAGTATTATTTATGCTATGTGCTAGCAAAGTTTTGAAGCAAAAATGCTTGGCATAAGGCTTCACTTATTTTTTATTTTTGAAGCTCTTCTCTAACAGAGTTTGAGCATCAGAAGGACAAGATCTTTTTCTGTGTTTCACGTGAAGGCTGGAACAGGAATTAATTCCTGACTTTTATTACCTTTGAGATGGACTTGTGTTGATATCAATTCTGGATTCAGTTTGGTTTTTTTTTCCTTTTTTTTGATGGGTACTGTAATCAAAAGTGTGTAAAGTAGAATTTATGGTTTCTAAATTACATGATTATTCCTTCCCTCTGCAGCAGAGAAACCATTAGTTCTCAAGCATGTTCCATAATGTTATCAGTTGTGGGACTTTTTATCTATTGATAAAGCATGAGGTTTTGTTTGGTTTCCAGATATAAAGTACTCAGTTGGAATGTAGTACACTGTAGGCAGCAAACATAGCATATGTTCCTGTACCTTTCCTGCTCTATATGACTTCTGCAATGTCTGGAGGTGATTAAGAATATGGAAAACAAGTTCTCATGAATATGACCACATCTGTCTTTTTAACAAAATTCTCCTATGGGGTTTGAAATTCCAGCATTCTGAGCTCCTTAGAAACCCTTTCAGTAACTGAAGGATTTTTCAGAGCAATATTTAATGGGTTGTATTTAAAGAAAACATCATGTATTGTGGCAAAACAGAAGGGAAATAGTGTCTCAGTCATCAGCTACAGGAGCATTTTGTGGTTCCTTCCTCAATAAAATCACTGGTGATTTTAACTGCAGTTTTCTTTTAAGCAGATAAAACCAAATGCTTGATCTTTATTCTTTTTTTTTATTTTTAAATTTTATTTTATTTTTATTTTCCAAAGGCCTAAGGTTAAATATTTTTAAGTCCAAGTTCTCTTCATTTGTCTAGTATCTTAATCTGTGACACTCGGGTCAAGTGGAAGGTTAGTTTCTATCAGGGAATTAAGTAGACTGTGAGACAGTGTTTAAATACTACTGTAGGTGCCTTCTCTTCCTGCTCTGGAGTATGTATGCAAAAATAAAGCTCTGCTTTACTTTATTTTCTTGTGGTCATAAGAGCTCCTCAATGGATGGATGTGCTGCAAATACAAGGATTTTACATTATATCAGTCCTGAGTGGCCAGATACTCTCTTGGGGCTGTTCATAGAGAAAAACAATAGCTTGTTTGTCATGAGTTATATTCTCTGATGGCTCTGACATGGAAGGCCAGTGTTCTGCAATGCCACAAAACTGACAGTCAAGTCCAACATGGAATTCTGCTGTTTTCTATTGGTTTTCAGCTGTTAATGTTACCTACATTTCTTTGGAGTTTTCAGTGAAAATTAGCTGGCCAAATAAGCATATATTAGAAAATGGAAACAAAAAACAGCCCCTTGAGGTATTGTGGATTTTCTCTGTGAATCCAGCTCCAGCATTTCCCTGAGTGACAGAACACATTGTCCGACAAGGAACCCCTTACAGTGGGAAAGAGATGAAGGTACAATTTCTGTGATTCTTATGAATGCCAAGGTCTTGGTATAAATTCAAGACCAAGCTAAATTTTTCTTGTGGTAGAGTTTAATGCTAGTAACATTAAATGAATTGTTTGGATAATTGATGTTCCTTAGACTGGTATGTGAAGGAGAACCATGTGAGACTGTGTATCTGTCAGATTTTTTTACAAGGGCCTGGATGTGCTCTGATAACATTCTTCTTAAATATAAGTGAGACTGGAGCTTCTGAGGCTATTATTGGCTTTCACTGGTCTTTGATGACAGTATTTCCAAAGAGTTTGTTGAAGGAAACAGTACATATTTTATAGTATTTAATAGTACAAAAGGTTAAGTTTCATGACATTTATTTGAAAAAATGGTAGCAACTTCAGCATACATTTCCAATAAGGTGAGACACAAAGAACTGCTGCTTATAGATTTTTCACTAGGGAGAGAAAAGAAAACTCTATCAGTAGCTCAGTCAGCCTGGTGTGTATGCAGGGAAAGCCCAGGAGAAGCAGAAAGAGACAGCCAGATGTCAGCTTGGTGGGGAAATTTTTATCCATTTCTCTTCAGGTTATGGGCTGTTTCATGAGAGAATGAATGGTAAACATATGGAATAAGTTACGGGGAAGTTATTTTGAAGTAAAAAGCATAAATGAATTCAAATGACACCTAGACTTCTTTCTAGAGGAAGGCAGTATTGAGGGATGTTGTGAGAAAACAGGATGGATGAATTAATGCCGTCCCAAAGTAAGGAGATATTGAGAGCCAGGTGGCCTTTTCATCCTAATGTTTCTGTGTATTCTTTTTTTTTCAATTCCTTGAGTACTTTTGTTCTGAAGTATCCATCTCCAGCTTGGTTCTAGGGAAGTGAAGCTAAAATATGGGTATTGTAGTGTTGTTGGTTTGGTACCAACTGTATTGCTGTGGACAATAGAGAACATTTTGCCACTAGTTCACGTTTTTATGGTCTGTTGAGATGTCATGAGCTGTGATATTAGTTTCAAAATATGACAAAACTGACAAGTTAACTGAGACTAAGGTTATTGCCTTTAGGCAACTGGAAGGAATTGCCCTTCACAAGTAGAGTACCATACCACATTAGGCACAGTGGTATAGGGAAGACTGTGCTGTATGGGATGGTTAACAAGAATGCTCAGTATGGTGATCAATTTATTACTCGAGGAGACAGTAGGGAACCATTTAAAGTAGCCATTCCCTGTGTTATTTTGGTCCATTTGGAAGGCTACCTATTTACATATTCCATCTCTTTTTTTGTCATCTTCACATAAATTGCTATTTTGGTCTGATCTTACTTTGTTGAATATAACTAAAAATAAACTTTCCTATCAATGTAATTTGCTCCTGTCTGAGATCATCTAGGACTTGTGTCTTAATTGTGCTTTGTTGTAAATGTGATATGATACAAATGAGGCAAAGTGAAATATTCTCCTTTCCTGCTTGGGGACCATCTCTCCATGGTGCTGTATGTTCCATGACTTAATTTTCAATAAAATTGTAGGAGGCTTAGTTGGAAATTAATGCCCTCACAGTCCTGTGCTCACTGCAGAATCAAAGAATTGATTTAGGTGTAGCTAAGTGAAAAAAGCTTCTTCACATTAACTGTTACAGTTATACAGTGTTCGGTATCATGGATCTCACATAAAAATTGTAGAAAAAAAATGTTTTTTTGAATTAGTGCAAGAGTTATTGAAATCTGAACAGTTCATTATTGTTCCAATGTCTCTGGTTTTATTTTGTTTTCTACCAGAAGCCTTTCTTGAACTGCAGTATTTACGTTCAGAGCCTTTGCTCACAAGACTCCCCACAGCAGGTGATCCTGTCCTTGTCTGACTGTGCTTTTACACTGAAAAGTATGAAATAAAAGCCTTAGTGCAAACAGTACAAATAAATACACTTACTGTGCATTGTAAAATCAGAGAATTTATGTTTATACTTAAGTGCTAAGAGATCTCACTGTATAATTGTTTTGAAACAGAGTGAAGAAAACTTTATGTTCATGTGGACTACTGTGTCTGGCTTCTTCTCCCATCTGGCCTTCCTTCCTTCATCCTCATACCCTCCAAGGGCCTTGCACGGTTGCTTTCCTTGCGTGTAATCTGTCCCTTGAGCTTTGTTATTTTAAATTTTTCTTCACTTACACAAGTCAAAATCTGGAATTCCACTTCCAGATGTTTTAGATCAAGTACAAGAGATAGGAATGACTTCCTAAAATTCAAGGGTGATTGTGTGAGATCTGAAAATAGAGATCGGTGGTGGTGGAAAAAAGCCAGCATCACACTGCTTTGTGAGCTGAAGCATCTAATTGTAACTAGAGGGGAAAAGTAAGTTAGGTGTCAAAATGTGTTTAGTATTTCTTTTTGTTGGTACTAAGGCAGCAATAAAAGATGTAGTTTCACATGATGGTGGGAGAATCAGGAGTAGTATTTGGTGTTTGTTGACTAAAGAAAATGGGATTTTAATGTAAATATCTCCCCAGAAGGAGGCAATAATTATGTGGCTCCTTGGAAGAGGAGTTCAGAAAAGCTTTGTTAATTGTTTCAATGCTGTTCATGCCAGAATCAACCATTTAAGCCATTATTACCTTTCTCTCACTGGTAAAGCACTCCAAAACTCCTGATGAAATTACTCATTTACTGAAGATGCTTAGTGGCTTCCTGTAGCCTGCTGAGGTCATTTATGCAGCTGATGGTGGCATCATGTTGGGGGATGCTGAAGGCGCATAATTTGATCATGGACCGTGGGAAGGAGGATCAGATTCCCTCTCTTTCCCTGGAGGAGGTGGCAGCTGGGATGAGGTTACCAAAGGTGCTGTTGGTTGGTTTCTCAACCTGCCGCAATGAGGTGCTGGTGGGAAGGTGAGTGTGTAGGAGAGAGCGGATGGAGGGCAGGAATGGTTCCTGCCGTGCCTGCTCGGCCAGTGGGACTCGGATCCGCTGCTCCAAGCCCTTGTGGCTTCAGAGCATGGGCACGAGGCAACTGCTGGGCAGGAGAGCACGGGCACAGCAGCGCCGACAGCGGCACTGAGGCACGGCTCTGTCCAGCAGAGATTGGACACTGCTCAACTGCACTGCCTCCAAAATGGGAAGTAAAGTTAGCCACCCTGCAGGGGAACGTCCTCTAACCTCTGTGATGGTTTAAGTACAAAATATCATCCCTCTGCAGGTTTGGCCCTGGGAGAAGGCAGAGGTTGAGGTTGCACATAGTTCCTACAGAATTGAGCTCTTAGTCTGTTCAGCACCTGAGTTAGTAACAGCCCCAACCTCAATCAATTAATCCACTTTATATTTTTTTTCCTGTAAAATAAACCAGGTGGCTTGATTCCCAGTTGCTTGTCTTTGATCATTAAACTATATGCCTTCTCAGATATATGAGTACCTTGTGATAGGCAAGCCAAGTGGATCAATGGAGCTGTGTGTTTTCTTGAAGTTTTTGTTAAGTTGTGGAATGAAACACAGCTTATTTTGAACCGAGACAAAAAATATATTTCTCCTTCACAGCAATGAAGGGAATTGGTTGAGCACGGGTTTTCCTTCCAAAAGCACTCCTTCTGTACTTCATACTTTTGCCAGTTTCACGTGGAACTTCCTGAATTTCTCTCTCACTACATGTATAATGTAATATATGTGTGGTATTGAAATGTGGCTAGAGTATTATTATCTTTACTAAAGACTAGCATGGCTGCCTCCATGGAACGATTGTAATACACTCGCTTTGCATGAAAAGCTTGTTCTTGTTCCATTAATGGTTATGTAAGCAGCACTAAAATATTGCCTCTCCCTGTCTAGACATCAAAAAATACTGGATTTGGAAACCTCATCCTAACACTGAAGTTTTAGAACAAGCTCAACACTTGCTACCCAATAAGTTGGTAACCTCTTTTTCTGACAGGTTTACCTTTCCCAATCAGGGAGTAAGATCCTTTGAGCTCAAAGTGAAACTGCTTTCCCCTGGAAAGGGAAAGTATTGCCAGTAGAGAAGCCGTTACATAATACCCTGTAGACAAAATAGTGGAGGCGGCACATTGTTCAGTAATCTGACATGTTCCTTTGCCAAACAGTGATTTCCATGAAAAAACTTGTTGGCATAAGGAACTTGATGCATCGTGTCACTCTATCCCTGTCTCTCCTTCCCCGTACGTATTAAATTTCTTACAAACAGGTGAAGTGATCTGAGTGAGATTAGCCAGTGTTCCAAGTTTGCTAAACAAAGAACTGGAAACAGCAGGAGTGCTTTCAAGTGATGGTGATGACGGCTGGCGTAAATTTGGGATCAAAGCTAGTCTCATACTAAAAAAAAAGTTTAATTATTATTCTGAAAGAAAGAGAAATGGAAAAGGATACCTATTCTGCCATGCCCAAGATAATTAAATTAGACTCAAGCATACTTGCTTGCACATTAGGAAATATTCCCTAGCTTAGAGCACAGCAGGTGGCTCCTCGTGTCTTCTAAGTCACTTCCTTTGGATGTGTGGGCTTTGACAATATATTTTTAGAGAATAGCACTGACAAAAGGTAATACAATTCAGCAGCAGCTAGGTCTCTGAAAATTGTAGGCATTCCAGTGCTCCTTTTATTTCATATGGTCTGTGTTAAACCAGCCCATTCCACTTCAGCTACCGAGTGCCACTTTCTCTGTGGACAGACATACTCAGTTGCTTGTGTCTTCCAAAGCGAATGCCAGCTTTAAGCAATGTAGCAGCACTGCATCTGCTTTAATAAAAGCAGCATGCTGTAAGTCCAGGATTTTTTCAGGAAGCACATGATCTTGATGAAATACTGTAAATTACTGTCCAAAGCAAAGAAGGCCTTAGTGAACACTCTGTCGTAGAGTGATACAGTAGGATTGCATGGAGGAGGTCTTTGGAAAGTCAGTAGAGCATCTGTCCCTCTGCAGATGTTGTTTCCTCATTGTTTCAAATGAATTTCATTTACCACTCTAAGAATGGCATTTCTTATTTACTTAGAATAATGCAGTATCTGTCTTCGAAGTTCGCATGCCTGCAGCAGCCCTGTGATCAGAAACAGCTCCTTGCTGTGAAGTATTGCTGCAGTGGTGGTAAACTCCTGTGCAGACCTGCCAATAATATGAATAGTAATGAATATCTTCTGTAAAGCCTCAGAACACCTAGAAATGAGATGATGGCATAATTCATCAGTAAGTTATTTTACCTAGATACTGTTTGAAGTCAAACGATGGAATTTCTGTTTGAAGTAATGAGATCAGGAGAATAAGTGCCTGTCCTCAGGAAACAAATCAGTTGAGAGGCTCCTGAAGAGAAATGCAAACCTTGTTTGTACCTTGGCCTTTTCCCTTACCACACAACAACCCCCGTCAATGTCCATTACATTTACCCATCAGCCACTCTAAACTTTTTGACGTCAAAATCTGATGCAGTTTTTGGTATTTTCTTTTTAGATGTTGAGCTCTTACCAGGCAAGGGTTGATTTTCTCTTCTTAGGTAGTACTTTGGCTCCCTTCATTAGGGAGTCATTCTTGGTGAGGAGCTGGACCTTTCTCAGGCTTCAGCTGTGTGAAGAGTGTGGGTCCCACCTTTCCACCTTGGTCTCTTCATTGCGTTGTTATGCTCAAAAAACCCTTGTGTCATGTGGAATTTACCTCGAGCCCAGGGTCTGTTCTTAACCAGGTGAAAGGATTTTAGTATTGTTGACTTAAAGTAGTACATACAGGATTCCTCTTTCTAGAGATTATTTTGTGAGAGTTATTTCTTTTCATGAGCCCTTGCCTAAAGTAAAATTGCCTCAGAAATTCTCCAAGTTATGAGTAGACAAAAGCTGCAGAGACTAGAATTAAAATATTATCAGGGTTTTTTTATCATTTTACCGGATTCTCTACATGTGGCCAATATAAAATCAAGCTAAGTGGTATTTATTTTTATCTTTTCCCTCAAAGGGCTTGAATTGTAAAAGGTATCTCATAGTTTTAACTTAGTTCTTGTTTTTTCTAGTTTGTTTACCTGAGCTTACAGATGATCCACCAAATTATTTTTGTTTATTTTTTTTGTAGGTTGAATTAATACTTCAAAGCTTGCTTTCCCTTGTGGCTTATTGGGCAGTGAAGTATCACAATATGCATTCAAAGTAAGAATTAGTAATTCTGTTTGACTAATCTCAGAGCTCTCAAAACTTTCCAAACAGATGGCATGAAATGCATTGCCAAAGCCCCTGCATTACTGCTGAGCAATGTAAATTATTTAATTGAACTCTGACAGCTTCCTAACCAAACCATAAACCTTACATTGTGCACTAGGTACACATATGGATTAAGATAAACTCTTCTGTAAGTAATAATAAATGAAAAAGGATTCCCATATAAGTTGCAGGAAGAGTTATAAAAACATACTGCAAATATTGTTTATAAACAAGACAATCAGTTGCTATTAGCGTACCACTGTGAATATAAGTGGTCCAACCTCGGGCAACCTGCTTAGTGCCTGAGGGAAAGACTGTTTCTTCCTGGACTCCAGCAAAGCCTTTGACACTGTCTCCCACAACATTCCCCTGGAGAAGCTGGCAGCCCATGGCATGGACAGGAGCACTCTTCACTGCACTAAAATGTCTGGAAAGCCAGGCCCGAAGAGTGGTGGCGAACGGTGCTGCATCCAGACGCCAGTCGTGTCTCCCAGGGATCTGTGCTGGGCCCAGTCCTCTTTGACACCTTTATTGATGATCTGGATGAGGGGATTGAGTCCACCATTAGCCAATCTGCAGATGACACCAAACTGGGGGAGAGCAGTCCTCTGCTGGAGGATAGGAGGGCTCTGCAGAGGGACGTGGACAGGCTGGAGCCATGGGCCAAATCCAACAGTATGAGATTTAACAAGACCAAGGGCCAGGTTCTGCACTTTGTCCTCAAAAAGCCCCTGCAGCACTGCAGGCTGGGGACAGAGGGGCTGGACAGCAGCCAGGCAGAAAGGGACCAGGGGGTGCTGATTGATAGCAGCTGAACATCGGCCAGGCTGTGCCCACGTGGCCAGGAAGGCCAAGAGCATCCTGGCCTGTATCAGGAAGAGTGTGTCCAGCAGGACAAGGGAAGTTGTTCTTCCCCAGTACTCAGCACTGGTGAGGCTGCTACCTTGAGTGCTGTGTGCAGTGCTGGGCCCCCCAAATTAGGAGGGATTTTGAGATGCTGGAGATTGTCCAGAAAAAGGCAATAAAGGCTGGCAGTAGTCTGGCACACATGAGGAGCAGCTGAGGGAGCTGGGGGTCTTTAGCCTGGAGAAAAGGAGGCTCAGGGGAGATCTTTTCACTTCCCTGAAAGGAGGGTGTAGCCAGGTGGGGGTCAGTGTCTTCTCCTAGGCAATCAGCAATAGGACAAGAGGACACAGCCGTAAGCTCTGCCAGGGGAGGTTTAGGTTGAACATAAAGAAGAAATTCTTCACAGAAGGGGTAATTAGTCATTGGAATGGGCTGCCCAGGGAGGTGATGGAGTCACCATCCCTGGAGGTATTTAATGAAAGATTGGACATGGCACTCAATGCTGTGGTCTGATTGACATGGTGGTGTTCAGTCATAGGCTGGACTCGACAGTCTCAAAAGTCTTTTCCAGGCTAGTTGATCTTGTGATTCTGGCTGAGGGAGCTGAAGGTGTTCGGCCTGGAGCAAAGGAGGCTCAGGTGTGACCTTATTGGTCTTGACAACTACCTCAGAGGAGGTTGTAGCAAGGTGAGGGTCAGGCTCTTTTCAGAGAATCACTGAATGGTTGGAGTTGGAAGGGACTTCTCAAAATCATCTAATCCAAGCCTCCTGCTAAAGCAGGTTCACCTAGAACAGGTTGCCCAGGATTGTGTCAAGGTGGATTTTAAATATNTGGTCTCGACAACTACCTCAGAGGAGGTTGTAGCAAGGTGGGGGTCAGGCTCTTTTCAGA
The DNA here is from genome assembly GCA_013397555.1 of Urocynchramus pylzowi. Lineage (NCBI taxonomy): Eukaryota > Metazoa > Chordata > Aves > Passeriformes > Fringillidae > Urocynchramus > Urocynchramus pylzowi. Next base: position 604,625 of record VZRH01004421.1, read on the forward strand.
GAATCACTGAATGGTTGGAGTTGGAAGGGACTTCTCAAAATCATCTAATCCAAGCCTCCTGCTAAAGCAGGTTCACCTAGAACAGGTTGCCCAGGATTGTGTCAAGGTGGATTTTAAATATTCATGAAGAAGGAGAGTCTACAAACCCTCTTCTTTAATCTCTTGACCTCTACTTTTCCCAAGAAACAAGAAGTAGGATAAGAAGAAATGACCTGAAGTTGTACCAGGGGAGATTTAGATTAGACATCGGAAAAAAATTATTCTCTAAAAAGATTGTCATGCACTGGAACAGGCTGCCCAGGGAAGTGATTCAGTTACCACCTGTGCAGGTGTAGATGTGGCATTTAGGAACATGATTTAGTGGTGGACTTGGCAGTGCTGGGTTAATGGTTGGACTTGATCTCAAAGGTTTTTTCCAGCCTTAATGGCTCTATTATTCTAAGTTGATGCTATTTCAGCAGTGACCTCTTTTTTTTCCTAAGGTCTTTAAATGAAGTATAATAATGTCCTTCACTTATGTAATCTGGTTTGTATTTATGTATTTAATAGATGAAAGTACAATAAGAATCTGTTCCTGTAGGGGAGAAGATAGCTGTGTTAGCTTGTTACATAACTGCCCCTATAGTTACTACAATGAACAATTGAGAAAAATGAGTGGAGTTACAGGGTGCTTCTGTGTATGGCAAGGTACAGTTTTCGTGCATTGAGTGAACAGTTGCTGAACATACAGACTTAAGCTTCTTTGCTGAGCGGTTTGGTAGAAATAGCTGTTTCTTTGCTTCTGGACAGATAAGGAACTAAAACCTGAGAACAATATACATGAATCCTGCTATGAAGTATAAATAAAAGGAGAATTGGAGCTGGACTTTTTGTAACCTTTGGATAATTGCTTTCAAAACCAGTAAAGCTTTTAATTCACACTACTTAGTGAAGACTAATGTCGCAAACATCTATCCTTTATTGGAGTTGGTATTAGATACTGTGGATTACCTTTACACAGAGATTTGTTCAGAACATTCTTCTCTTTCTGTAGCCACAGTGCTTTGTTTCTAAATGTGCTGTTCTGCCTTCTTTTCCAACAGTGCAACCTTATAATGTTTTCAGCTCAATACCTGACTTCAGCTACCCTAGCAGATAACGAGAAGGCTGCACTTGATAAAGGAGGAGAAAAGTAACAGCAATCACAGTGCTGACACAAAGTAAACGAAGGGCACAGCTTTCTAGAAAATGGAATCATGTAATAGCAAGAGAATTAGAAACCAATGGGGCATCCAGTCTGCAGAGCTCCTAAAGTCCTGAGACTTTTTCTCCTAAAAATATTTGGAGAGGTGAGCACCCACTTCTAGCCACATTCATGAAGATTTTGCTTAAAATGTCAATATGGAGGAAATTAATCTGAAAACACAGTTTATGAAATAAAAATAGAAGAATAAAATGCAGATTCAAGAAAGAACTTTCTAGAATCACTCAGATACAAGTCAGGCTATATCTAAAGCAATATGAATATTTCTTTAAGGTCAGAATTGACTTATATTTTCTCTTTTTGTCCTTGACTGAATGATATTTATATCTCACAAAGTATTTAAAAGATAAACAGAACAAATGCATGAAAATAGTGTTTTAAATCCATCCGTAATGTGTTCTCATGCTGTAGGATGAAAGAGGATAAAATTTAGATTCTACCAGGCTTTTTGACTCTGCAGCTTTGTTCCAACAAAATAGTCTTAGAAACAGATATTTCAAAGCATAAAATATGTATATGCTCCCAAGCCTTTTTATTGAAACTCTTCTTTAGTTAGTGGATCAGGAAGCGTGTTACAGGGCTTCTAAGGATTGAACATTAAAATGCAAATTGTTTTTTAAAACTATTTTTAATTGCTTGGTATTTCTCTGTAATGTTGCTTTCAAGCAACAAATACATTCTGTATTTGAATACAGAACTGTTGAATACAGTTCCAGAATTGGCACCTCAGAGAATCTGATGTATACAGCGCTGAAACTAAACTAGGTTTAGTGGAGAAATTATTCTGATGCCTTAGTAAGTCTCCAAGTCAGTAACATGTGCACAGCTACCATTGGATGCTGTCACAGGACAGTCAGGAAGGTCTTTTGTTTCTGAACAAAATAGTGACCCAAAACAGAGATTGCCTTTGGTTGCTCACCTTCTTCCCAAGCTTTTTTAGTGGGTTTTTGGTTTTTTTTCTTGTTATTTAGCCTCTTCTGCTGTGTCACTATAAGTAAATCATTCCTTACACAGGAAGAGAGAGAGAGCCTTCTGACAGAGGCTGGAGTCAGTTCCTCTTAAATGCAGTATAAAGAAGATTCTGGAGAAATTTCTTGTGTTATTGTGAGGCTTCTAGAACTCATAAAATAGCTCTAATAGCTCTGGGTTCCCAAAATAGCTCTACTGTGAGACTGCAAGGTATTTATTTGTTTTGTGGGCTAGGTGCCAGATTATTTCTGCATAGAAATGCATTTGGAGAACAACTTCACAGGCTTTCTTAGCCCTGACAGGAGATTCTGTGCAAGACTGCAATCTGCTCTCTCTCCAAATTTGTTAAATTGCTTTTGATTGACAGTGAATTTATTTGTTGAATTCATATTGCTGAAATAATTTGCATGTGGTAAAAATAAATGATCGTGTGCTCCTCAAAAATGAGCCCATCCATGTACTTACAGAGCAGTCACTTTCCACCACTTGGATTGCCATCTTTTCCCAATAATGGCACTTCAGGAGCTCTTCCCCCCCTGTTGTAGGGAAACATGATAATTCAGTGTTGTACAGATGTCTGACTGCACCTCCTTCAAGCTTTGGTTTGGCTCTTTGGCTGGAAGGTTGTGGGTAGCCTGTTGGCTGAGTTATTTGCAAGTTGTGTAAAACCAAGATCAGATTTGCTTATTGTGTTGGTTGACGTTGGTCTGTGGGACTGCCTGAGCACCAGGAAGCTCACCAGCAAAGAGCTGGGTGGCACTTAGGTTTTATTGTGGGGAAGAGGGGAGAAGCTTGCCAAGGCTTTAGTTTTGAGGGTATACTTCTGAGTAACAAAGGGAAAGTTGTGTGTCATGCAGGCTTTGATTTAGTCTGTAGTGTAGTGCTGATTTCAGTTCTTCACATTTTTCAATGCAAGTCATCTCTGACACACCTCTAGAGACTGGCCCTTTTTAAATACAAATTACCTCTCAGGAAAGATAAAATTGCCTATACTAAAAACCTTTTTCTAGAATTAGTGGTTTCCTGTTCTGGTAGAAGTCCTCTTTGTCAGTTTTTGGGGTTTTTTGTCAGATGGGGAAATCTTGTTAATGCGGAAGAAATGTTTGTAATAATGAGAAAAATCTGAAAAGAGTGAAAATTTATTTCTCAGGAGGGCATAGCCTTTATCACCAGAAAACCACTGGTGTGAGGATCCTTTGCTGTAGAGCTGTTTCTGAAAGCTTCCCTCCCTCTGGGGACTAGAGGAAAACCTCTCAAAGTGAGGAAGCAGCAAAGGTGGTGGATTAAGTGGTGTTTAATTGCCCTAATGCAAGCAAGGAGGGTATTTGGTACTTCATGAGATCTCTATACCTTCACATTTGCATCAGAAGACCCTGCTTCAACCGTGACACAGCCAGAGAATACGGTGTCAGGAGCTGCTGAGGATGAGTTGTGAAACTGGAGTTCTTTTATCAAAAATCCATCATGTGTATCATGTGTTTTTGTGCTTCATGGGAAGACTCTAGTACCTCAGTACTTGTTTCTTTGTTTTCATCCATTCAGCAGGTTGATAGATAAATCACATATTTTATATGATTAGTTTCTGGGAGATGTGCCATCTGTGCCTGTAAAAAGTTTTCTGCAATGATAATGTGGAAAAAAAAATTAGTCAAAGGAAGAGGATGATATCCAAACAGGGTTTTTTAAAGTAGTGAAAGAAACAGTGAGATGCCGAGATGTGACGAAGGGGATTCAGTGAAAGTTGACCACCCAAATCTGACTAGTTGCCCTAAATGACCAAGTTCACCTCTCTAGAAGTGTTTGTGTTGAACTATAATGAAGTATATAATTGACCTTATTCCATGCAGTCATCAAATTTTCCATTCCAGCAAATTCAGTGAAAAACAGTGTTATGGAAATTGCACTGTACATTTTCTAAAGGAGTGTTTTTCATAAAATGAAAATATCTGAAACCAATTTGGGTATCTGGATTATCTTATTACTAAAAAAACCCCAAAACTTAAGAACTTGGCATATAGTGATATGTAATATGAGATTTGAAACATAAAATGAAAAAAGTCTCTTTTCATAAAATGTAGTACTTTGTTCTGTGCTTTTAAAAAAATCTCTAGGTATGGCAGTTTTGAGTTTTGTGCTTTCATCCTAGTATAAGCCTAAGCCACCCTCTGATCAAGTAGTTTGCCAAATATAGTTATGTTTCCATAATATTCTGGATGTGTGCCTAATCTCTTCTTCACATATGACTCCTGATTTTTACAGAGACTGACATCAAGAGGTGTTTCTGAAGTACAGGAATGTAACTGATACCCAAATTTCTTCTTCACATGCTGTTGACATCCAGGTGAAGGGTCTATTTCAGTAATAATCCAAGACATTAGGTTCTTCTGCCTGTATTTGGGCACCTAGATGCATACCATGGCTCTCAATACCATCAGGGGTTCATTAACTTTCAGACTTTCTGTTAGCAAGCATTCAGATTTCGGGCTCATTTCTGATCTAAGGTATTCAACAGCAGAGTGTTGTCCTTGGAAAATCTTCTACTCAGCTTGCTACATGCAAGTCTGGTGACAGACTACTCAAGATGAATGTTGAAATGCATCAGCCTGTTTGAGATGGTAACTAATTCAACTGAATCAATTTCTAAAGAATGAAGTTGGTTAAATGACTGGTTTAGCTACAGAACTGTCATTTGCTACAGGAGGCAAATAGAGTGTTTTGCTACCCATTTTACTTAGCCTGTGAAAAGCTGACCCAGTTGGCCCTGCAGTAATTTGGCGACCTCAGAAATGACATGGAAGTTTTTCATGTCTTTCTAAAGCTCTTAAATACACGCTGCAATTTACTAATTCCCCCCCCCACAACATTAAAAAAATTAGGAAATTATTCTACACACTGGCCACTGCAGTTACAAAAGGTATTTTTTATTATTTGGTTGTTTTTTTTTTTGTTTTGTTTTTTGGCTAATATGTGTGTTTAACCTTACAAAGGATTCTTCAAGAATACCATAAGCATTGTTTTCCTGATCTTGGAAAGTCTTCTTCTGTGTCTGTCTGCTTCCTTTTGCCTTCATCACCCAGTACCTCATTCTCAACCCAAAATAATTACTCATTTGAGTGATGTTAGTTTTGAAAGCTCAGATGATATTGATTGAGAAAATAAACTTTCAAGTACCATTTCAATCTAGCATATTATTCTAGAAATTCAAAATGAAGTGTTAGTATTTCAATTGAAAGTGACAGGGAAAGTATTTCTTTGTAACACTTACGAATAAATTACCACAATGGTAACACAACAAACTAGAGATGAAGGAATGTGTTCATTTACATTTCAGTAGTTAGAAGGGCAGTATTTTAGTGGTTGCCTCATATGCCAGAAATGTGCCTTTTAATTTACTCTTAAGTAAACACAGATGAGTGGGATTTTTTTTTCACCACTAGTTTTCACAAATTTCTGATGAGCATGGTTAAGTTTGAATGATGGACTTGTTATTTGCTGGGCTAATCAGTGCATAAAATCACTTCCAAAACGAAAAAGTAATTATGTGGGGTAGGATATGGAAGGGAAATAAAGTAGTAAAATAAAGTTAGGAAGCTGTTTGAAGATTAAAGCTGCAGATTAAACATTCATGAATAAATTATCAAAGGCTTTATCAAATGGCTAAACCTTGGAAAAAGCTTGACAACACTCCTATGTCTGTTTTTCTTGTTTGTCTAAAATGCTTACTTTATATAACTGTAGAAAGACTTTTTTGTTCAAGAGTAATAATTTAGTTTAAAAACATTCTGACTTTCCCCACAAGTGATTTCTGTCATTTAAAGGAAATTTTTGTTTGTAAGAACATACATCTGGCAAGTTTTCAGATGTGAGGCACAAGGCTCTGCATTTTTTTTTAAGATTTTTTGTTGTTAGCCTTTCCAAAAGAGAATGTGATGTTTGTGTGTTGCATTGCAGACTTCATCTGCTTGGGTTTTTATGAGGTAATTTAAATACAATTTTTTTTTTCTCCTGGTTTCTTAATTCTTCTAAGAACATTTATGAAGGGGTTCTGAGTCTTTATATTATTATATGTAATACACTGAGTTGCTAGACACTGAAGTAGTCATGGGAGATCAGTGAGGTGGCCACTGGGAGAGAATCTCAGCCCATGTTGACATATAAAGTATAATATGCTTATTTGGCAGGACAGCTCCAGTAGGTACAGGGATTCCTATTCTGCAGAAAGGCATGTAGCACAAATTGCAGCTTCAGTCCTACACGTCCAGCCTGTGCTGTGGCAGGGAATGGGATACTCACTCAGCAGTGTGTGGGTCACAGCTCAGTACTACACGTAGCAGTTGTTCTCCTCAGGCTGCAGATCCTGCAAGGTATCTGAATTCCAGGAATTGCATTTCTCCCTTCTGACCACTCTGTGGGCCCTGGGACCATTGTCTTAATTTTTTTGTTGCTCTCTACATTAGATCATTGGCGCAGTCACATAGCCCCAGGCCAATCTCTCTGACTTCCTCCTTCCTTGAGGCTAATTAGAGGTTGCTGCTGTGGTTTCTGTCACCCTCTGGCTGCCTGCCTATATGTGATATAAGAAACATTGCTTTTGTTATCCAGCACATGCTGGATTCATCTAGTCAGTTTGAGCTGGACAGGTTTGGTTAAGTCTCATTTATTTAGGTGGTGCCTTGGGTACGTTAACACCAGCTGTTGTGGGTTGTGTAAATCAGAATTCTGGGCAGAATATTAGCTAGAGAGACTAATGGCAGCACCACAGTAAGGTGGTACAGGTGCCTGCTAGTTTGAATATTGTAATAAAGGGAGTATTCTGCTCTACCCACCTGTGGATCTGCTCTCCTCATCCTATCCATGCCAACTTCTGAGTTCTCATGTGGAAAGGAGCCACAGAGCTGGAGCAGTTGAGTGGTTGAAAATTGGATGTTCAAAAGTATTTTGTAGAAGCTTTTTTCTTCTCAAATGCCTTTGCCTGAAATACAGTACTTCCCCAGTAACTGAGTTTTGGCAAGGGTGGAAGGGTGCCTAAACCAATATTCTTTTATTTTAAGATTGACACTGAAAGGTGGGTTTGTTTTTTTTTATTGACTTGGATAATTTTTATAGTGATTTTAAATTTATTCTTTTTAGATAGGGGGCAGCTGTGAATTGGCTGAAGAACCTGCAAAACATCAGAGAAGTAGCTACTAATTCAGTGGCACTTGGCTGAAATCCTTTTCTAGAAAGCAAGACAGTATCTTTCAGTGCTGAATACGTCTGTACTTCCAGCTTATAAAGTCACTTTCTCAGGGACCTTCTTGCCTGTAGGCTGATACTTAACTCGTTCTAAGTGTGTAGTAATGATCTGAACACCACAGCATGACTATCTTTTTCCTAATCCAATACAAAGGTATCATATATAGCATTTGAATAAATATTTGAACTATATGATTCTATGGTAAAGAATCCTTTGGACATATTTGTACTAATCCTCAGGTTTTTGAGATTTAAGATGGTTTAGGAAAGAGGTGTAGAGTTGTTTGACCTTTTTTGCAGAATGTACCAATGCAGTAAGTACCAGAAATCTTGCAGATTATATTCAAGGAAACGTATCTTCAAAATTCCAATTCAGAATTGGTGGAAACTTTCCTAAAGCTGACTTTTTTTAGTGACAGAAATGCTGATTCATATAGAAACTTTCAAAATCATGATGAGAATTTTTTTTCCTCCTGTACTGTAATATCTTAAGGGAAGAGAGAAAATTCAGACTTTTGATTTTAGCGGGGCTCTGTATCCAGCTCCTGTAATCCTTGTCTGTGGGCCTGTATAAATGTTTTCCTTTGCTTGCTTTGAGATGCTGAGGAAGTGAAGTACAGAAGAGGGCCTAGGTCTTGTCCACACATCCTGTACATGACAAATGAGCACTTAGGTTGTTTCCATTTTGTCAGGAGGTCTGTCCTGCACCTGTGCAAATGATGGCTTGGGAGGCGGATCCAGAGTAATGCACTGGCTCAGCACGTGGCAGTGGATCAGGCTGGTATTACTGAGGCAGCATGTCTGGATGTTTTGCAGCACTTTTGTCTGCCCTGATGGTTCCATTTAGAGATATCAGTTCAAATTCTTTTCAGTGCTGAAAAGCTTTAAAGGTGATGAAAGTTTTGGGTAGTCCTGAGGGACGGTATTGACTCCATGTATGGGACTCATACACTGAAAGGTTTCACAGAATTCAGGAATAATACCCACAGCATGAATCACTAATGCCATTGCTGAGTTGCTGGGATCCAGCCATGATTCCTGCATTTCTTGAATGTCGCCACTGCATCAGCTTCTCGGGACATTTTGTCCAAGCACCGGGAGGTTGACAGGCAGGGCCATGTTTGGCCTGCAGCATTACTTACACTCTGGTGCTGTCAGTGATGAAACTGTATAGCATGGACTCAGAGCTGACTGTAGGTGACAGCAGGTGTTCCATTACTCACTGTCTGATAACCCTTTTCTTGCCTCAACCCCTGCTGACCAACACAATGCAACATACCATTCCACTGGACCTCTGATTGAATCTGTGGCGCTCAGATAATGCTCTCTAGGTGCCTGAAGAATGCTGGTGGGGCTTTTTACTGGCTCCTTGAAAGATCCATGAAGGTATTGTGATTTTCTGTTTTACTAAAACTGGATTCCCAAGCATGGAGCAGCAGCTGATGATGAAATAGTCCTAGTTTGCTCTTTTGCAGTATGTTGATCAAGTATCTCAAGCTGCTTTGCTCACATCATATTTACCAGCATCATCCAGAGTCTGTGATGGTTGTGCCTGGGGCCTGGAGAGGTTTTACAAACAGCCTAGAATAACAAAGAAAAAATCAATTAAGAATCTGGAATTGTCTCCTTCCATGATATTCTGGCCTCAGTGTGTGCTAACAGCACATGCTTGGTCTGCATTGAAGACTTCATAAAGGTAGCTCACTTTGGGCTGTTGGTGCTGCACTCTGCAGATCTTTGCAAAGATGGGGAAACAGCTTCTTATTGTGGACGTCTCTCAGGTGATTTTAATGCCTGATAGTGTGACCCCTCTGAGCAGGATCTGTAGTGGAAAGTTATCCCTTTATGGTATTTAAAATATTCATAGCTTATATATGTGCTTACCTTTGGGATAGCTGTTTGTAGTTAGTAAATATTTGTAGAAACATATATATTTATTTCTAAAAAGATATTAATGTAATTTTCAGTAATTTTCAGGGGCTTCCCCCAATGGCTGCACATATTATTTTTTTTCCTATAAAATGTGCATCTAGTATGGTCTCAATATTTATGGACTTTTCCATAGTGAATCATGTTTAAGCAGTGAATGTTGGTTGGAATGGGAGGCACAGAGTGAATTCTTTCTTGTTCTTTATCCAGGACTGTTTTCTAGACTACTCCATATTGGTTATTTCCCCCATTTTGTGAACCAGACGATGCCGAATGAAGATGCTGTATGTTTCATAGAATCATAGAATCATTTTGGTTGAAAGGGAACTCCAGAGGTCATCTGGTTGAGCACCCCTGCCATGTGCAGGGATATCTTGCAAGAGCAAGGGACCTTGCACTTTGGCCCTTTGGAACCTCATGAGGTTCCCAAGGACTCACTTCATAAGTCAGTCCAGGTCCCTCTGAATGGCATCCAGTCCCTCTGGCATCTCAGTTCCACTGTCTGTGTTAGTGATGAAGACATTGCAACCAGTTGCTTAATGTTCCCAGTCCTTTTGTCTGTTGTACAGAGTATTACAAATCTTATTCTGTAGGTTTGTAGGTTCAGGTATGTAGGTTTGTAGAATGTAGGTTCAAGTATGTAAATGGACAGTTGTATTTTATTTGTGGTACCACAGGTACTGTATTTTATTTGTTGCATTAATAAGAGTAAGCGTTGGGAAAACATCTTGGACCACACTGCATTCTGTGGTAGCTGAGTAACAGAAAGATATTTGGAAGCCAAAAGATTTCTTTCTAGTTGTGAATACAACTGGGAGCTGTTGCTGTGAATGACTTCCGTCTACTGTTTCAAATTTTAAATTTTGCCCTAGTAGATTTAATATGTGATCTTTGATCTAATAAATGAAGTGGGATCCTACTGAGGGGCCTGTTAAACGTGATGTGCCATTCTACTTGCATGCTCCTGTTGCTGTTTTGTTAAGAGGGTTGGCTGTTCATATCTTGATTTTCTCAAACATACTGCACTGTAATAGTCTGTAAGTTTGTTTAGCACCTGTTCAGGATAAAGTGCTGGCAGGGTGCACAATAGAAATTGCTTTATAATGTGACCTATGAAAAGGCTGTAGAAACACATTACAGTGCTTTGAAATTGGCACAGTCCTGTGCCATTCCAGCTTGCTTCCAAGAAAAAAATACCATTGACTCTGGCAAGATAATGTGCCCAGATATGAAATCCATCACCTTAAACAATGAGAAGCTGACATAGCATTGCAATTGTACCAGTGTGGGCATTGTGCCCAGCTGCAGATGTCTTTGGAGTTCATTGCTTTAGACAGGAATAAAATCCCAGTCTGCACGTTTGCACGTGGCTGTTGTGGAGTTGGCATGAGCTCCTGAAGAAGAGAGCTGGCTAATGAGAAAATAGTTATGCCTCCTGTGGTGATAATGTTAAGTCACTGATGTGAAAACATGCACAGCTATCTGGCTGATACAAAGTATTGCTCTGGAGCAGGTGATGTTTAGATGTGGCCTTTTAAAGTTCTTGCACTGCTTGGTAAATGATCCCTCTTATTAGCACTAGTGAATTTTGAGAAGTATATCTTGACATTGAAATATCTGAACAATTTATTTTAAAAAATATTTTAATGTTGAAAAAGGAAAACCTGCACATACTGGCTGTTTTTTTGTTTGTTTGATTGGCTGGTTTTTGTTAACTTTGAGGGTTTTGTTTCGGTTGATTAAATACCAGTACATATTTCTTAATCCTGTTATTGTAAGGTTTGTGTGTGTAAATTGAAACACATCCTAAAGAATGCTGTGATGGGGTAGAAACTGTACATTTTAATTTCAGAAATACCCACAATACTGTGAGGAGATTAAGTATTTTCAGGCTTGAAATGTGGAGTAGTGTGTTAATAGTACGAGCATTCTAGATAATGGGTGTTGACCTTGCACTGGCAGAAACAGTAATAAACATAGTAATGTAATATTATTCTCATACATAATAATCCTATTAAATAAACCTTCCAGATTCAGCTCATTATGATTTGTGAATATGTAGCACTTAATCTCTTCCCTAGTGTAATAGTTAGGATATTGGGGAAAGTAGGGACAATCCACTTTGGAAAAGAGAAGGTAGGTTAGATGCTTTTAATGTTCTTGACTAGGATTTTGCACTGGGTGGCTGATCTAAGAACTGATAGTAAATCTCCTATTTCCACATGCAAAGCATAGGAATTGTAAATACTGAGTGATGCACGTTCTAATTTGAACTTTTAGCTTCTGTATTTTTCCAATTCATATGTTGATGACATGATCCTGAGAGCCAAAATGAGTGACTCCTGATAGAAGGAAAATAACAAATTACTGCAAAGGCGTTAGGGGTGCTGAAAAGTTTCATAATATTCACATATGCAGCAGGATTCTAATTTAGATACCATTTTCAGTCTCAGTGTCTTTAGGCTGTGAAACTGAATTTTTGTCTTGACTGAGAATGTAGTTTGAACTCTTGTAGGAATTTTTGGTATAGTTCTCAGAATGTTTTGCTGCTGTGCTGATGTGAAGATAACAAAGTAACAGTTGTGTACTTGTCAGAGTTTCATTAAAAAACCCCAACAAAGAGCTACTAATTTCGAACACTACAGATTATATCCTTTAATCAAAAATTGCCATTCTTTTGTCAGGTATTAACTGAAAGAAGTTTTCAACATATGATTTGGCAATTGGGAAGAAAAATTGACAGCTGCTTGTGATGCTGTACAAAATGTGAACATGGGTTAAGAAGGATTGCAGCCCTCAATTTGACTTTTCTTGATAATTTACTTATGTGACAGCATCTTTAATTTGAAAATCATTAATTTAATCATTAATTTGAAAAATTAATTTTGTAAAAAAGGTGTGATGCCTATGCACTTCACTGCTATGGGATGTCTTGACAATCTCATGCTAGGAAAAAGTATTGAGATAACTTTGGTCAACTGGCTAGCATTTTTGCTGTGCAAGTATGCTGTGAAAACTGTCCAGATGCCCTTAGGTCTCATGGAAAGCAAAGAAGTATCTGGAAGATGGTTCTACACTGAGTAGCAAGCAAAAATGAGCTAATACAGGAAGTGAAGACTGATCCTTACTATGAGTCGGTGCTGGCTGCAGAAGGCTGTGATGACTCTTTGGATTTCAGGAAGAGGGTGGAACAGAAACATCCTTGCACCTTCACTGTAATGAATGAGCACTTTGTCCTCCTGTATGCTGTTTTCTACCCTGTTTTGTCTATATGGTGCAAAACTTCTTAGTGGAGGAATGATACTTTTGTAGTCATGACTCAAGTTTTCACCTCTTTATGATGTCCTAAAGACATGGTGATGGAGATTTTGCATTGCATGCTGAGCAAATTACTTGGGTACCAGTGCTAATTCAGTGCATCTTGATTTTTCTGTATGATAAATTCACTTTGTGGGAGAACTGCACAACAGCATTGAACAAACTCTTTGAGTTTTTTATGCAATTTAGAAGACTGTGGAAGGTAATTTCATTAATCCCTTGCTGATCCTGCTCCAAAATATCTGTATTAGCCAAAGACTATAAATACATGAAGATTTACACAAGCTCCACATACCTGCAGTTTTACTAGTGCTGGGACACTGTTTTCCATATTCAATCTGTTTCTTCAAGCAGAATTAATAACCTTGTTTTCCTCAAGTATTTACATAGATTGCATACACTTGCATACTTTAGCATAAAAAATTTGGAATGCACACTTTCTGATTATGAAGAAGAAATAATGACTTAATGGCCTTAACATCTATAGCAAAATGCTTCAGAGGAAATAAGTTTTTGCTATGCATGGCAGTCTGATAAATGAGGCACCTACTTATGAATTTGTTGTCTCAGTGTTTTTTTTTTTTTTTTTAGATCAAAGGTATCTATTTTTACCTTACCTTTTTTTTTTTCATCTATTGAATGGTGAAAATTACATTACTATGCTTCAGAACGTGGACTCAGTCTTATTTAAGATGGACAGTGTCTCATGAACTCAGTCTTGTTTTAGATGGACTGTTGGCACTGCTAGTAATGGTGCCAGCAGCAACTGGGTTTTACTTAAGCATTTTGTTCTCTAGATCTCAAGTGCTTTATAGAGGAAATTATAATAGCCTGTGTACTAAACACATGTTTTTGTCTTTCTTGGGTTTTATTTTTAGAGGAAAGTTTGCTTACATCTTGTTGTACCTTAGAAGAAGTGAAACATCTTATTGAAAGCCTGAATAATCAGAATCAGAGTTTGATCATAAGGTGCTAGTTGCATTTACTGATTGTTCCATAAGTAAAAAACAATCTGTTTTGTGGGCTACTATGATAATGAGATCCCAAAAGGCATAAAGCATCTCTCCCTCCTACCTTTCCCCACTAAATGTTTGATTTTAATAGGTAACAGCCTATTAAACCCCCAGACTCAGTATCTGGGTGTTAAAGTATTCTTCGTGGGGAATTCAGCAAGAGTTTCAAGAACTTAAGAATAATAGGCCACCCCTATTGAACTCTGATTGAGCCTCTAAGTGATCCTCTTTCAGATTTTTGTCTTCTCATCTCTCCTCATCCAAAAGCAGTTTTTATGGTACTTGTCTGACATCCCACCAGTAGCTGAGTGGATGTTCTTTTCCACAGGAACTAATACAATTAATACAGTCTTTCAAAAGAATAGATCAATAAAGGTCTGCCTTTATTTAATAAGTGAATGTTGCCCTAATTTTAAATTGTTCATACATTTGTTGCCTTTAAGATTTCTCATGACAGTTTCTGAATCAGTCTGTCATCTAATTCAATTAAGCTTGTTTGGACTAGAGACTCATATTCACTAATCATGAAATTTGTGGTAGATTTTATTGTGTGGACCACAGGAAGGGGCTGCCTCCCCTGGGTTCCTTCACCCTGTGTGTTTGTGCACTGTAGCACTGTCTGCTTTGTGGCTGTATTTGAAAGGCCTCAGCAAACAGGTGGCTTTCCACTGTCTTTTCACGTGGGTAGGCTTTAGCTGATTGCCTTCACTATCACTTTAACTAGGGTAGATACTTTAGTCTTAATTCAGCACTGATGTTTGGGCTTTGATATTCAGCAGATGGTCATGACCTTGTAGTAACGTCTGACAAATATTGCCAGACCCCCTAGCATGCTTGCTCGTGAGTGGCATCGAGGAGTTAGTCTGTCTCTTTATCCAAGAGAAATTATTCCAATTGCTGTCTGGCTTGCCAAGTAGGTTTATATGCAAACTATAACATGTTCCAATCATCATTGCCAAGTTAGTGTTTTGTTCAGGAACATATGAGTTCATGTCACTGATTTTGGGATCTAAGTAAAGCTGTTGCCTTTTTTTTTTTTTCCTGCCTGAGAGCTCTGCGTGGATGTTTTCCCAAGATGAAGACAGGACACTTTTAGCAGGTCTGTGGCCCTTGCTAGGACATAGCTGTAACTGTAAGAGGGTATGAAAATGACTCACTTCCCAACTCGGTCCTAAAGTTTAAACTTTAAAAGAAGATTCTTTGGTTGCTGCTTAACCTTGACAGGGGTTACAAATACAACTTCCCTTTATATGATGAATATAGCATTTCCCTGCCTCTAGTAAAATGCAACACTTAGTCATAGCAAAGTGCTAATGTTTAGCTTCTTGTAAGTTCTGCTCTCAGGACATTTAGGTACAGCACCATATAAATTTATTAACTCTGGACAGCATTTTAGATGTAATGCAGAGCCTAGTGCTTTTCAACATCCCCTTCTTTTAAGGCTGTGTTAAGTCATGCTGTCCAGTTCCACTAAGAAAGATGTTTGTAAAAAGCAGTTTATTCCTTTTGTGACACATTGCATATGTCATATCTGGGCAGGTTAAGACTGTAACTCTTGCTCAAACATCTGTACAAGGAACAGCCTTCCATTATGGTCAGCTCCCTGAAGGTTCAGTTGTGATGCTGAGAGCCAGATTTTCAATAGTTTTGTACATGTCAGACTTGTTGCAGCTTGACTTGTAGGTAAAAAGCCATGATCTCATTGTTTCCAAGCTTGTTATGTGTTATTGTCATTCCACTCCCAATGTTACTGCAACTAGCTGGTGGTGGAAAGCTGCAGCTGTGTTTTGTGGATAGAAGACCGAGAGCAGATTACCCTGTTTTGCAGTGAGAGGTGTTTCCTTTGCAACTGGCTTACACTCATTCCCACTCATGCTTGGGTAAAATTTAGAAAAGAATGCTGCTGTCTATGATTTGATTAACTTTATTCACTTCAGGCCCAGCTTTTACGCCATGCTAGTAGTAGGTATGTAAAAACTTTGTTAATGTCTTTGTTTTACTTCCTGAAAACACTGTGAGTAAATTTTGCACCTAATCTTCCTGCATAAAATGTAAGTTATGTGTAACTAATGTGTTATTTATTATCTTATTTACAGAGCAGCATATGTAAACTATTATATGTTAGAGGACAGTTAGTTTTGCAATTTATTATGAAGAATATCCATGACATGCTTTTTGTTTGAAACTCTGCCAAATCTCAAGATGCTTCTTTTAAATTCAGCACTTGTCCAAGTAAAAGCCCCACAGCTTCAGGGGAAGATTTGCCTCAGTCAAAGCTGATAAGGCCCTCTGGAATTGCCTCTAAAGTAGAAAGCTCTTCTCTATGTGTATTTGACTCTGAGTGTATATTTATGTGTCTGGTAGTCTAAAACGGTAGCTCAACTCCATTTGCTTTGCTTGAGATGGAATTTTTTACTTATTTATGCTGCTAGTTCATTTTCTTTGTACGGGTAAAGGATGAGCTGGATAAATTAATATGAACAATCATTCGATTTTTGGTGTCTCTTATTATGTCACGGGTAGGATCTTGATAAAAGAAAAGGGCACAGGTTCCACCTGTGAAAAGGCAATAATAGAGTGGATTAAGTTCTTTAAGTTCAACATGGGGTTACAGTTGGCTGACAAAGTTACAGCATTGGATGGTTTCCAAGCTACCGTAGATACAGCTGGTCTCAGAGAAGCAGCTGAGAGCATCCATTCTCTTGTGCTCCTTCTGCAAATTCTCCATATGTGGGATGTGTACTAAGATTTACATTTGCATCAGAAAATTTTTGATGCTTAAAAACAGTTGAAAAAAATATAAAGAAACAAGCACTACAGTGGCATGAAAGACTTTTATTCATTAATTCTTTACTCTTACTCTGAGCCTGACATAGTACAACTTCCCTTGGTTATCGTGTTAAATTATGAAAGAGCAAGAAGAAGCTGCACAGCAAGAATACCTGCACAGGAAGAATAAAGCAAGTTCTGGTTGTTTTGGCATCTGCTGGAGTCTTCTTTTATTGTCATTATGCACTACACTTACATCTCAACCTGAAGTAATGTCCAGTGGATGAAAGACAAGCTGCTATATTTCATGAGCGTAGTCTCATGAGAGTTTTTAAAGCATGGAAGATTGCCCTTTCTTTGAAGTTTTTTTTTTTTTTGGGGGGGGGGGAGTTTGCTATTGGAAATAATAGAGACTGAGGAGCAGGATGTAGCCCAGGATAATAAAAATATTTTACTGGTGGCTGTCAGGTTGAATAATCTCCTTGGAAACCAAAGCTTGTATCACTGCTAAAGTTCACAGGCAGCTATAAGATGTAGACCAAAGTGAATATATTGCTTCCTCTTTATAATTTTTTGTCTTTTTCAATTGTGTACCTCCTGTGTTAATTCAGGCAACATATTTGGAAGCATTTGTCTGCAGTTTGTTGTTTTCCCCTTCTGTAGGTGAATGGTGCAAATCACAAAAGGGAATTTTTTTTAGATTATCCAGGAGAAACTGACATTTGTAGTTCAGGAGTAAGGCAATCCTAGCATAATTTTTATTTATGTCTTTACTTTTGCTTCTAAGCAATAATTGTGCTGCTTTGCTGCTGTTATGCAATAGAGACTTATTGAACCTTTTAAAACCACTTATTATTTTTTGCAATTAGAACTAACTTGTGCAGCTGTCACTAAGCTCCTCGTCAGATGATATATTTATTATGTTAGAAATGAGAGGAGGCACGTGAGTAAGACTTTGAAAGGAATATGCACTGCTCAGGGTAGGGTTTTATGTTTAAATGGGTGATCAGCATGTGTGTGAGACCAAGATGATTGCAGTACCAGTGCCTGACTAGTTATGTGCTGCCTTTAATCCTGTGATATTGTGTTTCATTGTCTCCCAGCACACTACTGTCACAACTGAAATAAAAACCCTCTGAATTCAATGAACACTTTAATCTGTCATCATAATCACGAACTCTTGTCAATCATGGCTTAAAAGTTAAGCATGAGGATCAAATCTGCAGTAAGAGGAGACACCTGGACTCCACACTGTAAGTGGAGATAGTCTAGGATGCTAAAAATTGGTTTCATTTGTGTTGTACAGTTTTAACTGAATACGGTGTTGATGTTGTTGTTCTTCATCTTTAAAAACCTGGAAGAATTACTCAGTGACTTTTCAGGAGAAAATTTTTAGAATAAAATGAAACTGATACGACAAATTATGTGATGGGAATTTTACTTGTTCATGGTAATACTTTGGATTTAGGTGAGAAGAAAAATCAGAATACATGGAAAAGTTGAGTACCTTATAAAAATATCCTAAGTTTTACAAATGTACTAAAACTGGAAGAAACTATAGTCACTTCAAAGCACTTTCATTAATTAAAATCTGTACTTGCTGAAAATGGTAGTGAAACTCCTGTTTTATGATGAGCATTCAGAGTAATCTGTGATCCTTAGGTGATTTTATTTTCATTACTACCAATGAAAATAACATCACCAATTGTGATCAGTGTTGTGAGGACCTGACATATTGTTGTTAGCATTGCCTCTTCCCTGTCATTGTGAGACTGGGTTTTCAGTGGCTTACCTTTTTGCCAAAAAGCAACTGCAGTCTGTTGTTTTTTTCTTTGCAAGCAGGACCAGATGTTTAAGAATGAAAGCTAAAGGAAACATATTCTGGCTTCACCTCTTCCTCGTCAATTAAGTCTGACATAGCTGTAATTTGGAGTGAAAGACTGAGATTTAATCTTGGCTGATATCAGGTCTATGTGACCTTCTGCTGTTGTCATGTGTGGTTAAAAGATGACAACCCAACTTTCACAAAGTTAGAAGCCTTGGAAAAATCATTCTTTTCATATGCTAAACATATCCTATGTTTGCACTGAGGTGAGTTATCCCAACTGTTCCAAAGCAAAACTAGCAGCCTGTGCTTCATCTACCAAGAGTACCAAGAGTGTGTCCAATCCTGGTGTGGGTGCTTGAGCAGGACTTTTGTCCAGCTGTTGCACCTAGCTTGCTGCTGTACTGGGCTTGGCAGCTGAGAGGCACATGGCCAGCAAGGAAAAAGAATGCAAAAAAAAGAGCAAAACAAGCAAACTAAATCAGATTGATGAAATGTGAAGGGAAAAGGACATGAGGAATGTGGTGGGAAGTTATAGCAGAAGGAATAAATTTATATAGGACTTGTGAGGAAATAGAAAAAGCCTTTTTAAGTTGACCATGGTGTGGGGATTCCAGCCATTGTGTAGCCCACACAGCTAAGCCTATGATCACACTGCTGTGACATGGGAAAGGTGTCCTTTTGTCTTGAGCAGAGAAGAGATGTACACATTTAGTTGATTGAGCAAGCTTTGAGATCATGGGTTTCCTCAGGTTAGAGTGAGCCTTCAGAGAAAGGAATGACCAAAGTCTCCCATGCACATGCAAGGCCATGAGAGGTTTAGATGAAAAATCACTCAGACACACAAGTAGCATTGAAGCCACAGCCAGGATGGATGGCTGCTCCCTGCTACTGCATGGAAAGGTACCTGCCATTCACTGGGGTTGAGGGAGGTACTGACTGCCATGGAGAAGTCCCCATTTCACAGCTGCATGATCTGAAATGCTGCAGTCCTTCTCCAGCCTTACCTGTAGCTGGTGTTACTCTGTAAATAGTAGGGAAGGAATGACTTGTTCTTGGAGATTATAATTTGACTCTGCTTGAGCCCTGTTGCTTCCAAAGCACTGCATTTGAGAAGGATAATAGACTTTGCATCATTGTTTTGTTCTAACTATTTGTTATTTTCCTGATGGCAGAACTTTTACACTGAGATATAACATGACTTCCTAAAGGTGGATGGAGGATTAGCTTTTAAGGACTTCTAATTCTGAGGATTTTGATATGACTGCAATTGTACCGTGTGGTTATTTTACCATCTGGCTGGCTGTGTGTCCTCAAAAAGGGTCTAAATTTCTTTCTAAAGTTAATTTAAATTCTGTTGAGGCTGAAGAATAATTTAATTCTGATACCTTATTTCTTATTTTATTCCATCCATGTTATTATCTGAAAAAGTTAAATGAAGCTTAAATAGTTTTTCTCAATATGACATATGCTTTTTGCATCATAGGGCCAACTATTGATATGGCATGATAATAATACAATGGAATGACCAGTTGAAATTATAATACTTTCATGCCTTGCTAGTATAGAATAGCTATCCCTGCATGGTTCAGCTGTCCCTCAGCATTATTTGTCAGCCAGGTGATAGCAGCTATTTCTGTGTTTGTAAGATGACCATGTGTGCTTGGAGTGTTATATGTTCATTAAAATAGTTTAACAGCCTTACCAACAGAATTTAGTTTGTAAAAACCATCAAACTATTCCAGCTCTGGCTACTGGGATCTTTTTGTGACTGCTTAGGCAAAATAGATCATAATTGTATCTGGATACAAATGCTGGGATCTGACGTGCATTATTTTGTTGCTTGCCTTATAAATGTGAATCTTCACCTCTGACAGTATTTTAACCATCATCAGTTACTCGTGTTCTGACACAGCTCTGTGGTGATGCAGTAGCCTGTAAAAAATGCAAATTTCAAGAACCTATTCTTTCTGCATTGTTGAGTCTTCCTAAAATGAGCTCATGTAAGCAGCAGTTTCTTACACCAGTTCTTCTACTATTGAACAAAAAAGAAAGAGAGAAAATGTCATTATGATTGAGTTTTGGGACTGTCGCACACTGTGAGACTTCTGTGATTCAGGAAAGTTTTGATATGTGCATGATTAGGTCAGTGAAGGCACTCCTAAAACTACAGCTGTGGCCAAGGACATGGCCAAAGTGTAGGCATACATAGTATAATGCAAAATGTGCTGTAGCCCTGTTAGGTAAACCAGTGGTTCCACTTTTGCTGTTCCTACAGAACAAGGAAATGACAATAACATAAAAATGCAGAGGAAAAAAATGGTGGGGGGAGGATTTGTAGACAGAATAACTTGCTCTCAAACCTCTTACCTGTGTTAATAAGGTCATGTGGGGTATCTGTAGAAAGCAGATAAGCCGCCTTGTATTGTGGCTTTAAGAGAAGATACATGCACCTGATACTTTATGTAGTGTTTAATGAACTCAGGGTTCAGGTTGGGATGGGAACTGGCAGCCAGCAGAGCACCTAAAGGGGAATATCCATTAAGAACTTGAGTATCTAGCCCCAGGGAGCAGCATCAGAAGTATTCACAAAATTCTCAGGCAGCTTCAGCTCAAATAATTACCTGAGTGATTGGCAGGGAAATCGTGATTTCAGACACTTCAGGGCCTAAATCTGAAAAGAACCAAACAGGTGTAATATATTCATGCCAGAAAACTCTATCTGTGAGGAGTGCAGCTGGAGGGAGAGAGAAGTGGAAGTTATGTGGTGTTCAGGGAATGCTCAAAACCCAGGCTTACTGTGAACTGTCAACTGTAACTGTTACAGAAGGAAAGCATCTTTGGATTTACAGGTGAGATGGAAAACAGCTGATGATGAGTGGTGACCCTCACAGCTCCCTCTTGGAACTGGTGCTCTTCAGGAGCTCTGTCAGAGGCATAGACAGCAAGATGGAGAGCACCCTCAGCAAGTTTGCAGATGGCACGAACAGCAGTGCAGCTGACACAACAGAAGGACAGGATGCCACCCAGGGGGACATGGGCAAGCTGTAGAAGTGGGTCCATGAGAACCACATGAGGTTCAACAAGTCCAAGGGCAGAAGGCTGTACCTGGGTCAGAGTAATCCCAGACATGAGTCAAGACCAGGAGAAGAACTCATTGAGAACAGCCTTGTGGAGAAGGACTTGAGATTCTGGTGGATGGCAAGCTGGACATGAACTAATAGCATGCTCTCACAGCCCAGAAAGCCAGCTGTATCCTGGGCTGCATCACGAGAAGCAAGGCCAGCAGAGTATAATTTGTCCAGCTCTGAGCTTCCCAGCATAAGGACATGGATCTCTTGGGGTGAGTCCAGAAGAGGCCACCAAGATGGTCAGAGGGCTGGAAACCCTCTGCTGAGAGGAAAGGCTGAGAAAAGTGGGATTATCCAGCCTGGAGAAGAGAAGACTCTGTGGAGCCCTC
Organism: Urocynchramus pylzowi; assembly: GCA_013397555.1. NCBI lineage: Eukaryota > Metazoa > Chordata > Aves > Passeriformes > Fringillidae > Urocynchramus > Urocynchramus pylzowi. The sequence continues at coordinate 626,386 of VZRH01004421.1, forward strand.
ATTGTAGCCTTTCAGTACCTAAAGGGGGCTTAAGAAAAAGAGGGAGAACAACTTTTTACACAGGCAGATAGTGCTAAGACAAGGGGCAACAGTTTAAAAAAAAAAACAACAAAAAAACCAAGTGATTTAGATTAGATGTTAGAAAAAAAATCTTTACTGTGAAGGTGGTGGAACAGATTACCCAGAGAAGCTGCAGATGCTGCTTCTCTTACAATGTTCAAGACCAGGATGGGGCCCTGAGCACCTGATTTAGTGGGTGGCATTCCTGCCCATGGCAGTGGGGTTGGAAGGATTATCTTTAGGGTTCCTTTCAAGCCAAATCTTTCTATCATTCTGTGAAAATATATATATATATGTGTGTGTGGGCAGGTGATGATAATGGGATTCTTCCTCAGTGGCATCTGGTTCTAGTGAAATTATGTTATGCTAGATGTCTCTAATCAGGTGGTATTTAGCATGTACAGAAATGGTACAAACCTGACTTAGGGCAATCAGATTGCTTTGTTGTGGGGATCAGACAGACTCAGTTTTGACATTTCCTCAGCCAAGTTGCATAATAGTTTCTGACACCTATCCAAGCCCTGCAATGCAATGATACTTCAGGGTGAGCCAAATAGTTGATGTACTGTGTGTGAAACAATAGATGTTATTTATCCAGCCAAGACTCAAAATGGGGTAGATAATTTTATGAGGTAGGAAGTTCAGGCAGGCTGTCACAGAGAGACTGAGGTACAAAGAAGACTGACATGTCAGGTGGAGGGGTTGTGCTGAGTGTGAGGAAAGAAGAGTCCAAGTTTCGCATGAGTTAAGCTGAGAAAAGAGTGGAGAGCAGAAAAGGCTGATGAAGTAGCCTGGAATAGATCCATGCAGAGTTTATATGAGCATGCTAAGCTTTGGAGATAGGAATCTTCCATTGAAGGCAATGCTGTGAGAAGGGACCACGGGTGTGTCTGTGGAATCTCAGGTTGCCCAGACAGACATCCACTGGGTGTGTGCTCTGCCCACTGGGATGTTTCAGTGCTGTTTGCTGGAGGTGGTGACCACCTGGCAGGTGGAGGCTGGCAGGATGGGGCACTCAGACAGCATTACCTGGAGCCACCACACTGCTCATGGCATGTGTGTTTCACGGGAGAAGGTGTCAGGCTCAGCAGCTGCCGCTCTGCTCCGCTCCCTGCCTGCAGAGCTGGTGCTCCACAGCTCTGAGGCAGAGGTGCCAGTTTGCTGAGGAGGCTCTCCTCTCCCTGTGGGCAGTGAGGGGTTGGCTCCCTTCAGTGCCCTGCTCCTTCCTGAGTCAGTTTGACAGGGAGAAATGTGAAGTGGGATAAAATGATGACAGCTGGGTTGTACTTGGGAAGCGGAAAGGAAAGAGTTGGATCCATTTACAGCTTGGAGTGATGGAGCTTGAAATGCAACCAATAGCAGTTATTTTACCAGTGTCAGAGTTGAATCAGAAAGGATGGTTTGGTTGGTGTAGTTCAGCTGATTGCTTGGTATTTTAATCCAGATGACTTCAGCAAGGCTGACAGTTTTATGCCTGACGATACTGAAGTAATTCTACAGCCTTCAGCAAAGTTGCTCAGGATTTATTCTGAGAATGTAGTTGTGTTAATTCATTTTTCTGACTTGACAGGCAAAAATCTTGTTTTGCTGTGAACTTCATGTGAAATGGGATGTCCTTTGAAATAGCCAGGAAAATATTCTTCTTCTCAGGTGCACGTGGAATACTTGTTACCTTTAACAGTAGCTATGTGTATGCAGGAAACAGCATATGAGTGATGTGCTGGGCATCAGTAAAAGAGGGAACAGGGTTCTGAACTCTTGTGCTATTCTTAGGCTGGTGCATGGTTTGGTGTAGCTCCTACTTGCAATGACAATGAATAGCTTTTGGAGGTTGTTATAACCTGAGATGTTTCTTTTGATTTGATAATGCACTGTAATTCTTTCCAAAATTAGGAGAAACTTGACATTCTAGATCAGCTGGTGACCAAATGGCCAAGCATTTGATGTTCCTGGCAGGTGCTGATAGAGGAGCTGTCTCACTCACCAAATGTGGTGGGATTTTTGCTTTTTCTTTGCTGTTTGCTTTTTCTGAAATGTAAATTTTTTTTTCTGTAAATGTATCAATTTAAATGTATAAATTTAAAGCATACGGGTGTTTTTGTGCATTTTGTGCAGTGTGGGAGGGTTTTTTTCATTTTTTGTTAGTTTGACAGACTCTTATGGTAGGTAAGAGCTACTTTTTGAGTGGCTGACATTTTGTGCTGGAAAAGATAAATTTAGATAAATAATTGACTTTTAGTTTCAATTAGGTTTAGTTTCTTTCAATTCCAAAATTCTCTTCATAAATATGGAATTTTTATTTTTTTTTATTGAATGGAAAAAAATTCTTTCTAAATTTTCTGTTGATAGGAATTAGTTTCATAAATGGTTTTAGAAGAATAAAATAATTTCAGATATTTTTTCAAGTATAATGATATAATCTCAGATATAATTCAACTAAATTAAGTTGAAAATGAAAACCAGGTGGTGTGGCCTTTTATTCTTTCTCCCTACAGGTAGGTAAATGTAGTGATCCTGGAAAAACAGTGTTTAGCCAAAGTTGGCTACTATAATCAAGCTTTTGCTTATTCCTCAGTATCATTAGTGTTTATTAACCCAACTCACTCCACTGAGATTCAAACTCCAATTTTTCTTCCTAGTATTTATATTTTTAATATGAAAATACATTTTAAAACAAAATACCCTTAAAATACTGTGGAATAAATTCAGTTCAGCATAGACATTTCTGATACTCTTGAAGAGACTTTTTTTTACCCCAGGCAGGAAAGTTCAGAGTAGTTGTGTCATGTTGAGTGTTTTGTGCAAGCTGTAAAAATCTGTGGACTTGATGTAAGCTGACAATGTCCGTAATAAGCTTTATTCACTTCTCTTTCTGCTGTGATGAGCCTCCACCAAATCCTCCAATTAGTGCGAAGTTATAAAATTATAGACAGATGGAAAATTAATATTTATAGAAAAATGCCCAAGCTTTTGATAGCTTGAAACTCTTGCAGCTACAGATGATGTGTTAGCAGTTGAGATTTAGAGAAAGCAGCCTGTTCAGGAAGACATGAAAGCTTGTGTACTTTCTGAAGCAGTAGGTCATTTAGTGATGACCATAAATTTCAGAGTTAGTTTTCTGTGAATTGAAACCATCTGTGGTAAACTGTTTAAAATTAATTCCTTTGTATTGGTAAAAAGTAAGTAAATTGATAAATATACAAAAACTACTTCCTCAAATGGTCACCAAAATCTAGTAGAAGTTTGCAAGATTCATCTCTCATCTCACAATTAATTAGAGTTTTGCAAATGCCACCACCTTGACAGACTTGAATAGTGCAAAATCCAAAAAGTTTTAATGAGAGAGACAAGAGATACATGTCACTCAGTGGCCCTGAAATACTGCTGGTCTGATGGTCAGGGGCAATGGTATGGTTTCATTAATATTGGTCTAAGCCCAGAGTAATTTTCCTAACCTCAGCAATGTGGTTACTTTGGAAACACAATAATAACAGTAATTTTTCTGACAATTCACACATTTAAATCTAATAATCTTAGAATAACATCTTAGAAGGGATCAGCATTTGATGACAAAGGAAAGAGCTGAACTGGAGCCTATTTTTTGCTGTCCCTGTGTACAGCTAAACTAGCAACTGAGTGCTCTGTGGAAGTCTGGTTTCCTGGACAGATTTCATCCCTTCCTAAAATTCATAGCTTGAAGTGACCTTCAGGATTTTCTCTTAGTGACTTTAATATATATTGCTGGTGTATATCCAAAATTTTTAGTTTCCAAGTGCTGTTCCTTTCTCAAAAGCAAACGTGGTAGTAGACTTGTTTGTGTGTGTGCACACCTGTAGCACAGTTGAATTTTAATAAAATAAAATATCACCACCCTGTTTAGGAGACTATTATTGCTACATGCACAATGACATGTCCTTACCTGGAGAAGAACATCCTAAGTTTCTCCTAGACATCCATGTTCATGTTGAATCCAAATTGCTCTACATCTGTGTTGTGAGCTTGGGTACAGCCCAGGAAATCTCCACAGAGGGCCCCTGCAGGGCTGTGTGCATGCAGGGGGACTCTAAGAAGTTTTGGTGTTAGTTGTGGGGGGAGAAAAAAGGAGGTGCAATATAGAAACTTACTGTGTCTGTAACATGCTGTTTCCTGTGTAAGAAGTTTCTCTAGATATCCCTTGCAGGAGAAAGTTGCAAGATTCTCCCATACTTAAATGACACTTCTGCTATTTTTCATGATGTCAAAGATTCTGAATATCCCATGCTATTCTTGCCTTGTATGATATTGTTGTCTTAAACTTCTGTTGCCTCGTGCTACTACTGGAATTACAGGAACAGGCAAGAGGGATTTTAGTCAAATTTATACTGCTCTGATAGGAGTAAACCTCTCTGCATTCAGGACAGGAGCTACTTATTTATTTTCTACCTCCTCCTTTCTCCTCCTCCTTTTCCTCCCTTTTCCTTTCTCTTTTTCTTCATTTCTCCCCTCTTCCTTTTTAGAGAAAGCAATAGTACTTTATTCACCTGGAGAACCAATGCTGTTTCATATGTGTCTTGAAGTCGTTTCACTAATGCTGCTTTTCAGCATCTTAGTCTTTTAAGCCAGATTGCTGCAAATATACAATGCAAAGCTATTTAAAATCTGTGGCATGATGCCTCAGATGATTTGTAAAGTTTGAAGTAGCAGGCCATTTGCACAAAACCACCTGTGCATCTCATATCCATTACAAACAGTGAGGTACAGCCACAGCAGAGGTTCTTGTGCTCCTGCACACGTCGCTGCTTCTGGAAATTCCACCCCTGCGCTTGCCTCTCTTCTGCAGCTTTGAGAGTCCCACCTGTGGTTCTCTTTTCAGAGCAGCCAAATTTCAGGACTTGTGTCACCCCCACAGCTGCTGCTTCTCCTCCAAGCTGTACATGGAGAAGTGCAAGTGTGCTTTCCTGGCACTTTCAGGAACAGTATGTCAAGGTTACCGAGAAGAGGGGGGTAAAGTGTCTGCAGTCTGACATCTGAGATCTGCAGTTTTTGGAAAAAGATATTGAAGGCAGAAATGAGGGACAAAAAGGATTTTTCCTTTTTTTTTTTTTTTTTTTTTTTTTTTTTTTTTTGGTGAGAGAGGAAGATGTTTTTATTTGTAAAATATNTTTTTTTTCCAAAGGTGACAGCAGAAGCTGGTTATACTATGTAAATATTTGTGTAGAATGGACAATGAGGAGTAAAGATTTCTCAGCAAAAAGCATACAGTGACTAAGCCATTGTGTTGGCTGACAAATAAACAAATATAAACTGGAGGCAAAGCACTGTGCACTGGGTCTGGCAACATGTACATTCTTATTAAGTGTTTGGGGGGTGGCAAGCCAGGTGATGACTTCTTCATCTCTTGCATGTTTTCAGATAGAGGCTGAAAGCAAATTCCAGAGGATTTACTCTTACAAATAAATACTAATCTTTTGGCTTAATGCAGGAATAATGTAATAAAACTTAATGTCCCACAATATATTTGGTTTAGGATGACTGAAGGACGGGTGCAGCAATTCTGAGGAATACAAAGACATTTTTGAGAAAAGGAAAGGAACAATTTCTTCGGTGGGGTTCATGGTGGAAAGCACGAGAATTGATGGGCTTCAGTGCATCGAGTTGGACATAAAGAAAAATGTTTCACTTGTCAGAGCAGTGAAATACTGGGGGGGAAAAAAAGCCTGTGGAAGTTGCAATAAAAATTTAGATGTGATTAACTTTTTCCACATCTAAAGGGATGAACTGGGACGACCTTTAAAGTTTCTCCCAGCCTTTTTTGAGGGAGCCTGTAGTGGGTACCATAGCTGTCAAATGTATCACAAACTTTCTATATCTTATTTGGTTATCTTTTACCCCTGCTCAGCCAAAGTCTCTGAGCTTCATGTAGTACATCAGTCTAATGCCTTTCCATCCAAACAAATTATATTCTACATGTGATTTCAAGGGGAAAAGTTACTATCCACCATCTTCTTTTTAGGTCCTCCAGGGAAAAGAGGTAAGCGGGGAAGAAGAGGAGAGACTGGTAAGTTTTTCATTTCTTAAGATCTATTGTCATTTGATGTTTTTGTGAGGATGTGTACCCAGCATGCCTTGATTTTTAGTTGTATTGCATGTGTGCTCTGAAAAAGAAATCTGCATCTTTTCTGGTAAAATGTTGTGACCCTTGGCATGTATCTGCTGGCCTTCCAGATATTTCTCTAGTCTTGGGCATCCTTAATTTGTAGGCACACTTCATAATGCTCCACACGGTGCCTTTGGTAACAGGTCTGTAACTGTCAAACCTTTCAGGGGTGTTCTCACACATGCACTAGTTAGAATAACTCCATGTAAGTCAGTAGGTGGAATGCTGTGTCAGTGTTACATCAGGCCCCTTTGGTTGGAGGAGAACAATTTTATAAGGAAATAACAAAGGAAATAAAATTCCTTGTGTTGAGAATGTTGATAATCAGGGACGTAATGTGATAAGTAGACTACTCTGTGTGAGAGAAGTTGTTTTATAGAAATGAGCAGTTAAGTTCTAACAGATATAAGAAAAACATTTGTTGGTTCATTACCCTGTACCAGGGAGGTTGCTGTTGATAGAAACCTGCTGGTGGTGTGTAGCTTGAAATTCTGTTTGAGGCAAAGTTATGAGATGCTGAGCACCTCTTGCTGTTGACTTTCACAGGAATTGAATCAATTACCTTGTGGGATTGAGTTTTTCATCAAGGTGAACTTTCTGGAGGCAATGCAGTAGAAAATGAGCATTTTTATTCTCCTTGGCTGTCTTGTCTAATCTGCCAGCTAGGAAGGTCTTCCAATCAACTTGATCCCTGTAAATCTTCTGTAGCCTTTCTTATCTATGTAAATGATAATTTATCTGGCTCTTAAAAACTGTTTCCCTATCTTCCTGAATCACGAAACTAAAACCAAGCTCTGCCAAAGGTTGATACAAATCACCTTTGTGTTTCCATTCAGTGCTGTCTTGGTATGTTTACTTCAGAAAAAGAGGCTATGATACAGAGGGAAATTCTGTGGTTGAAAATTGAGTTACAAATGATCCTGGAAATTACTTTGTGGGATTCTCATTGATTCATTTTAAATCTCAAATAAACACATGGTAAACTATTAATAAAGGAAACAGATCTCTCGTTTAAAAACAGATCTGCACCTTAAAATGCTGTTTAAGAATGTTTGCCAGAATAAAGATATTTCCTTAGTTGCTGGACAATAAAAGTTGCATTGTTAAAACCAAAAGGCTGTCAATATTAAAAGCAATCTCAAAGTACAGCTGCTGCTGTTTTATACTCCTTTTGCACTTCACTTTATTCAGAAATTAGAGAGAGAGGCATAAAAGCTTAATGAAATGCCATTGATTTGGGAGCTGCAGCTGCTCACCTTAATAAGACTGAAATAGTAGATTTGATTTGTGGCCCTTTGATAATGTTTCCAAGAACTGCTACACAAAAGTCTTTGAGGTCTAAATAATTGAAAAAATGTGCAAATATCGCTTCACGAAGTGTGACATTTTAATGGGGAGCATTTTATATGTGTGCCTTGAGAGGGGAGGGTGATGAAAAGAAAGTTCAGCACTGTCAGGTGGCCACTGAAACCTCCCCTCCCAGGCAAAGTTGGAAGTCTGGAAGATGCTGGTACACGTATTCTTGACAAGATGCCCAGGTTAAATGCCAAGGGTACTTTGTGCAATTCCTCAGCCAAGCTCTGATCCAGTGCTCACTGTGTGGCTAATTGAAACTGGTGGTGTGGTTACAAATGCTTTATGTGGAGCCTGACAAAATGAATTGTATCCATGGCTGGTATTTTTGGACTGGCATGAAATTGCATGGAAATAAATGGAGAAGCAACTTTCATAAGATTGCATGACTGTAATTGAAGATTTGTTCAGGTAAGTGCATGCATTTAGTCATATTTACAAGTTTCTGAGCACTACCAAAGCACAAGATTACTTAAGTGGGAAAATGTGTGCCCTGTATTGCCAGTGCTGCTCACTGACAATCCCAAGGCCTTGTGCTTGACTGTGTGTGTCTTTCTTCAGTAACTTCATAAGCTTACGTGTTCTTTTTTCTCTTTTTTTACCCTTTTTTCCCCTCTCCCCCACCCCACAGGACCTCCTGTAAGTACAGTGATACATTGTTGGTTCTTCCAGAATCAGGGAGAAATCTGTTAGATCCTGTTAAGTTATCAGCGTGATAAAATGATCATGTATACTCAAGAGGGAATTTTGATATTTATACATACACAGTATCTCGGAGCTGATTAATTTAATCAGAAAGTTCATTAAGAAACGAGTCTCTAAACCAATAAAGCTTTATGTTCAGCACTCCAGATTGCCATTTGGATTCACAACTCCATGTAAGTATGTTATGTGCATTTTGCCTGTGACTTCAATATAACAGATATTTTACTGAAGTGTAGAAATGTGTGAGTATCCTATCTTAAGCCCAAACCTGGCCACTTTTGCTGGGTAGTAACTTCCTCTGCATTTATCACAAAGTCGTGGGGTACAAGCTCCCTGTTCTTTGGGGACATGGAGGCTGTTCAGCTCATTTCACTGTAATTGCTACTGAAGCAAATAAGTGCTTGTGTAAAATTAGTATTAAATAGTGCTATTCCATTTAGTAAGTCCATTGAATCTTGTGCTAATTCTTCTTGTGAGAAAATGTTTTCTCTCCTCTGAGGTTTTGAGGTTGTTTTGTTTTTTGCATGGGTTTTTTTGTTTGTCTTTTGTTTGCTTTGTTGTATATTCCCAGAGAAGGTCAAAAGTCTGACTTGAAGGACAGTACCAAGCACATGTGTCTCAAACCTTTGTATCTGTCATGCCATCCGTGTGCATCACATGGTGTAGGAATGTGACTGTTAAAATAGTATTTCTTTTACAGTTAGAAGGCTTGTTTTTGGTATTTTTTTCCTTAATAGATGCAGTATTTCCACAATATTTTCAAGACCCTATCATCTGTCTATTCTATGATATATGCATGTTTAAGAGTGTTTAATTAATGTTTTGAATTCCTGCTGTGACCTGAAGATTTTACTGTAAACTGCATATATTGAGTCATGATATTACTTACCCTTTTAAGACTTTGACCATGTGCTCAGCAATTCATAGTGACAAATTCATTTAACAAGCCATCAATGAAAAGCCAGGCTTAATGCATAAAGGTGCTGTTTATTTGAAAGGAACACTGTTTTCCCCAATTTCTTTTACAGTCCCTCCTGTGAAAGAGGAGCAAACATAAGAGCAAACATAAATAATGATACAAGCTATTTTCCTGTACCAAGGCAATGTGGCAAGAGTTCACTGTATGCCTCATTAAGAATGTCTCTGACTTTAGCTCCCTGCTGTTTCAGTATAGGTACATTAAAAAAACCCAAACAAACAAAAAATCCCCCAAAAATAAGTCGTAATCGTGGCAATATTAGCACAAACCTGAAATAGGTTCCAAAACTGAATAATTTTAAGAAGTAGCAATTTTAAATTCCAAGTTTCATACTTGAGACCTACAAAACTTCATCTTGCTGACAGGCAGCAATGGTTTAGGTTGTTACAAGGCATAAAAAATGTGTAGTTTCTCTTCCTAATTAATTTCTATTTGCATGGACACAAATTCATGTCTGTTTGCATTGACTCTGGTTAGGGGCAACTGTTGTGAACTTAAGTATTGTTTTCACCTGGGTATTACTATTACCTGTGGTAATAGTTTTCATTTAAAATATCAAATATTTGTGTATCCCACATTAAACTGGAGAATTGGGTGTATGTTGTACTTTCCAAGGCTGCCACAGTTGCTCTGTTTATTTTCCTTATACATGACTACTGAGTGGCACATGTAATAGCAGTCAGAGGCTGGGGATTTTGAATATTTTTATGATCTTTTACAGCAATCTCAGATTTCTTCTTTGCCATCTATGTTCTAGTGGAATCTAATACTTTATTACCGAAGCACTAAGCCTTTTTTTTTTTTTTT
>VZRH01004421.1:645498-709088 GCA_013397555.1 Urocynchramus pylzowi
TTTTTTTTTTTTTTAATGCTGTCACCAGCTTCTGCCAAAATTCCTTTTATAGTCTTGAAAACCAGTTATGTCAGAAGAAAGTAATGAATATTTTTTATTTGGAGGTATTCATGTGTGGATCCACAAAATGCAAGAGAATAGTCTAGAGAATTTGAGATTAAATGAACTAATGAGTTTGGTAAATGCTTGGAGATTTTAAGTTGTTACACTGAACTGTATTCTGCCTTTGGATTCACCTGTTCAGCTCTGGTGGACTTCAATTTAACTTGCATAATTTGACTGAAACTAGGAAATAGCTGAGAGGAGTGTATGATTTGCTGGAGTATGGCTCAGAAAGGCACAGGTATAACATACTTGGATTTTCAAGTTTTCTTGTCTGGGGGTTAGCCCATGTTCTGTTGTAGGTCAGATTTCAGTAACTTTTGCTTCCCTGGTTAAATGTTTTGTCACTTAAATTTGCTTGTTTCTGTGCAGCAATTGTCAAGGAAGGAAGAAAGATTCTCTTTGTGCAATGAGGCTGTACTTGGAGTTTAAAGGGAATTTAGAATCAAAGTAGCCCAGTGTTTTGTGTTTCAGGCCATTAGGACTGAGGTCTTAGATTGATGGCACAGGGTATTAAGATGGTAAGTGAGGTACTGTGCAGCTCCCCAGTTAATATAACTAATAAAAGCACACACTTGGAAATAAAGCTGCTGTAAGCCTGTCTGAGCACTTCACAGGCTTAATTATTTTGTTTTCGAAGTCGCAGTATTGGAAGTTCCTTATGGAAACTGATGGTGATTTGTGTGAAATTTCTTTTTTCAAGAACCAGGCATAATCTTTTCTTGAAATACAAATTCTTTTCTTTGCTCCATCCCTCTTTCCTTGTTAAACTGGGGAAATAGAACAGGTGGTGCATCATTAAAAAATATATAGGGAATTGTTTCAGGAAGAAAGAGTGAAAAAAATGTATATTGCATCCCTGAATTCTGCTTTATTTCTGTGATTGAAATTATCTTTGTAAGTGTGCTTCCTATGTTTTTTTCCATGATGCTTTGGGCTTTTTGAGAATTTATTGATTCCAACTCATTTTTTATGTGGCATAGTTGTATACAGCACCAACTATTAACAAGTGATTTAGGTATAATGTAATTAGAACAACTGGAGTGTCTTTACATTAGCTGCACGCATATTTGTACCTTTTAGACCTCATGGGTAAATGCCAGAAGTATCTGAATAGATTTGCATGTAGGGAATTTTATTTTCCAGTATTTGATCACATATGGCAGCCCTTAGCTGAACCTGCTTTGCAGTTTAAGTTTTAATGTAGTGTATCTGCTCAAGCTTTTTTTTCTTATCCTGGAATTCTTCAAACAAATCTTTCTTCGACCTCATGATAGTTGAATGAGATTGGGGTTTTGTCTTTGGTGAGTTTATTCTTAAATGTTTCAGTACCTTAGCTCTTATTTTTGTTCTCTTTTAAACCCTTTGTTGTAACTGTGCTCTTTTATGGAGATGTATCCACTCCAGTTGATGTTCTTCATTGCATCTCAAATGAGAAGTATCTATGGCAGCTGTGTTTTTTCTTAGTTCCCTGGGGGACTCATTCAGAATATTTGTCTCTATAGGCAGATAAAAGGAGCATGATGGTAGGATTCTTTGGTCCTAATGGAGCAAAAATTGTTTTATGTTCCTGCTCCTGAGTTTGTCAGTCTTCAAAAGCTGATGTTTCCACTGAGGCAAGGTGAAAAAATTGGTCTCTGAAGGTTAAATCCATATGATACTGTATTATGTACCCACTATATTTTTATTTTTCCTTAATAGGCCTTATTCCCCCTAAAAAAGAAAAGATTTATAGGAGCCAAAAAACAGGTTGACTGAAAGAAGTGAGATGGATTTTTTTTTTCACATTCTATAAAGCCATCAAAACACAGGTAATAAGAAAAATTGTTCTTTAAGAGGGTCTCAGTGAGCAAATGGATTTGCTTCTGTGGTGGTGTGAGGAGACACATTCTTCAGAATTATTCCAGAAGAACAAAAATCTAATTCATCAAAGTCATCATGCCACAGCTGTTACAACAATCTATCTCCTACTGAATGCTAGCCAGCTAATTTTTGAGAAGTGACATTTTTCACAGTTTATTGTTTTCTCATCAACATGGCACCAACCACATCAAATACAATCACCCAGTGATGTTGGCATTGATGAATTAGCCATGTGCTTTCTATTTACAGATACAGGAGTTTCAATTTCTTTGGGTGAAAAGAGAAGTTTTAGGTAAAATGTGGGAGTTTTCTCTCTGGTCTGTGTGAACGTTTTCCATGTTCAAGTACTTGTTAAGCTATGCTGGAATTCAGTAGCATAACTGAGTATTTTTACAGAAACACATAGTTCTGCAGAACTTCACTAGACTGTTTCCATGGATTATAGATAGGTGAAGCATTTTGGCTCCATTCTTTACTATAACTTGAACTATGTTGCTCTTATTCTTTCTGGGGTCAACAGTAGTTTCCCTCTGCAGTAATTTGTCATACAGATATGACTGCACAAATGTAGTAGATGCTGGTAAGAGACGAAGGCTACAAGGAGGAAAACTGTCTGGAAATAATCTTCTTGTTAGTCTGATGTATGAAGACAACAGAAGTACTCCACAGTTTGGGATTCACACTCATACAGGGCCCTTTTTTTAATACATATTTGCACCATATACAATGTTGGCCACAATAAACAGGAGCATGTCCACCCACAGTGTTTGAGAAGAGAAAGTTCCTTCCAACTTGGATCTGTCCAGCTCTTTCTCATGTTTCCTTTACGTATGAATTTCAGCAGCAAGAGCAGCCATAGTGCTGAGATACTCAAAAAATGCATCTCCACCACAAGAAACTGCCTTTCAGATCTCCTGCATAAACTATAAAAATAAAAAGTATCTTGGCAATTATTTTTCATCTGTGAAACATGCTTTTGTAAAGCTGTGACTATAATTTTTCTTGCACAGAACTCTTTGTACTCCCTTATTGTTACCATATGCGGAGCTTTTTTGCAGTTCAGCCACTCCCTGAATAGCCAAACTCTGAACAATTTCTTTTGTTCCTTAACTTGCTTACTTCTAGACATAACCAGTCCATCTTATAATTGCAAAGGAGCTATTGAGAGTATTCAGACTGCAACTAGGGCTCTCAGCTAAGAGTCTTGCAGTGTAGAGTGATGTTGCTTCAAGAAGTTTTGGAAATGGTACCTGGCACATCTGGTTTACTTTGGAATATTTGAAGCAGTTCCTCATCTTCCATCTTATTCCATTGTTGATAATTTTCATCATCTAATTTAGATTAATGTGGACACTAGAGCCACTTGATGAAATTGATGGCTTCAGGTCACTTGTCCATTTGTTTCTCCAAATTCAAAGTACCTAAAAAGTATTGAAAAACGCAAACATTTTCTTTTATGTCACAAGATCAGCAAAATACATGTTAGACAGCTGCCACTTTTGCTCAGCAGATAACTATTAACACTGGCATATTGCTTTACATGTGCATGCTGCAAATTTCTCTGCACTAAAGGTACTGGACTTGACAGGTGGATTAAAATGTAAATTTGAATAATTTCTGGTTATGTTCAGGAACTGAAGTCTCAGTAGTTAGGTTAAACTAGGTTAAACCTTAAACTAGTTTTAGGCATGGTGTAACTTTTCTGGTTGATGGAGCCTTAATCGTGGTGCTGCAATTCATCACTTTCAGGTTTTGTCAGGATGGGGCTTCTGGGACTCTTCTGTGTTTCCGTGGTATGCTTTGAGAAACTTGTTGGTTTGATAAAGGTGATCTTGTAGGAATTTTTTTTTATGAGGGTGTTGATACATGGCTTGTGAACAAGTGAGAGATGGGTGGGATTACAGGATAATTCTGTCAAGGTATTAAGAAAGCCTTTCCATGAGAATTATATCAGTGACGTGGTTTTGGGAGGGTTTGTAGTTCAGATCTTCAATGATTAATTTTGCACCAGTGTTTGAAGGAGTCTAGCAAAAAAAAGGTGTTTCTGAAGGCTGAATGTGATCAAGTCTCTAGTAGTTAAGGTGGGGATACATAAGTTTCTGGTCAAGAAAATCAAGCAGCCTAACAGCACTGTCAATTTTGTTTTTAAAGAAACCCACTTCATTTAAACCTCTACCTCAGAATGCAGTTAGACTTTGCAATCTCCAGATGATGATCCATCTAGCTGAATTTTATGTCTCAGGTAGTAACTGAGAAAACCTACTTGAGGGAAGAATTCTGGAAACTCTGAAATTGACTTTTTGGAAGAGCCTTGTAGTGCTTCATTTGTCATTGTCAGTAATTTTTCTTTTTGCAGTAAAGGAGTTTTAGAGAGGCTCAGCTCATCTTGTACTCTTTTAATCTGTTCTTTTTACAGTAACTTTTTCTCCTACACAAAGGATCTGGATTTTTTTTTTTGTTTGTTTGGTTGGAGTTTTTTCAGTAATATCCTGACTGCTGGGCAGGGAGACTTGTTGCAGATTGATTAGTGCACTTTTCTTTTCCCACACATGTAACAAGTGACTTCTGTATCTGAGCTGTTATCTCCCACTGATCTTAACAGTAATCATTTTCAGTCATTGAAAAAGAAGCAATAATGTTTCATCAATAGAAGAGAGTTAGCTTGTTGGTGATCTTAACTATTCTTATTGTTCACATAGCTCTAAAGCAAAATTTCACTAAAAAGTAATTTCATCAGACTTGCTAGGAATTATATATCCTTCCTAAGAATACTATATTAAGTCTAATAAAGTCATCCTTGGTATACCTGTAATTAAACAAAGGGAAAAAAAGAAAGAAATACATCATTTAAAGGAAGAACGAAATCAATCATTTTAGTAGTATCATGATGAGGAAACCTGACAGTGGTGTTTTTTTTGACTTTTATCACTCTAAAACTGAAATGGGTGTTTTGAAAAGGCAATGTGTCATCTTTCACCTCACCAGAGCTTAGATGGGATGATGTGCAAACCTGCAGCTTGAGACAGATTTTCTTTTTTTTTTCCTTTCCACATAGGTATTTTTGAGCTCAGTCTGGCATAGTAACTGGCATGCAGCTCATAAAGCTTCCATATAGCTGATGTGTGCTTTCTCCTGAATCTCCAGTTGTGTGTGTATTAACATGAGAGATTTTCAGGCACCTGCAAGTAACAATCTAACAATTGAATTTTTCGTAGACTGTTTATAAATGTAGAAAAATTTAGTCACATAATTTTGTCAGGATAAGAGTTTGTTTTGATTTTTTTCAGAAATCAGAAACTCTTATCCTTGAAACAAAAGATCAAACTAAAAAACACCTTTCTTTATATAGGGTGTGGTTTTTTAGCTTTTAAAGAAGGAATTGTTTCTGGTTTCTGTTTATTATTTGTCCTGGCTCACAACTCAGTGTTCTGATGAGTATTCCTTAATTGAAAAAGATCACTGAAGTATCAGTGGAGAAGTTAAGAGTAAGAAGATAATCCATACCATCTTCTTTTTCTTTGTGTGGAGGATTCTTTCATCACACAGTAAATTTCAACATATGATATCTTTTCTTACCTTTTCAGTGAGAAATTTCTGATGAAATTATTGTCCCATTAAAGGTGCCTTAAGTAATAACATTTGCCATATAATTGACAGAAACTCTCCAAAGGTTTCTGATGCCCTTGCTTACATAGTCACTTTCTAACAAAAACCCCTAAAATCCTTAAAATATTTACCTGCAGAGTGACAAAGAAGAAAAAAGATATTGCTTAAATGGAAAACAACTGATTTTGTGAAGCACTGAAAATATTTTTATTTGAGAGACATCCTATTTTCAGTATTCTTGAGAAGTGGAAGCTACTTTGTGCAAAACCAGCCTGAAATGCCACTCACACTCTCCTATCTCTCATGTGCTGTCTCTGTCCATAATAGGGTTACTAGACAGGTAGTTAAGTGCTAAGTAAATAATTGGGTACTATTTTGAAAAAAAGAAATCTACTGTACAAACAGCTTTTGAGGATTCTGGGGGAAAATAAAAAGGTGCATATAATCATGTAAGAAAATAGTGTCATGGTTTAAACCCAGCTGGCAACTCAGCACCCACACAGCTGCTCACTCAAACTCCCCTGGTGGGATGGGGGAGAGATTTGGAAGACTAAAAGTGAAAAAACCCATAGGTTGAAGTAAGGACAGTTTAATAGTTAAAGCAAAACAAGGAATTAACTGCCATCAAGGAATTAACTGCCATCTCTGCGAGAGCACAGCTCCATCTCACCTAGTGGTTATCTGGGAAGACAAAGGCATCTCTCTGAGTGTAAGCTCCCTTCTTTTTTCTCCCTCCAGCTTTATCTGCTGAGCACAATGCACTGTGGTGTGGAATATCCCTTGGATCAGCTGGGATCAGCTGTGTCCCCTCCCAGCTCCTTGTGCACCCCCAGTCCCCTCTCTGTTGGGGTGGGCTGAGAGGCTGAAGGGGCTTTCATGCTGCATCAGCACTGCTCAGCACTCACTGACATGTCTCTATATTATCCACACCCTTCTCAGCAGAAATAGAAAACACAGCCCCCCATGAGCTGCTGCAAAGAAATTTAACTCTGTTGCAGCAAAACCTGCTGCATCCAGCCATAGCACACATTTAAAAGTGGTAGTGGAAACCTAGAGGGGAAATGCACAGTCCAGAAGAAACACTTTTAACACCATCTGTACTATCTACAGTAAGTGAAGAAATATTTAGTGTACATGTTGTTGTCTAAACCTTCTCATCCAGTTCTTCATGATTCATTGTCTTGTCTAGTTTTCTAAGCTGCCCTACAGGGATTGTGTTAGGGAAGACCATGTATTTGGTACTTCTTGACAAAAATGACTTGCTAATCTGTAGTGGCAGTTATGTTATAGAAAGTAGTTTGATCTACATAGCTCTGAATACATTCAGGTTTAAGTCAAAGACAGACTATGGCTTGAATTCTTTCTCTAAAAATTAATGAAAAAATTAAACTGTTCTTATCTCAAGAAAATTACTTGGAATTCCAGTTCAATCTTGTAATGAATTTCAATAAATATTGTCATATATAGGATTTTTGTCAGTGCATCCTGAAGCAACATCATGTACTATTTGAGCTCACCTTTGTCATCCAGCCTGTATAGTGCTTTCTCTCTTTTTCTAACACTAGCAAGAAGTAATTGAGGAAAGAAGAAAATTGCCATGTTTGGCTGTTAGAGTCAGTATTTTTATAATGAAGGAATGGTATTCTGTTTCACAGTAATTTTTTTTTTCTGGAAGGCAGTGTGTCTCAAGACAGTTTTGCTTTCTTCCTGTATTCTACAAAGCAAATCCCAGAAGACATTTTGAGATGTCAGACCAAATAGCCCTGATAAAAATGGAGTCATGGGAGAAATTCCTATTATTTTCCATTTGTGTAGAGAAGCACATGCTTTGCTACAGTCTGCTGGGAATTTCTGAATCTTCTTTCAGAGGCTCTTCGAGATGCTACATACAGTCCTTTAATTCAAGTACAGGAGCTATGTAGCATGGATAAAGAGCAGGCAAAAATCCAATAGTAGTTTTAAAACACCTGTCATTGTAAAGGAGCACAAATAGTATTTTTTTTCCTATGATAAAGAAACATTCCCTAAAAACAGTGCTTATATTCACAATACAAGCACTAATACATGTGCAAGGGCTGTTGAATGGTCCCTGTAAGCCAGTTTAACCCCCTAATCTTCCTTCTACAAATACTTGCATAATCATTTTCTGCATTCATTCATCATAAGAATAATTAAATCTTTTGGGCTGAGCTTGCAGCGGACCTAACAGTTAAAGTTATCTGCTGTCCCACAAAGCCCTGAGGGGAACTTTACACACTTACCATGACCTCAGTGTTGAGTGTTTTAACTGGTAATATCTCTAGCTTGTTTTTGAGATGTAAAGTTATTAATAGCCAGAGTTTAGCTCAGCCTTCATTTCTGTGCCTGCAGCAGACTGTGTGTGTAAATATTACTAGGTAAATATCTTGTAGTACCCAGTGCTAGAAAAAGTCTGGGATAACTAATAACTTGGAAATGCCTTAATTTTTGGGATGTGTAGAACCATATTTAGAAATTTGCTAAATAGTTATGAGAAAATAAGTAAGTGTTATATGTGTGCTGCATGTGTGGAATCAAGAGGCACAGAGGAAACATAATAATAAAAGCTCTACCATTTTAATCCACTGGATAGTTTTGCTTTCTTCTTCCTTGTTACCAGGGAAGGAGTGTTCAGAGATGATATCTGAAAGATAGTGTAGGTCGTCCCAACAGTCAGAAACTTCCCTAGGATGCCAGCACATAACTAAGGCAGTGGTCATGCAAACTGCCAGGATACTGATGACCTGTTTTACACTCTCAGCATGTCACCCACTCATGATGTGACAGGAAACCACAGCGAGGGCTGGCGGGAAAGTGAGGGAAGGCGTTTCATTCCCACAGGGCTTCCCAGACCCAGTAGCTTGTTATTGGATCTGACAAGTAGGTTAGTGCACGGGCTTCTCACAAAGCCAATACTGTACCAAAAATAATGAGTTTGACAATGTGTGCATCCAACTGATGGCCCTGTTCATGTTAAGTATGTCTGGAATTTTTGGCATAGTCCAGGATCTAGGGTGGGAGAAGACAGATACTTAGGGAACTCACTAGATGATATGGCAGCAGTTTTTTGTAGTGCTTATTGTTTTCTTGACAGCTTGTTGAACTAGCTCAATATATGTCTACCTATATGTAATACATATTCTTGTTTATTAGTCATTGTGCAAAAGGAATGAATATGCACTCCTGGATGAAGTAGTCACTAGACCCCCTGCAGACCTGATTTAGACTAACCTTTTACACTGCTGGTTAGCTCACAAGCCAAAGTAGTGCTTAGGAAGGGGGCTAAATGCAGCAGGGATAAAATAGATGAACATAAAACCAGCAAATATGTTATGTGCTCTCTTCTCAGCAGCAGTGATCCAAATCTAGCAGTGTGAGCAGTCAGCCCTAAGGGGCTGTATGCTTAGGGGGGACAGACTGGAGAGGGGTGCCTGTAAAGCTCCAGGGGGAAAGTCTGGATGCATTTAAGGGAAAGCTTCTCTTCAGCAGACACAAAGTAGTGTCCCATTTGCATAGGGCAAATATGTGAGAGCTCATGATTTCAGCTTAAAACATTAATTTAAGGGCAGAAAAACCTGCCATACTCTGCCTGCTCTTATTCCATTCCCTGTGAAAGTTAACCTGACTGCTCATTGTCAGAAGACATAGCAAACAAACATCACATTTAAAATTAATCCAACTTTCTTTAGCCCTCTTCTCTCTCCTCTGATCACCTAAACAGGCAGTTGATATAGGACCAATTACTCAGTTACAGCAGTATATATCTACTTTCAATCCTTTGTATAATTTGCATTCATATAACTGCAACCAACTTCTGGATTCTTAAGACAATAAGTAACTTGTGAAGTACTAGTAAGGAAAATTCCATGTTTCCCAAGGGAAAAAAGAGAGAGTGGGGTAAGGTATAGAACTTCTCAGGGAAGGTGGATGTGGAAATCTTTAGTATCCCTGTGGATGGCGTGAGCTAAAGTTTCTTATTAACAATCATTTCCATAACGTTAATTTAAATACAGATTAGTTATGAGATTTTATGTTGCAACCACGTAAATAAATAGGCTAAGTAAGTAGCTGTTTTCTGTTATTTAAAGAAATAACAGAAATAAAATAATAAAGCAAGATGCATTATTTCATATGTTTGGTTATGTTGGACCACTGTGATTTGCCAGACTAACAATTTCTTCATTGCATGTTGAACCTGTCTTTTGTTAAACACCAGCTATTGCCTGGCTGCTTCCCACCATGCTGTTTTTATTAATTTTGTCTTAGGTCTGCTTCTTTTGTTGTTTCTTTTCTGTGCCTTCATTCTCAAAATGTATTGCATTTAGCTGCTGACACAGTTACTCATCTTCTGAAGTCCACAGTATTCCCCAAGTCTTTTTTCCCCCCTCATCTTCAGTGTTACTCTGATTTAACTGTTCCATTTTGTTTTGACTTTTGATTATCCCAGGGTCCGATTGGTATGGATGGAAAGCTGGTAGGTGATTTGTTCAAAACCAGTGTAACTCAGGTCTTTCACATATTCTTCTCTTTGCTTTTTAATATTACTTATGCTGAAATGTAAATTAGTCAAATACTGGCTTCCTTCAGCATAACTTAGTTCAACTCCAGTAGCATGGATTTTTAACAGGTTGCTGAGTAGCCTCTTCAGTCTTCTGTGCCTATGCAAGGAAATGGAGGGCAGCCCTCCTCCTCCTCCTCCTCTTCACTCACCATTTTCTGTCTGAATTAGATTGGAAGGCAGAGGTTCCTCCTTGGGTGCTCTGCCCAAGGGTAATTTGGTGATGCCTTTCAAACAGCAGGATATCACCTCTGACTACGTTTCTGTGACTCTTTCACAAATTCTTATTTTTTGTGTTTTAATTTCTGTGCCTGGATTGTATTGGCTGATTAAATCTGAACAGCCTCATGTCCCATAATAAATGCATTTGTATGATATTCCAGATATTCGTTAGGCATATACTGCTTGAATTAAGTTAGAAATAACATTTAATTTTATACAATGCATTTGTTAATGCATTTGTTCTTGTGAGTATATTTGTATAGCTCTATGTTTAGATGTATGAGCCTGGAAGTTTATGTTCCCAGCTCTTTAACACCATGGCAAAGGTGTGAAAATCCAGTTTTGGCACTTTCTCTTGCTGTTCCTTTTGCTCCCTGTCTTTTCTCCCTTCCCAGGGCACCCCTTTTCACTGATACCCTGGATACCTATTTTCTTTTCTATCCTTTTACTTACTTCAAGCTCCATTTCCTTTGCAAGCTCAACTTGTTAAGTTGCAGTGTCAGCTTTCATTTTCTCCTCTTTCTGTGCTCTTTGAGGTTTCTTTCTACTTTTAAATAACTTGTCTGTAAAGTTTGCAGCAGGCAGTCAATAAGCTTTCTCTTTAGTCTCTTTTAGGGGATTGATAGCTTACCTGTTGACTTTAGTTACACCATGGATTTTTTCCTGTAATATCATTTATATATCAGCAGCTAATACTAGGTTCAATTGCTAGGAAGGGATTCATTGACAACAGTACAAGACCTTCCATCATGGCAATTAGAATAGGTTGCCAAATCCCTTTGTTTGCCTCAAAGTAGTATATTAAGCTAGTAAATAGGAATATAGAAGGGAAAATTGTTCTGAAGATTTTACTGAAACCATGACATACTATGCAGCTATACCCACTGTAGTAATTTAGATTAAAAAAAAAAAAACAAAAAACAACCAAATAAAAAGCATCATTCAGTTGGGATAATCAAGTGCATGAGCAATAATCCAGGGGTTAAAGCATCAGCCACCAAAATGCACCTAATCAGTCAGTGGTGGTGGGACTGATCCCTAAATGCCTGCAAAGACAGCAATTTGTTGGTAGCTAGAATCAATGAATCAATTTTAGAGTATGTAACAGAGTTGAATAAAGAGATATTCATTAGACAAAAACCAGAGTAATGCTGACTTTTTAGACTTACACAGTATTTTATCCCCATTGGTTATGTAAAATTTAGAGAAAGACTTACAGCTAGAACATTTTAATCCACAAGTAACATGAACTGGGGGCGATTTATGCAGCAGTGAACAGTCTGATTTCAGCAGTCCTGAGGCCATTTTGGGAACACAAGCAGATAAATTGAGATTGAGCTTGCTCCAATGAGTTATAAGATCAGATTGAATTCATGTTAGAGGGTTTTTTAATGAACACCAAAGTAACTTAAAGAACTTTATTCCTGACCCTTTCACAACATGCAAAAATGAGAGATGGCAAAATTAACAGCCTCTTTTTTGTGTCTCACACTTTAAATTGCTGTTGTGTGAAAATAACCCTTTACAATTAAAAATGTCAGTATTGTGATGCTTTTCTACCCATACCTTTGTAAGAAGAGCTGATGAGTTCCATAATTCAGTGCTTGCTGCACCCTCTGGGTAGTGTCACTTACTGGATCACTTGTGAGAGGGGAAAATTCTACTGTAATTCTGCAGTGGATAGTAGGGCAAGGGGAGTAGATAAGACTACTCAGAAATATTGAAGGATTAGGAACCATTGTAAAAACCAGAAAATAATTACTTTCACTAATGCAAATTTCCTTCACTGCTGAAGGAGCTAATAGTCAAGGGGTTAAAATCATCCTGCTTTTGAGTACTTTTGTATTCAGCATCTGCATTTATAGCTAAATGCAGGATAATTGTTATATTGGCAGCATATATAAACTAAGAGTAATGCAGGAATATAATTAATGCAGTAATTATATTCCCTGATACCTCATAGAGTTTTCTGTCTACTTGAAAAAACATTGTCCTATAGAAATTCATTTTCCAGCTTTTTCTGTATTTGAGACATGAAAGAAGAGTAATTATAAATGCTTAGTACCAGAAAGGCAAAGTAATGATGCTGTTGAGAGTAGAAAACTCTTTTGTGGGAGCATGATTGCAACCCTCCCCTCATATTCAATTCAGGATATGTTTGTGTTATGTGTATGTGTCTCTTGTATCATACATACAGCATGTGGATACTTAGCAGCCTCTATGTCTTAGATGAAGGAAAAAAAGTCAATTTTCAAATCTCATTGTTGAAATATATATGCATGTGTTTGGTTTATTTGCTTTCTGCTGCTTTAAATCAACTCTTTGTTGAAACATTTTGGTAATTTTAGACCATCATTTAAGTTTTGGCTTTTTTAATATATATATATATATATATATGTTGGAGACAGCCTTTAATGCTTTGGTCAAAATCTATTGCAACTTTAGATGTTCTTGTGAGCAAATGTATTCTGAATTTTATGTATAAAGTTTGAAGGCACAGACCTCAGTTTAGGTAATTTATACGATTTTGTTGTACCAGTTGCCCAGTACTGCATCTATAAGCAATTTCTGATGATTTTAAGATCAGGTATAACATAAAATAGCTTAAAACCTGCTGTGAGGGGAAGATTGAGGTAATATATGAGTGCTGAGAAGTCTCAATCATATTCATTAACCCAGCATGATGTGTAACTTCATAGAGCTCACCAACTCAGAAAGTTTTAGCTAATATTTGAACTGCCAACCTCAGCCAGTAAGTTTGGGGTTTTTTATATTCTCTATGGTGCAGTTTTGTTCTAAGGAATGAACAGAAAACTGCAGCATCCCCAAAAAGGAATACTTTATGCTACATTCAGTGTAAAGATTAGATACCCACAATAATTCTGTATTTTACTATTATTCTTCTATAACATGATCCCATATATTTTAAAAAATATTTTAAAACCTTTGTGTGAATATAAATTCCATTTTATTGTGGTTTTTAATTGGTACAAAAAGTTTTATTAGTTACTATAAAAAGCATTTCTTCATTTGCTTTTCTTGTTGATAATGATTCCCAGTAGAAATGCTTCTGCCTCCCATCCCATCTGAAATTGCCCAGAATCACAGGGTGGTTGAAGTTGGAAGGGATCTCTGGAGGTCATCTGGTGTGAGCTCTCTGCTCAAGTAGAGCTATCTCGAGCAGTTTGCCCAGGATCATTTTGAGTGTCTTCAGGAATTGGAAACTCCTCAATCTCCCATGGTCCTGAGCTTGGTTAACAGTACAAAAAGTGGTTCCTGGTGTTCAGACAGAAAAGTTTCAACTCTCTGTTAGAAGTACCTTCCAGCTGAAGTGGTTTTATAAGATTTAAAAGAAGTCTCCATGCTCTGTTTCTGTCAAGAAAAGGAAATATAGTTTCAGTTTAAGTGAAGTATTATTTTAATTGTCATAAAGCACCAGAAGCTAAGGTAGCCATAGGCGTTTAAAGGAATTCTCTCTAAGGAGAAATATGTAATTATATTTCTCTGTCTTACAGTGTGAGCTGATTGTCTGGGTCATGCTGTTTATAGTCACAGCTACTGTACTGTTTGCTAAAATAATTCTGCTTCATGCAAGTAATTTCTGTTAAGGGCACTAAAATAATTCATGGCTTTCACTGTTTTTTCTGGTCTAGGGAAATTAGGGATAGGAATTCCACTCTGTAAGGGCCTGCAGCAAGAAGAAATACACTTCCTCAGTGTGCAAAGGGTGCCCCTCCACTTGTCTACGAGTGATCTAAGGGGGATGTTGATAAATAAGAGAGACAAAACATATCAGCTGTCTTCTTGGATTAACTGAAAAAAGCTCATCTCAGAACTTTCACAATTGCTGTTATAAATACTGGTTTATACTTGCTTAAAACTGCGGCCTGTAGCAATGGCAAGAAGAGTACTGTTTGTCCAGCAGTGTGTTCCTCCAGTTTTGAGACACTGTTCATTCAACAAGCAGTAATAATAGATAATTAGTATCTCCTTGAAGCCTGGAGGTGAGCTGTAATAGAGAAATGAAAGAGGAAAAACCCATCATACCTGCTCTGAATCAGCTCAGCAACTCTGGCTTCTTTCTCACTTGAGAACTGTCAATTCAGTCTTCTTATAATTTCCAAATTGTTAAGACTATCTAAAATAAGGATTTTCTCAAATGCAGTTTTGATATGTTATTGTAATTTATTTCTAGAATCAGTTAGTTGCTAGAAAGTTCATCAGTTTGCATTAAAACACTCAAATTCAATTTCAGCTTAAAAAAAATCTGACTTCAATGCAGTCACTGTGTATTTTGTTCTCCTTATTAGAGAGCACTGTAACTATTTTCTACTATTTAAGGAGTTCATCCTTGTCATAACTCTCCATAATCTTTTGTTTTTCTCGTTTTTTTTTCAGGGTCAGCCTGGTCCTCAAGTAAGTGCCATCTTATTTTCTTACATAAGTCACAGTTAAATACAGGGCCCACTGAGCTCAGGTTGTCTACCAAGTATTTTACTATATTTTTTGATACTACTGTAGTAAGATAGAAACTGGTAACTGTTGCATAATACTGTAAGAAAAATATTTCCCAAGAGAGAAATATGCCCCCCACATATGGTTAAGTTCCCTCAGCTGTCTGACCAGATGGTGGGGTTAACAACATAATACTGAATAGAGCAAATCTCCTAACTATGGCTTGAAACTTTGCCACCAAACTTTAAAGCAAGATAAAATAACTGAGCAAATGTGTAGCAAATGTAATACTTCAACTGCTTATTAATCACATGCTAATAATGTTGCTATAATCCAGGCAGCCCTCAGTTATTTTGAATTTTGCACTGCTAGCTATTTTGATTAATTAGATACACTGCTTTGAATTAGTTCTGCTTTATTTAAGAATAGTAAGGACTTTGTCTTGTGAGCTGTAATTGAAGACGTGGAAATCTAGGGACCTAACTTCAGTTCTAAGGAAGAAATTGGCCAGCAGAAAGGAAACATTACATATAACAAAAATTAAATGTGAATTATTTGAGTGCTATAAAAATATGGAAGAGCAAGGAAATATGAAAGGAAATAAATTACCAAGCCAGTACCAATGCCATGCTTAGTGAAATCAGTCAAGAAACTCAGGCTTTTTGTATGCTTCATATGCTTTGTGGGAAGTAAGCTTTGGTCTGTAGAACTGTCTTAGCATAATTTAGTTGCCCAAACCAGGATTTCTGTGAGGGCTTTTTCTATTTCAGAATCATAATTTAAACTTAAAGCTTTACCACCTTATTGAATGCCAATTTTTTAAGTTAAGATTTTCATTATGAGAAGCAGGCATTTATTTTAGATTGTTCAGTTTCTGAACATAATCTTCTGTTGAAAGACAGATTGATTTACAAGCCCTCAAACCACTTGGCCTGAATGCACAGTGTCCTTGCAGTGCCAGGCTCCGTTTAACAGAGCTGTGTGAGAAATCCAAAGGATACTGGAGATGACCACTGCCCCTGGCACTTAGGCTCTTGATGTGTGGACAATACAGAGAGGTATCTTCAGCCTCTGTGCTGCTGGGGGTTGATGAAGAGAGAGACTGTAATTCTGTCTGGCACTGTAGCTCTGAACAAGCTCTGTTGAGGACCTGAGGCTGATTCTTGAGCCTGTGGGCTGCCCTCTAGTTGATGTTAACTTGTGCTGCCACCCGTGTCCTTTCCTTCTGGGTTTGGATCCCCACCTCCCACATTTCAGTTGCCTAATGCTTGTAAACAGCTGCTCAGTCTTTGGAGCTCATATCTCTGCATGAAATGCCCTGGGATAGCTGTAGGCAAGGAACCACCATGGAGATGGCAGTGTTCAGTGCTGTTTCAAGGGCAGAAAGGCAGAGAAATCTCGTCACAGGTGTAAGAGAAGTGAGGTGCAAATCAGAGAAAAAGCCTCTAAAAATGTTCCCCATTTTGTTTTAAGTAAGAATTCTTTCATGTTAACTTCAGTAATTCCTCCCAGTGGAAATGCTCACCTCTGGGTCATCACCATTGTCCTCAGCAACACCTACCATTATCCTTTATAATGCCTTTTCCTCATTTTCAGCTCAAGATGCTCTTATTGTGTCAGGAGGATATGTGTGTACTCAGTCATTTGGACTGGCTGATTGAGTCCAGGAATAATTCCTTTGGGAGCACTAGTGGGGAAGACAGAAGGGCATGAAACAGAGTCATGTTCAGCTTTACATTAAGATGCCTAAACCCAGAAGCTTGTGTTGTGTAGGTGTTGACCTACGAGGTATCTAAGTACTCCTGGCAGTCAGTGAAGGTTAAGTCAATACTCAGTGCACCTAGAAACCTGTTCAGCTCCTGGTGAACTCCTTGGGCTCAGTTACATTGTCTGCATTCAGGCATTTGTTGCTGTGTGAATTGATCCAGCGTCTCTGGCCTCAGCCGCTGGCTGTTCCGTGTACACGGGCTGGAGTCTGTGCTGGGCTGTGGTTGGAGCTGTCAGTCACAGGCAGCTGTCTTGGATACCTAGGGAATCTCTCACATGACACTAGCTGTGCACATTCGTGCCTCCTGATTCCAGATTCTGACTGTAGGCAGCTACTGAATCAGATAACCTTTCTGCTGGATTGCTTTCTAGCCAGTGTTGACATCTGCGAGTCTCAGGCAACTGCATGGCGGCTGTACATTTAGAACTTTGTCCCCTTAAACTGAAACTCAGATCTAGATAACTTGGTGAGACAGCATTTTTTATGTATTAAAAGTGGAGTTTTTAAATATTGGAAGCTGTGGTTGAAAATATCAAGACTTTTAAAAATCAAAAGTATCCACAGAAAACAGAATGTGTTCCCAAACAGATAAAATAATTCAAATCCCTTTGGGATGACATTAGGTAATGCAGAAATTCCAGCCTGTTATGGTTGTCAGCAATTTCCCTGGTCTTAACTGTGTCCTTGAGAAATTCAAAATTTAAAGTATTGATCCATTTGGTTAGTAAGTAAAGGCTTCCTGGCTTCAAAGAACAAAATTGTTATGCTGATTGGAGAAGCACTTAGAAAGTTTCTGGTGTCCTGGCCATGCAAGTCCGTGCTAAGGTCAGGGATAAATTCTAATCATTTCTATACTCACTGTTTTATTAACCCCTATTCTTTTTCACTATGGTTTTATAAAGTACACACTATATTCACCTAACACACACCTAATTACTGGGCACATCCTCCTATCATTTTCGGTTTTTTACTGCTTATTTTCTTCAAAAATAGATGACAAAAGATAATTTTGCTTCACATTTTCCCATTTTAAGTAAAAAGAAGCTTTGTTACAACTTACAGGCCCCTTTTGTTTTCTTTCAGAAAAAGCATATGATTCTATTGTATCTCTGAAAAGTAAAGACCACAATAAAAAAACCTAAAGAATTTCTAGCCTAATCTTTAAAAAAATCAAGTCCTTTCTTATGTTTTTGGTTTTCTGTTAAAAAGAAAGCTACTTTAAATACCATGTAAGCTGTGTTCTTCTGTTGAAGAACAAGTAATAAAATATTTAATATTTTTGCTGAAATTAAATTCTGACTCTTGAGTGACCCCAAAAAATATCTGCTTTTTCTTATCTGGAATATAAATATGTATTTAGATTAGCTTGAATCAGAAAGTGCTCTTCTCCCAGTACATCTATACAACCAAATTCTCCCATACTTTCTCTTTTTCAAATAATGGAAGTATTCCTGCTTGTCAGAGAACAAAGTTTAGCTTGTAGTCTAATGTTAATTCCATAAGAAATGTGCTGTCTGGGTAAAGAGAAAAGGCTGGCTATTTTAAACTTTTTTTGTTATTTAGAGGTAAGGTTCATGCAAATACTAGAAGCCATGCTTTTAACATCATGGTGAAGGAAGACAAACCAATCCTTTAAAAAAATCTTGCTGAACTAAAACTATTAAAGACTGTAAGTGTGGGTAGGGTGGTGTTTTGGTGTGACTTGGTCTCAGCCAGCCAACTGTTTCCTTCTTTGGGGCAATATCCTCTCCCTGGCCTGTCTCTAGCACAACATACTTTGTCTCCCATGTCAGCAGACATGAGCACTCTCTGTGTGGCACTTTGACATACAGCAGCCTCACAGATGCTTCTCCTTTCTCTTTGGCAGCTGTCCAAATCTGCATTAGAAATGGACAAAGTGTTGATGATTGATATTTGTTTTCATGAGATTCTTGTTTTCCTTTGTGTGACACGTCCGTGGACGTGAGGTTGTAACAGCCTGAAATTTCCCAGTGCCTGGGGTGTGATAAAGGGTTTCCATAGTGATTCTGGTGACAAATGCATGTGTGTCTTTTTTTTCACCATCAAGCCATCAGGGTATGTGACTGGAGTATTTTTAATTTCTGATGACAGAGATTCTGATTCATGGTTAAACTGGCTGTTACTGGCTTGTGCTGTCAACAGTGCTGGTGGGAACCATTTTAACTTTTAGTTTTCTGGTTTTTGTCAAAGGACAGAGAAACACAGCAGGCCACAGGCCCTAGTTTTGAGTGGGTGTGGAAGGCAGCAGTCTTTGGAAGATATTTATCAATTCCTAGAGAACACTGTGATAGTAGGGAGACTCCTAGGTCTTAGAAGAGTATCTGACAGTAGGAAGGATGGGAAAGGGGGTGTGTAAACAAAATGTGTTTTAATTCCTGTTGAGCTTCCCTTTTAGTTTTGGTAGTTTTGGTTAGCCATCTGCATTCCACAACCTGTTAAATATTGCTCTCAGTGCATGCCATTCACTAGTGGGGCAGTTGATAGCATCAAGTGATTGTGTGTGTGTTTTTATGGCTTTTTAAGCTAAGGGCAAGGCATATAAAGTCCTATTGACCAGTGCTGCAGAGAGGTCTCTACCTGTCAGATTGTTAGAGTTGGACGTTTCTTTTGCTCTGATCATCATAAATTGAGGTGTAAACTCCACATTCCTTTTTTCTAGCAGTTTCCTCTCATGAATGCCTCAAGACTCATTGCTTGCATGGAGTGTGGGGGAAGGAGGCAAGAAATACACTTAGGAAGGACAAAATCAGCTGAAGACTGAAGCAATAGTTCACTTTCAGATACACAGTGCAGTAAAGTTACTGCTCCTGGGAGAGTCCCAGGGGTTGTACCCAGGCCATCAGCTGTTCTCACTGTTGAGAATGATCTTGTGGGGTATTTCTCCCAGCAACTCATACCCTATGCTCCTTTTTAAACTTCTGAAGAATTGGATTACTCAGGCTGATTATACAAATGCTAGTCTGCTTTTGAGTTACTAGTTGCAGGTCAGATTTTGCTGTCAAACTTTGACAGTTAGTTTATTAACATTAGGTAGCAAGCTTGTAAAAGTCTATTTCTTACTTTCTTTGTACGAATAACAAAGATAAATTCTTGATGCCTTTGCTGCTAATAACAATTTACAGTAAATTATGAGATCAGAAATTAATCTGAGTGCATCACATAAATAAACAAGCTTGTACTGAGTTTCCTGTGTGTTTAAGGAGGCAGAACTTAATTTAGTTGCCATTCTCCTTTCTTAAATGGTAATAGCATTTGTGAACACCATTGAAATTGTGGGACCTTTTTAGGAAACAGCCCATATTGATTTGTGAACAAGAAGAAACAAATGCCATTTTCATGGCTTTTCATTTTATGTTAGTTGCTAAAATGAACCACATCAGAGACTGTTAAGAGGAGAAATCATGCTCAAAACTTAATTTACTGTATACATAAGTGTTTATGACACAAAAAGAAGCCAGAAATGTGTCTTCTCAGAAGGAGATTGTGCATTTAATTGTTTTTAAGTATGATGCTTTCTCAGCTTCATATGTAATAAAATAGAAGTTAATTTTGTTAAAAGGCATTGACAACATCAATGAGCACTTTCAAATATAAAACATTCAGTTTCCCCTGGTAGACTTAGGCACATGTGTAAACCAGAAGAGCTGTGAATATTAAATGGTTTTCTTGGCTGAGCAGACAGTATTAGTGCAAGTAAGAGGATTCTTTGAAAAGAGAGAGCACGGAATTGGAGATTTAGGGGAAAACTGTTCTGAACTATCTGTCGTACCAAGACTAAGGAAGCACCACACATAATTTAAAAAGGCAGAGGAGAGTAAAAGTTCCAAGCATCAACAAACAAAATTCTTTTAAAATTTGATACTTTGCTCTGCTTTCAACATATTTTTTTCTTGTCTTTTCCCACCCTTTTGTCAGGAATTGCAAAGGAGCGTCTAATGGCAGATTGATGATTTCCCTACTGTACTTTGCTAAGTGAACTTAGTTGGGGATAATTAGACTTTTTAGAGCTCTTCTCATCAGGCTCTGTCAGACACCAAGAGGAGGCCAGACTCCTATCCCAACTGTGCTACTGTGTTCTTTTATTTATTCTGGTAGGCAAGCTTTTGAGTTCCAATTTCAGTATCTGATGCTGAAATAGCAAGATGTTCAGATGTTCCACAGCATTTCCTGGAACAGATAATTTATTTCTTATTTTCTTGCTTGATTCAGAACGTATTAGACTTGAATTCTGTTGATTTTGCAATGACCAGGTCAGTCTAGGTTTTGATGTTCTACAAACAGAAAAACAAGAATATTCATTGTATAGAATTCTATGGAAAGGGCTCTTCATGCAGCATAATTGTCAGCTCTGGACGTGCTTGTAAAATAAATTCTGCTTCTATGAAGGTGGCTTCTTTTACTGGATCTGAAGATCTCCTTTGGGTGTAGCTGTATGCAGAAGATAAAGAAAGCTTGGAAGATGGGCTTAGAAAACAGTTTGATGCAAAACTTTTAGAAGTTGATCTCATTTCATAGTTCACATAGCAACAATTTATGATACCGTTAGTCTGAAAAAACAATCCCTAAAATTAGACAATACATAAAACTAAAATTTAAAACTCTAAAAGAAAATATGCATGAGAGCTTTCTATTTGTAGGATGTTACCAACTTTTCTTCATGGTGGCATCATTAATATTTTAAAAGAATTGGGTTTGTTTTCATAAAATAAACATGAAGATCTGATCCACTGGTTACATATGCCAGTATAAATTTGATGAGAAATCACACATTAGCATTCCATCTATTCATCTAGAAGTTCCAGCTGTCACCAGGGCATAGTAGATCTTCCAACAGAAAGTGAGAAACTGTGAAGCAAAAATTACTTGCAAGCCTTAATTTGGTAAACCTTTGCTTAGCTTAACAGAGTACATATGAGTACAAAAAAGCAATTGCAAACTTAGTATTGTGGTTCCATTATGACATTACAAAGGGTTGTCAAAATAATTAAGGACTCTGAAGTATTTCTTGTATTCCTAAATCATTTTTTTTATCAAATGGCCTTCGTGTTTTCTTCCTCTTATTCTACATATGGCAGAAATACACTCTTGTGTTCTGTGTTCTATTAGGGATTATGTCAAAGGAACGTATTGGAACTGTGTTCAGGAATATTATATCATATTTTACTATCCTGCTGCACATGTTTTTAATTTGATATTAAACTCATGCTGGCTTATTGTTTTTAGTGATCTTCATGCTGTATTTTAGCTTTGAAATCCAGTTCAATTTGTTGCAGATCCCAGTAGTTTCACTAGCTTTAATAAAAAAAAAAAAAATCAGGAGTTATAAAAATGTGTATTTCATCAAGTTTATTGTGACTTGAAGATAATGCTGTGATGTCTAAGACACAAGGTTTTCAAAATATCAGAGTTCCTTTGAAAGCCATTATCATTTCAGAGGCTGGTAATGCTTTGTGCTAGATGCTTGAAAGTCCTGTAAACTTGAGCAGACCTGGGAGATTTGGATCTCAGACTGGTAGAGGAAATCTTCAAAATTTATATTTCCCTTTATAAAGTGACACTCCTGTGAACTGAAATTTTACTTCAAGCAAATTGATGCGTTAGTAGAAATGCTTTAGGTTTTTTTATATTGAATTGATGCTGGCATGAAGAGCTGTGCTGAAATGTTACTCTTTCCTGTAAGTATGGGTCAAGTTTCAAGAAGGAAGAAATAGGCAGAAAATGCAGCAGTTACTTTTCATTGGAGTGTTTTGTGTATTGCCAGTGGTGTTGCTATTGAGCATGGGATGGAAGTGTCCATTCTGTTTGTGGGCTTTAATCCAGATTGCCAATTTCAAAAATGCTTTGTCTGTCCCTACAACACTGTAGGATTTCCTAATATAGTTTTTACTGAGATCCATCAGTAAATCCATCTGAGATTCAAGAGCTGTGAGCTGCTGAGAAACATGTAAGAGAATCACGTATTTGCAGAAATACAATCCAGCTATATTGCCCAGTATGTCTGCCAGTGATCATTTGCCAAAAAGAGTGAATATCCATTTAAGTATAAATATACATATGTGTTTAATTTCCCCTGAAGATGTTCTGAATTTTGTAGTCCATCCTCTTAGGCTTCAGGAGAAAACAGTTTTGTTTTTAATAAACTTTATGTTGTCTTAAATTGCTTCCTGTATAAAGATGTTTCCAGCCTTATAGGTTACAAGAACATGTGCAGTCATCTCACTTTTACTTATGTCTGCATATAAAGTTTGTGTATGTTTGTAGTTGGTATAAAAATTCATCTGCATTTCTCTGGTGTTCCATCTCAAACTTCACAAATCTGAACAGTTCTCAAAACAGCTCTATGAAATACATCATTGGAGTTTTCCCCTTTGCAGATAAGGGAAGTGGTGACGATAAATGAAAGATTTAGTTCTTGTACTGATACTTGTTTATCTTATTGTAACATAAATATTATGTTATATCCCTTTTTTTTGGTGCTTTTCTTTCTGTACACTATTTGACGTTAAATAAATTAATTTGACTAAGGGTTGACACATCCCCATCAAGACTAGAGTTATGACTTAGATTGTCAAACTTTGCCTCTTTTAGCAATGCCTTGTATCTGGAATAGTTTGGAAACATTTGCAATAACCTAGTACTTGCAGGTCACTTCAGGTGGGTTTATGCAGTGTAGCTTTTATCATTACATTTGTCAGACAGTTCTTGTGAAAAGGCTTTTTTGGGTACCAATGGAGCCCATGCACAGAACAATTTAAGGGACTACAGAACTTGCAAGGGGTCATAGGAGATAAAGAAGAGTAAGATTCTCAGAGGAATGTATCATATTTTGCTGAAATAGATTCTTCCCAAGCATTAGCATACCCTGAAGTTTAAAAAGTTACCAAGTTTTTGAAATAATTTCCATTGCTCTTAATCTGTGGATGTCTCAGAAGCCTTTCTACCCCTGGTGCTATTTTTTACATGGCTGTGGCTTTATACTACTATTTTACTGCCATTTTCTTTTAGCCATTCATGATTTAAGAAATCTAACACGTATCTTTCACAGCAACATTTTGTAGTAGCATTTTCAGACAACACTAAAGGAATATCTAAATCTTCCATTAACATTCTACTACCCTGAATGAGAAAATATCTCCTGTACTGAGTAGCAAAATTTGGAAGGGAAAAGACAAGTGTATAGACAGTATGCCTTGCTTTGAAATACTCAGTGAAACTGAGAGCATTGCTACTGAAACTGGTGTGGAGTTACCACAGTAAAAGCAAGAAAGGAATTGGCCTTCCCTATTTCAAAGTCTGTCAAAATCCTCTTGCTGAAAATAGGTTTAGTGTTAAAAATACAGCAAATACATGTTACCTGTAAAACCTTGTTCAGATGTGAGCTGTGCAGGTTTGCTTGTTTACATAAGTTCAGCCTTTATTACTTTATAAATTTGCCTTCATGTGATAGCAGGTACAGGCCAAAATTCTTCAAAAATCCACCTGGTTTTGAAACCAGCCCTTATTTCAAATAGATGAACAGAGAGGTTTTTTTTGGAATTTCAATCATCTGTTTCTGTGTAGTTACTACTTTTTTTTGTAGAGCTGGACCGTGTGCAGCATCTGTCAATGAAGTACATAAACCTCCTAGGCTCAGCTGCTGGTCAGAGGAGGATCTGCCTGGTAGATACTTGGATGCTCTTTCATCACAGAGTAGTAATGCAGACAGCAAAGTTAAAATATCCAAAAGTCTAGGGAGCTTGGAAGATGTATTTCAATGACCATAGGTACTCCTCCTGTAGGTAGTGAGTGGAAGTGGTGAATCTCCATTGCTCTGAAACTCCCCCCTTCCCTTGCTTTCATCCTTTGTCTGTTTCCTTCCAAATATCTGAATTTCAGCTTGCCATCGTCATTGAAAAGGTTCTTTTAAGTCAAAAAAAAAAAAAAAAGATTAAATGAGCAAAGGGCACTGCTATTTCACCTGAATTATCTACCAGGCTAATAAAAAATCAGGGAAACACCAGAAGTGTTTGAATTACAAAAACCGCCATTCAAGTTTTAGGTTAAAAATTGCTGAAACATTGGAATATGAAGTGCTGTTGCTGAAAATAAAAGAAGCTGTTAACTCCCAGTGAGGAGCTTTGTTCTTACTAACCTCTTATGAATAAGTAAGAGAACTGGCCTATTGATAAAAATCTACCAAAGGAAGTAGAAAAAGTATTTACTTAATGGTCAAGTTAAAGTGGCTGCTGCTCATTACAGGGGGAATGGACTAAATGGCCTTTAAATCCTTCCAACCCAAACTGTTTGGGGGTTCTAAGGTAGCATGTGATGCTTTTTCAAGTCTCAGGTGGACATCTAATGAGATGGGGATCTGCTGGAGGATGGGTGGAAGAGTAGGAAGCCTCAACCAGTCTGTATCAAAAATGTCTCATTTTTGAAATGTTTTCTAAACCAAATACTGAACACTGAAGCTGATACTAAGTTGCAATTTAAAAATTGTTAAAAATCATAGTTTGAACTCCAAAAAATCCTGATACTGCAGTGGAAATAGCAAACATAACAGTAGTTATGATAGAAAAAAGGCTTCCTGTTCAATCTGCTTTCTGAATTATGGTTCTGTAGGGCCCAAAATCAGCTGTGTTTTCTTATCTCTTCCTGCAGTTCTGAGTGCCAGCCAAAAATATGTGTGTTTCTGTGGTTTTGAAGTAACAAAGATTGTATCTTGTTTGTATCTTCCTCACAATCTTCCTTCCTTCCTGTTATTGAAATCAGAAGCTCTGGTTGTTTTTTTAATAACATAATAGATACAGCAATATTAGGTTTTCTCATCTGTACTTTTATGTCCTGTTTTACCAGTTTACAAGAACGCCATTTCATTTGTGGTGTGTTGTTGTTGTTGTTTTTGGGGGTTTTTTTTTTTTTTTTTTTTTTTTTTTTTTTTTTTTGTTGTTGTTGTGGTTTTTTGGTTTGGTTTGGTTTTTTTTTACAGTATTGCATCAAATCTCTATCATCATTAGTGAATTTTTGCTTATCTGACAAGTAGGAGAACAGGAAGGTGCATTGTGGACAAGGCAATGAGGGCTAAGGTTCATGTATTACAGTGCATTGAGCATTAAGTGCAAGTCAGAAGGCTTTTGACCTTCCCAGAAGCCATTTTCTTTTCTTTAAGAACGTGCCAGTTTTTTCTGCCACATATAATTGGTCTTACTGTCACATACAGCAGAACTACTTGGCTCACAGGAAACTTAGCAGATTCAAATCATAATGTTTACTTAAATTAATTTGTAGAAATAGTAAAGCTGATCCTGATCCTTGTTTTTTCATGCTCGGGCAATGGGTACATAGTCACATACCCTCTGTACCATAGAATCTTTGTAGGGCTGTTTGGGCTGTTTGGTAGGCTTTCAAAGAAAAACATTATATTTGTCTGTAGAAGGAAGGGATGGGGAGGAGAAGATGCCAGTCTTACTGATTAATCAAAGAGAGAAAGAATGTCAGAGAAAGGAAGAGGAGATCCCCTTTAGCAGGTTCTTGCTTGGGACACTGGGCCTTGTGCATTTTCCTGGGTACTGGATTAGTTCTGCAGCTTCTAGTGTGAGCTGGTGGGTTTTGTGAGCAGCATTATAAGTTTCAAAATAAGCACCCCATCCCAACCTCAGCTAGAGCACTGCATGAGAGATGAATGTCTAAATGAATGTCTAAATGGTTTCTTGACACATTTTGGGTAGACTGTGTTCTCCTGCCTGTAGTTTATGAAGTTGTCTGATTTTTATATTGCTATAAATCACTGACTTTTGAATACAATTGTATGAATTTACAGCAGGAGTCATTTATAATTTGCTTGTTGTGAATGTTAATGGAGCTGTTTATCTAGATTGCTATATAAATCAGTTTTATGTTTCTCAGCTTAAATCATTTACATAATGTTGTTTAAGGCAGTCACCCTTATTGTGTCAAAAATTCAGATTTCTTTTTCTCTGCCCTAGGATTTTTAACAAAAACTTCAGAATATAAGGGAAGAAAATGAGATATTATTAAGAGTCTTTTGAGAGGTGGTTGGTTGAGGTTTTCACCATAAGTCAGTCATGTTACAGGGGGAGAATAAAACATGTAAAAAGGAAGGTGCTTCAGCAGTAGAAACTGTTCAGATTCACTGAAAATTCTTCTGAGTACTTGTAAAATTGTTGCAAGGTGAAATGTTGGCATTGTAAACTAGCATATGTAAACACTGACTGAAAACATGGCCAAGCTCAGCAGATGCCAAAACCACATTGCCTCAGTAGTTCAGGGTTTGCATAGTGGACACAAGACTGAAATGAGTGTAGGAACTTTGGAATAGTTATGAAACACAGTGGTGTTTCATAATGCTCTGTGTAACCTCCTGTGATTCAGTGTATCTGATCCTAATATTGTGCAGCAATTATAGGATAGGCTGGGGATTGTTGTTCCAGTCAGATTCTTGTAATTTATCAAAGTCATGAGTCAAGTTTCAAAGAAAGAAGTTCAGCTTTTCTATCTGATTATTTTGTTGTTACGTGCTAAAGCCACCTTTTACCCTTAAAGTAATCTGCAATATTGAATTAACTTAGTCAATGTATGGCATGCTGTTTAGTTGTGAAAACATGATTAAACAAAAATGAGAAATTGATTGCCTTTTTGGATTTGTCTGGGTGACACTGGAATAGCTGGTTCACTTTTCTGCTCGTTTCTGCAAGGCTGCTGTTGCCTCAGGCTGCCAGTCACGCTGTGGGTGCTGGTAGGGATGACTGCACTGGACACCCCTCAGTCCCAAGTGGAAATGAAGGCTGAACCTTGCAAACCACATTCAGTCCTCCAGCTGCCAGCTTGCCTTAGCCTGTGGCTGTTGTGGTGGGAATGAAGGAAAGCAGTGACTGTGTCTGAAGGGTTATTATCACCTGTGTCTTCTGTGGTAGCTCGGTCTGATGGGAGCTGTCAAGTTTGGCATGTCGTGTTCCTTAGGAGCTGAGAGTGTGGATGATCCCAGTGGGACCTGGGACTGTCACAGTCCAACTGATTCTATTGGTTGGTTGTCACCAACTTGTGCTGGGGACCAGCTGGTCCTTTTTACAGAGGCATCATGTAGGCTGTCTAACAGTCAGGAAAAATCTGCACTTCTCTGTACTGACTGCGGAGCTTTTTACAGAACCTTCAACTTTGCTTTGTGCTCTGTACTAAGAATCCTTTACTGATTTCAGTTCTTCTGTCCCATCCATGCTTGGAGCCTTTTGGGTGAGTTTGCAGCAGAACTTCCTGTATTGTGGCTAAAGGCAGATCTGTAGGAATAGGTATGTGGAGATAATATATCTGTAAGAGAGTTTTGATAATTCTGAGTGTTTGTAAAGCCAATATAAGTCAACTGCTGGCTTTTTGAGAGGTCTCTGGATGTAACTTTTGCAAAACTATATAGGTGGCAATGGCCTCAGGGGTGGAATACAAAATTAGCATCCTTCAGGGAATGAATTACAAAATTTCAGCTGTGTGAAAAAATCATGCTGATCACACTCAGTTAATTCCAAGGGAATGTTGCCTGATGAAGACTGCGAGGATCAGCCTCCTGTTTTCTAGTATTGCCTTCTCTTGCCTTTCTATTCCTGTACACATATTTATAACAATGTAAAATTTCATCAGGGTATGGAAATGGGATTTTGACAGCAAAAAAAAAGGTGTGTGTGGGGGGTCACCTGTCAGTAATTGTGAATATGGCTGGTTTTTGGATTTTGGATTGACCTTGATTTTGGCTCTGTTCTTAGCTGGCAGGTGCCTGGAGGCCTTTCAGTCTGCTGTAGGAGACCTTGTTTTAAAAACAGTAGTATTTTTTGCCTAATTATGAATGCAGATTTTGCATGTGTTTGAGATTTACAAGGCCTTGCTTATGTGAAACAGGCTATAAACTCTCCTTGGAAATGTATAGTAGTCTGGAGTAGATAATTACACTTTGAGAAAAGA
Organism: Urocynchramus pylzowi; assembly: GCA_013397555.1. Taxonomy (NCBI): domain Eukaryota; kingdom Metazoa; phylum Chordata; class Aves; order Passeriformes; family Fringillidae; genus Urocynchramus; species Urocynchramus pylzowi. The sequence continues at coordinate 674,058 of VZRH01004421.1, forward strand.
GCCTCTGTTTCCAGTGAAAACACTGTGAAGTTATTTCAGAAATGCTCTGACCTCAGACGTTTCATATAACTTACACAAAATGCTTTCACATTTGTTCGGCAGCTCGTGGCTTGATCTCTGCCATCTCATAAACGAAAGCACAGAAGTCTCCCTGGGAAAAAAAGCAGCAAGCCCATGCTGTGGCCTACAAAACTAGTGTTATTTTACTCACTCTGTGCTTTGTGTCTGTACCCTTAAACAGAAGAAACCTTGCCCTCCTTTAAACAAATCTGTCTCCTAATCACACCCCACCCCCACAAACCCAGCTTTTCCTCAGATTTTTCTTCCTCCCTGCCTCCACTCAGTGTACACACACTAATAAACTCTGCAGTAAAAACCTTGGGAGAATTTCTCAGCACAAATGGAAAGAAGATGTCAAAGGCTGAGGATAGGAATTTTCTGTTTAAAGTTGCAAAAACAGTAGAGGACAATGGAAACAGTGGGGAAAAGCCAGAGATGGGTGAACAAGCCATGAAAGTATTCCATTAATTTTTATTTTGATGAGACCCCACTGTTTCTCTTCACTTGCATCCAAAAGAACCATTTTTATTTGCATTTGTGTGTTTGTTTTTCAAGACTCTTGCAGAAAGCAAAAGCATTGCAAATACAAGTGAAGAGACTTGTGAGAATGTTCACACCAGAAGTGCTTTTGTGGGCTTTTGAAAAGCTGTTTTTCACCCTGGTACAATAAAATTGTCAGATGTTTATGAAGACTTTTATGAAAAATTTGTGTGCTGGAAGGGTGATTTGTTAGAGATGACCGTGTCTGCCACTCAGGGAAAGAAAACAACAAGCAATAAAAACCAAAACAAATTCTGATTATGATGTGCACAGACTGTTTTCAGAAAATCCTGCACAGAAGAAGGAGAAAAAAAAAAAAAAAGAGAGATATGATTCAGTCTTATTAAAAAGCATGTTTGGGTATAGGTTGTACTTTCAGAGAACTCTTAGCAGAGGAAAGTATGCAGGGTAGAGGAAAGGGCCACTTGTGCAGTGGAGATGGCTGAACATAATTGCCAGCAGTCGTGCCAGGGAGACAGTGCAGTTGTCCTGCCGATCTGGTGGCTGAACCCCTCACGTGAGCCCTGTCTTGTTTCTGTTCCAGTGAGCCAGCTTAGTTCAGGCAGCTGATGTGATTTCTCCTGTTGTAGCTTCTACCAACAGGCAGAGCTGTGGCAAGCATGCTTCAGAAAAGTTACGAGCCAAAACCCACCCGAAGCAGGGCCGCCGCTGGGTGCGAGAACGGCATCGCGCATCCTAATGAGGGCAGCAGCAGCTCCCACAAGACAACATCTGTTTACAGTCTTAGTCGTGTCATGTTACCTATAATTTCATGCCTAAGGCCTGAGAAATAGGATTCTGACTGTAGCAGAGAGGGGTCATGCTATTTGCACTTTGCAGCCAGTGAGATACTCAGAGCCAGTAATGGCTTGGCAATTCAAGGAGGTAGAACGCGTGAGCACAGCCCTTCGCATTCACTGTGGAGAAGGCAGCAACAGCCTGCACCAAGTGATTTGAGTTCTTCTCATCTTGCAGTTACTGTGTTACTGATGGCATGAGTTCACAAATTCACTAGCTCAGTATGTGTAAGCTTTAAAGCAGACCTGCTCTACTGTAATGTCACATCACAGTACATGTATGTGGAGACCGTAGCTAAAAGTCAACAGTGCTGCACGTAGTTTTCAGTATGTATTTATGTGAACACGTGAACTGGGAAAGGACAGTGGGGCTTAAAGCATTAAAAAAATATATATATGTATGGAGAGACCTTAAAAGTGCAGCCAGGTTGTATCTATTAATTAAATTATTTTGTTTAATTTATTTTTAAAGAGGCCAAGTGCTTGCAGGGCCACGCAAAGTGGGCAGGGGTCATAGTTAATTGAGCAGAGAGTTTGCACACAGCTGGCAGTGAGCACTGTCCTTCCTGAAGGAGACTTGGGGACATCGGGAGGCAGACCTGTTTCTGTGTCCTCTGCAACAGACAGAAGAGATGGCAGGCTATGGAAGGAGAGGCATATGCTTTAATTCCTTTGATTAAGCAGCAGATGCTCCTCTCTGGCACACATCAGAAGCCCTTAAAACTAAACAGAAAATTGGCTACAACAGGGATTCTCAAAGACTTGCCTGTGGTTGATCACGTCTTTAATACGCAGCAGACTGACCTCCATTCCATTGCATTTATGTGAACCACATGAATTTTTGCCAGTGTTGTTAGTGACAATCTTTTATTGTTCTGCATAAACCCTCACAAACACACACACTGCCACACAGTTCTTTGTGTTATCACAGTGAACCATGCTGGCTTGAATGGCTGCTTCTCTGTTTACAGCTGCTTTCAGATGTATCTCAGGTCCTTCCTTGTAATGAAACACCTGCATATCTTTCAGAAAGCTGGAGGTAGAGTCTGCACTGTGTAAGCAGACAGTTTTTTGCAGACCTGATAGCATTTTTATTCACAAGATACTAACCTGAAAAACTGGTGGTTTAGAAACCTGCTGCTAGCTTTCTGGAAAGTTCTCAATAAAAATGGAATAGGAAAGGACTTTGTATTTGTGATTCTTTCACCTTACTGTTTGTTGGGTGGTAAGTAACAAAAAGTAATACTCCTGCAAAATCATGTTACACAAAGTGCTCATTTTGCCTAAACAGTCTGCTTGAGACTAAACATTAGTAATCCCAAAGAAAGGAATGAAAACCCTACTTTTAGAATTTCAAATCCATTTTTCTTTGGCAATCTAATACAAGGAGGGTGCCAAAATACATGACAGATTTATATATATTTGAATTTATTAAGTGCACTTGCAAAGAACTTTTACAGTCTAAGAAAACTTTTTTTTTTTTTATCTGATAGGAGATAAACTGTTGTCCCTAAGTGAAATCTGTAGATATTTTGCCATTTCAGGCATAGTTTTGCTTGTCTAAGTAGGATGATTCAACACACATTAGCAAACTATTCAAGAAATAGTGTGCAGTTCCTATTATTAGTACAGTGAAGAAACCATCTCTGGAATAGCACTGGCATTCGGAGTTAAAAATAAAAGGAAATATATTGTTGGGAAGAAATTACAGATTGATACAGACCTGTTTCTTGCTGTATCCAAAGACTTCATCAGCATCAGTAATTAACCTTTGCCTTTGTTTCTTTCAGGGCCCTCCTGGTCCAAAAGGCGAGAAGGTGAGTTGATGTTCGGGTGATTCTCACAAGGTGACTGGAAAGCCCTCCCAGCATGAACTCAAGAGACTGTTTGTATTGATTCAGTGAAATGTTAGATTATGTAAGAGAGCTGGGTAGCACACAGATGCTGTGTTAAACCTATCATCTCATCTTTCCACTTTGCAGGGAGATCAAGGTGATCAGGGCCCTCGGGTAAGCATCTTAAAAAAATGTTACACTACCCCTTCGCTGAGTAGGCAATTAGTCTTTAGTGCAAAACTAAATTAAAATACACTGTCTGAGCTAATTATGCTTATTAGCTGCCTTTACCCTGCATGTTGAAGTGTCTGCAGGACAGTAATGCTGAACGTGAGCAGGAAGTGTCTGGGAAGATTTGAGTGATTCCAGAGTGTAAAGTTTCCATTGTGGGTGGAAGCAGGTTCCACAGTGATTTTGCTCTGCTGTACAAAGCTGGCTTTCCTAACCAAACCATTCAGTTTCCCCAGCAGTGTGTTCATGCCATGCATGGGCTTCCACAATGCAGAGGGCCAGTGGGTTTCTAATAAATACACTTTTGAATTTCATGTAGAATGTAGTTAATACTTAGTGAATTATAAACAAATATAATGTATGCATGTATTAGCTTTTTTCCTGACATATATGTATTTAATATTTTTAATAATAACAATATTATCACCTTGTAGTTACAATCCAGACAGTTAGAACATGATTTAACTTAGGAAATGAGAAGGTTCTTTTAATTTCTAAATGTCATGTTTATTTTAACAGAGAAATAGAGGAATACAGGAGTGTAAGTTCGAATGGATTGGCTGTGCTAGTTCACTCTTCTTTACATCTGTGCTTCATTAGGAAACGCTTGGTTACATTGTTCAGATGATATAGTAACTCTCTTTGGTTACATGTTTATAATTTTTCCCATAATAGTATGTTCCCTGGATTATTTTCTTCTGTTAACTATGTAAAATATTTTGAATTTGCAGCTTTATTTCATTCTACTGTTTTGTTTCATATAATTTGATTTAATTGGATTTTACATTTTTTTCAGCCAGTAAGATTATCTAAAGTCACAACATGCTTTTACAGCTGATTTTGATGTTCTGTTAACTGCCAGGGTGCCCTGTTATGCTTGGTGCTAGGGCTGCACATCATAAAGACAGTGGCCTATGAGTGAAGAGCTTTAAATATTATTTCAGTTGAAACTCAGTAAGAGTTGGAAAACTACTTAAATAAATAAAAAAGAAAGTAGAGAGTAACTACGAGAGCAACATGCTTTTTTTTTGTAGATAACTAATATACAAACTAAAGGTTCTGAATAATGTAAAAAATTTCCTTTTAACTTCTAAGCAAATTTAGTGTCTCAGAGGCCATATATATGGCCATATATATGGGCTGTGTATTTTGTCTGGTTCTGTGCTATGGAGCTTTGCAGGGAATGTGAGGAGAGAGATGCAGGGGAGGAGAGAAGTGCAGTGCCTGTGGCTTAGGAGAGGATGCTCCTTACATGCAGAAGAATGCATGTTCTTACATTCACAGGCTTTGGATTCAGAAGAACAGGAGAGCAAATTTGATGGCAGTATCAGAGAGGGATGCAGTAACAAACATGGAAGAGCAGTGTTGTGAAGAGCATTACATAGCTGAGGATAAGAATCTGGAATTATGACTATCAAAGAATAATTGACTGTCAAAGAATAATTTCCCTTTTCCAGGGAAAGCCCCAGAGGTTTGAACACTGGAGGACAAATGAAGTGGTATCAACACAAGGGAATGATGATGCAGAAATTTTGGCGAGATGTAGATGTAAACTACTAAGTGGTTAAGCATATGTGGCTTTCAGTCCCTGGTCTGGAAGTGTTGGCATGCCCAAGAAGAAGATGCAGGTTTGGTCAGTGCTACTGCAATGGGACCTCTGCTATGCAGAGATTGTTGAGTCCTACTTGAGACATACTCCATATACAGGAAGGCAGTAGAGTCCTCACTGAGCCATACAAATCATGGTTATGACTATTTGTGGGTTTGGTAAATCAAGTGCAGATAAAAAGCAGAAAATATCCAGCCTGAGGAATTCATATATAAGGACATCACATTGTTTTATCTGAAGCAGCAACTGGCACTTGAGACTGAATTCTGTGTCTGATTACAGAAAAGGAATTCAATAAGGTCAGCAGTGGAGAGGAAGAGGTGGTGACTAGCATCTTGTGGACAAGCTGAAACTTTACCAACTCTTTAGTCAATGCAGGTTGTAGTAACATACCTCCTTTTTAAGTATATGGGTCGAACTTGGGAAATTTGCCCAGTGTTGCTGGTTTTCCCTTAATCTATTCTGAATGTGTTCTACAGCCTTTTCTCCTTTTTTCCCCTCCATATTTCACAAGTAATAAGTACCATGAAGCCTCTGACCATTTTATGTTTCATGGTACAGCAGTTATCTCTTCTGATAACTGTCTTCAGGGTGAGTCTGCTCAACCTGCTGTGCCAGGGGATTTACAATATAATTAATAGAATTTTTATTAATTAAGCCACTCATGCACCAAATAAAACTAAACCTATTTAGTCTTGGTTGGTTACCTTTGCACAAAGTTTTCCATCACTGCGTGTGTAAAATAAATGGGTTTGGAGGTAATGGCATGCAATATTGTTTTCAAGATGTATTGTACCTGAAAGTAACTGGGGCATGACATTGACACTTGGATTTGACAAGTTTGCAGACAGATTGGTATAATATCTAAGAGCAGTGAACATTTTAATGCTAATTCATCTTTTTACAGGTAAGAAACCTGAAGTTTCTTTGGATTTATATTTTTACATACTGGCTTGAAACAAGTGTTTAACTTAGTAAAAACTGTTAGTGTTCTAAGCTACAACTGAAATTTCAAAATGACCCTTTTTCTTTAGAAAAGCTGCTTTCTTTCCTCCAGGCATTTTTGTAAAAGAAATCAAAATAAAATGTAAAGACTTTCCAACTCAAGATGAGATCTTAAACTTCCAAAATCTGCACAAATAGAAAGGTATTTTTGAAAACATTTTGCAAGAGGCAAAGATATTGTGTTCTGTCCCACACAAGTTTTTTCATCTTGAGATTTTTGAGGGATCGTTCTTTCTGATATAATTTCAAAACCGTAAAAATAGTAATCAGTTATCTCAAAATGTTCACAGTCACTGGACATGTAGAATGTATACTGAACTGCTTTGAAGTTCAGGTTTTCTTGAATAAAGTCATACACTAAGAACTCAGCCGTGCAAATACCAGCCAGAGGTCAGGGTCAGGCACTTATGTTTTTAGAATAATGTGGCTGGGTTTTGTGGGTTTTTTTGGGTTTTTTGTTTTTTTTTTTTTTTTTAGAATCTCAGGAGTTTTCTAAAGTATTCAGATGTAATCTGTGGATCAGTCTCCTTCATTGTGCAGAGATGGCATAAGGGTTCTAGTTCATAATGCCATGTGGCTTGATCTACCAATGTCCATATTGTGTAGAAAATATGAGCCAAAACACATTCTGGTAGTGTGAGTGATACAGAAATTCATACCTTGAGTGTGAGTTTGAGCAGCAAGTTAATATAGCTTTTAATCACATGAGACCACCAATAAGGTAGTGATGGTGAGTCCTGATCTTATTTGGAAAAATTATTTTTTTATCTCTTTATGTATTTGTATATTAGAGCTCTAATTACTCTAAAGGTCTGGTTGATTAAACATTTAGGTCAAATGCAGAACTAGCTTTCTGTGATACTAGTGTAAGAAATGGTAATGTTAGTGTACCTTTTGGATGCTCTTCTTTTTGCAGAGAGCATGGCTTCATGAAATGTCCATGGAGATTTGCTTTACTGTACTGAGCCATGAGAAAATTTAAAATGATGGAGTTTAGCCTGTGGACTGTTAGAATAAATGGTATCAGGCTGCTCAGTTCCAGTTGTTCAGCTCTAGTCCAATTAAAAAAAAAAGCCTTTGAAAATTTTCATGATGGTAGGATTTCAAAGGCTGTATTGTCCAAGTAGAGACTGCATCTTGATAATGGAAATAGTTCTTCAGAGGTGAATGTTTGGGAACAGAACAGCTAATATGGAATGGCTTATTGGATCTGGAGGGGAATGTTGTAATCAAGGATGAGGAAAAGGCTGAGTTACTTAATGCCCTCTTTGCCTCAGTCTTCAACAGAAAGACTGGTTGTCCCAAGGGCAACCAGCCCCCTGATCTGGTTGACAGGGATAGGGATCTGAAGAGACCCCCTGCAATCCAGGAGGAAGTAGTTATTCCTGCTGTGCCACTGAGAAACTCACACATCTCTGGGGCCAGGTGGGGTTCACATGAAGGTACTGGGGGAGCTGGTGGAAGAGCTGGCCAGGCCACTCTCCATCATTTATCATCAGTCCTGGCTAACTGTGGGGGTCCCAAATGACTGGAGGCTGACCAGGTGACACCCAGCTACAAGAATAGTCAGAAAGAGGATCTGGAGAGCCAGGGGTTTGTCGGCCTGACCTCAGTGCCAGGAAAAGTTACGGAACAGATCGTGTTGAATAAGATCACACAGCATGTACAGGACATCCAGGGGATGAGGCCCAGCCAGCATGGATTCAGGAAGAGCAGGTCCTGCTTGGCCAGCCTGACACTCTTTCATGACCAGGTGCCTTGCTTGGTGGATGAGGGTGGTGTTCAGTTGGAAGTTGGACTTGATGATCTTGGAGGTATTTTCCAACTTTAGTGGCTCTATGATTCTTAGTCTTTTTTCAGCCATCTGTAAATGACATAATAAATATCTTCTGTCCTTTATCTCAGATACCTGAGAGATTTCTTGTTTATCAGGGCTAGAAATCATTAGCTAGAAGCTGATTTTAAATTGATTTTGGTCTAGATGAAATGAGATACCACGCAGAAGCCACACTTAAGTATTTTCATAAAATAATTTTCTACTTTTGGTATGTTTAAGTAAATTTTCCTGTTGGCTGGGGTGGCACAGAACTGATAATATCTCTAAAATATCTTAAGCAGGAAAGATGAAGTTCTAGGAAAAACTGGAACTCAGAAGTTTATGCTATTTTGTTAACCTTTATTGACTTGAAGATTAAAAACATTCCTTGAGTCCTGTTAAAAAGTTAGGTTCAGATAGAGGTATAATGTTCTTTTCTAGTTAACCCTTTCCCCTGTTTACTTTTAATATATTTGCTACTGATTTGCTGCCTGGTAGAGAGAAATCTTTGCTTTGCAAGTTCTACTCTTCTATGCTGACAGACTATTTCAAAATTACCTAATATTGACAAAAGTAGTCCTGGAAGCAGTCTATTTACTGAAATAACTAAATACAAATGTGTGTGTATATATAAATATAAGCTCTTTCTAAAAATTGAAGTATTGCTTCACTTGTTCTATTATAGACACAACTTTTATAAACTATGCCATATTAAAGGGAAATTAAAGGTGTGCAAGCAGTAAATTTTGACCTGATTTTTTTAAATGAAAATTTTAAAAAGCCCTGTTTTAATATATGTGAATTACTATTAGTTAATATATTTCTAGGAAATATATAATAAATGTTTTGAGCCTTTTCCTGCTCCTAGTGACAATGCATGGAAAACCTGTATTCATGTCCTTAGAATCAGCACCACAGTCATAAATTAGAAAATATTAGTTGCTGAATGATGATTAAACCATGACCATTAACTTTTCACCCCCCTCTAAAGCCATTCTGTTTTGTACTATATGGGGGATTTTGGTTTTGGTTCGTTTGTTGTTGATTGTTTTTTTTAAAGAAAGGAACAAGTTTGCTTCACAAAATAAATAGTAGTATATAAACTGATCTGATTTCTTGCCTTCCCCAAAAGCAAAACTCAGTTTTTTGGAGTGAGATCAGGTAGACATTGCTAACTGTAATGAATGTAGGTAAATCAGTTACGTTACTGGAAGATTTGTTCCCAAATGTTTCCTGTTGGTAATTTTGATCCTCATTCCACATCTTGTCAAAGCCAAAATGTATAGTATTAGGGTGAAAGTATTATGTTAATTAAATACAGTTTTGCATAATTTAAATTCCATTTAGTCCTGTGAATTTTTTCTGCTCTTGGTGATTCTTATGTCTAAAAGCATACTTTCAGTTTTATTGTATGTTACTTCAAACATATAGCAGACACAGAGTGCTGCTTGAATTTCATCCTTTAGCAGTGTGATTACACTCATGGTTGTTTCTTCTGTTGTTAATTGATCTGTTTAAATCAAATTGTAGATCAAGTTATATAAGCTATATCTAGCTACTGTTTCAAACTGTACTCTTGGTGGGCCACAATAAGAATATTAAAAAAGCATTAGTGATTTCTTCTGTTAACACAGCTTTCACTGAAGCAGAGTCATTGAGAAAACCGCTGGACATCTGGTTTAATGCCAGTTTGTCTGTGAGCAGTTAATTTAATTCCTAAGAGTTTGTTTCCTTATCTGCCAGAAGGCAACAGGGGTATTTACCTACTCCATTCCTGGGATTAATTATCTGCACTTCACTGGCGTTGGGCTGTTGTGGCTCCCCTGTTTTCCATTAAGGAGAAACTAGGGTAACAAATTGGAGCAAGGTAACTTTTGCGCTCTGTAACTGGGGGAGGTTAGGAAAGAACTCAGATGGTGCTGGCTGCCAACTTCATCTGAAGCATTGGGACACTCAGACTTGAGAGTCAGAGTTCACAGGAGTGCCCTTTTGGCTGTGAATGACTCTCTAGGGCCAAGCTATGCCTTTGATGTTCAGCTCCTGAGGTTCCCTTGGGGAATGCAGAACAGCTGTGACACTCCAGAGAAAGTGCCACATACCTGCTCCTAGACGAGGATGTTGTCATTCCTGTCTTAAGAGCTAGGCAGTGCGTGTCTTCGCTCTCCACCAGTTGGTTTGCATCTTGCCCCTTTTTAGTAATGCCAGAGGAATGGTGAGGAAGGAAGTCTCTGTACATCCTGTTCCTTTTTCTGCAGCCTGTCCTGTGGCTGAAAATACATCGTGTAGTTGTTGTATCTCCAAGTACAGCTGTCACGCAGGATTGCTGCAGCACTGAACATTTGAATTAGACAAATTTGATTGAAAACAGCTCCTAAAAAAATTAATCCAGTCCTAATAAACAACAGAGAAGAAGCTTGAACCACTTACCTGCATCACATAACTGCAGCAGGTAAAAAATTTGAAGATAAACATAAGCCATGAGAGAAGATTTTTGTGTGGAGAACCACCTTGGTTATGGACCAGCCCATCTTGCAGTTAACTGAATGCCTGCCACCACTTTCAGTGAGAGTAGCAGGTTTGCCTTCAGGAAGGATATTTTATGGAGGTCAGATGTGTGATCACTCATCAGAACACATAACTGAGTTTTGTAGAAAAGACATTTTGCCTCACTGAAAATTCATCTAATAATAGGACAAAAGTAGAGGAGTGTTGGCTTTGTCCAGTTTTATTCAGTTTGAATGCAGTGTCAGGTAGATTTCACAGAGGTCATTATAGGAAATAATGCTTTTACAGTGATCTGTTTATGCTAGATCTTAAACACTGTATTTTTACTATTTTTTTTGCAAAGTCTGGATCATTATATAATGTATTCAAATCAGAACTCTTTGCTGAATGTTTACCTAAGTGAAAAGAAATTTCTGGATCCTTGTCTTGTTGTGGTGTACTGTTTTTGTTAGCAGATTTGCTGCTGGAGAAAGCAGCAGTTACGATAAAAGGGATTATATAAGAGAGCTCCTGCTGAGAGTCCATGGCACTGTACAGGGTGATACCAAACACTGTATTCCCCAGGGCAGGTACAATAATTAGCCACAGGACTGGCACTCAGTCTGAGGGATTAATTGGAGCTGGAGGTGGTGTTGGAGAGAGGCAGAGCAGCCATAAAGAGTGTCAGGATCACTCTGGCCTGAAGCCTGTGTGATTTGATGTGAAATAGCAGCAGCTGGCTGTAACCTTAGGAAGTGCAAGAGAACAGCAGGTGGTAATTCCTGTCTCATTTACCATGTCTTCACAGGAACATGCAAGCTTGTGCAGTTTGGGTTTATTGGCAGGTCAGAAGGAAAATCCTTGAGAGGACTGTGACATTTACTATACTGAGCAAATGCAGTAGTCAAACTGGAGTGTATGCAGCACAGTGTAAAACCAGTAACACTGCTGCTTAGTGTTTTCATACTTGCCTCTGACAAGGTTATGATGACCTTACAATATTGACCTCATGTGGACCAGTGGACAAAGCTGAGAGTACTGTGAAAAATCTAGGACAGCTAGTGGGAATTACATCCTTCAAGGCTGTCATGAATGTAACAGGAGAACTATTTCATCCAAGTAAAAAAATCAGACAGGGAATGTTATGATGTTCTGGCACCCCTCGGTTTTCACAGTAGCCATTGTATGGGGCAAGTAGGCTTTACCTACACTTTCAGGTGGGTAATGTTGTCCCATGGCTGTTGGCCTCCATCAGGCATCGTGTTTTGCTTGGCATTTGGGCAAAAATGGCAGTGAGGCATGCTGCAACTGTGCTAATTTGGAAATTGTAACCAGCTAGCATTTCAGGGTGAGCTTGAGTAGCTGTCAGCAGAGGAATTTAGTAGACCAGTGGTCGCTGTTGATGACTGTAGTGTTTTGTTAGGGCCTCCCAGGGTGTAGAACAAGAACCCTTCCTATGTGCAGTTCAAGAATCAAACCAAATAAAGAGAAAATTGAGTAACTTTGAATCGGTCGTTCAGAACAGCTTTCGATAGGGAAAAAAAAAAATAAAACAGATCCAGGGGATATTTGTGGCTATATTTATAGCAGTGTGACAGGAAAGGAAGAGAACTCATTTTGTGGGAAGGATAGCTCTTTTTATGCCTTTTTAGAAGCTCATTGTGTGCCAGCATTATCTTTCATGGATGCCAGAGGGTGCAATGCCTTCTAAAGCCTCCCACACACGCAAAAACTATGGACCTATTGTAGTGTCTTTGCTGGGTTCCATTTAGTGTTCCCATGTTTCTGGCTCTCTCCAAAGATACGTGTTACTCATGGGGAGATGATCCAGGTCCAAACTGGCATGGGATGTGTCTGACTGTTAGGTCTAAGATTATGACCACTTTGGGCAAAGGAGGGAGAGCTTTGTCTTACTTGGGAACAAGCTGGAAGAAGTAACTAAGCTGCAGATGGAAGAATGGGATGGACCCTTTTCTCATGTGTTGTTCATGTAGGCAGAAAACTGCAGTACTGAAAGCTAGTCTTGAACTTGCCTGTGTGGTGTTGGGAAGCTTTGGGAATGCTGGGGCTGGACTGTGAAGTGATGAATGTAAATGGTTCTGTGTGCAGCTACACAAATCTTTCCAAAGTCTTTAATTTCTTCTCAAGGAAAAAGAACATCTTTCATGACAAACCACTGTATTTTCTGAATAAGCGCCTTTCTTAATTAATTCTCAGTTCTCCTTCATGTTGAAGATGAAATAAATAAAAATTAATATGAGTTTAAAACATCAAATTGTAAATATGCTAATTTAGAGGTAACTGAAAATTACTGTGCTGTATTTCTAAAGGCTGATGAGTAAAAATGAAGTTGTTGAAAAATTTTCTGTTTATCCATTTTTTCAATAAATGTCATTTATTATTTGCTATTCAGATTTTACTTCTTATGTAGGTTTCTTGTTTGTGCTCATTTCCATTACGTGGGTATTGTAGTTTTGTCTGGAGGAGAAATGGATCATGTGCACAGCAGGGCTAATGAGTCACAGATGTAAAGATTCTGAAACATTACTATCTAATAACTTCTTTGACTTATATTCCATAATAAGATAAATGAAAACTTGATACATCTGTTTCCTAAATGATGTATCATTCCAGTCTTACCAGTGTCTCAGGAGTGAGTCCCTCTATATGTTGTGAGTTTTAGCCTTTTTTGGTTTTGTTTTCTGTTTATTTGTTTCTAAAGAGGAGATTTCAGGTCACTGAGCAATGCAGTTAGCCACACTGCGGTTCATCCCAATGAAGTGGGAAAGCTGCATTTAGCCACTGGCTTTATAGGATCAACTTACAGGGTCTCAGCTTCATCTCATGGATGTAGGGCAGGAATAAAAATGCTAAATGGAACTCCAAGATGCTAGTGAAGAACATGTATGCATCAAAAAGTAACTCTGCCTTTTTTGTAAAGACTGGCGCAGTCTTTGTGATCCACAGGCTCTCTGGTGTGAAGATCAGAGCAAATATTTGCCACATTAAAAGAATCTGCTGCAGCTGAGGGACCTGGCAGGCTGCCCTGGCCTGTTGGTGCTCCCCAGCAGGCCAGCTGGGCTGCAGAGAGCTGGTGTGCTACAGCCACATGGGCTGCACCAGCAGAGCCTTCACACAGGACTCCTCCGAAGGGCCCTTGCCTGGCAGCAAGAGGCAGGCACAGCCTTCCCTTTAGGAGGTGCTGAGCTGTCATGGTCCAGCTGTTTGCTCCAGGAGGAGTCCCCAGAGGAGCTGTGCTGCCAGCTCTACCTCATAAAGGTGGTCTGTGGGCATACAGGGGGCTTAGAGCTCCCTGGATGTATTTTATTTAATGTTCCTCAGCCTAATGTCTCTCTGCCATTGAACAAGCCTCTGCTTCTAACAGTGTGTGCTTTGCTAAAGGTGAGAAGAGGACTTGGGGATTTCCTCCTCTTTAGGAATTCACTGCTCAACTGCATAAGGTTTTAGCTTTATCAGAAGGTTTAATTCACACCCTACGAGGCAGCTCAAGAAAGATGTTGAACTGAGAGCAAAATTCACCCCCTTACAGTGTGACAGCAGGCCACAATCACCACACTCTTCCCTTTTTGTGCCAGTACAGTACAAGTTCTGCACATGTTGGTAGAGTAGAATATGAGAAACCATATGTGGCATATTGCAACTGAGGGGGTAAAAATGGATGTGAAAATACTACTATGTATGTCTTGAAAACTTTGACCGTGGCCATTATGGACTACCCAAGATCTAGCAGTAGATTTATGTTCAGTGTTCATAGTTGTTTATGTGCTACCAATTTATGTGCTGAATGTCATATGTTAAACAGAATGTGAGGAGCAGCATATTAATTATGCAAAGCTCTTCAGAGTATACTGTCATTGCTGTCAGCTTCTGCAGCAATCCAGAGTCAAGGCTTTCCACATAGATCTCGAAGTGCTGTAGTACATTTCAATTGAAAATGGCTCAACCATCTGCTGGCTGATAGTCTTAACAATTTTCAAATGATCATAGCAATTTATTGTAATTTTAAGGAAAGACACCTTCATGGGACTGCTCCTTCTAAAATCTCTTGATATTCTCATTGTGAAGTATCAACTTGCATCTGCAGTGCAGTGCAGACCTAACTCTGTTTCCCATATGACAGAGAGGCCGTTTCCTGTCTGTCGGCAGCGTGGGGTGTACTAAACGTAGTGTTTGTTCTGTTTGTGTGTTGGTAAATGGTCTCTGTGGTGTTTGTGTCGTGCTGTTCTCGTACCATGTTATGCTGTGTCCCTAGGGTCTGCCAGGCTTCCCCACAGTTGCTGCTCTGCACAGTAATCAGATCCTCACCGTCAAGGTTTGTGGCTGACGCGTACCTGTTCAGTCAGGTCTCTCTGTATCAGCATAAAAGTGCACATGAAAAATTGTTTTTAGCATGGAATACCAGTGAATTCTTATGGTGGATCTAAGCCAAACCTCGCTGCCTTTGCATTGATCTAAGTACTCCTGATGCAGAGCGTGGAATCAAATCTATAACTGTGTACCCCTGGAAATGCCTACTTTCCCCATGGTCGTTATTTTATTTTCAGATGAGTTTTTTCTGTTGTTCTGCTTCCCTGAGGCATACATGAGTGTGAAAAATGTCAGTGAACTCTATACTGGTAACATGTAGAGTCAGATATTTGTGTTAGATATCAGAGGTTTAATCTGTACATCCAGATTTTTTTCAAAGTGGATTTGCAAATTAAGCAGGAAGCAGTCTGGTCAAGCTGGAACTTCAGACCTTATAAAAATAACACCATTCTTCATGGCACACTATGCTGGTTA
The DNA here is from genome assembly GCA_013397555.1 of Urocynchramus pylzowi. NCBI lineage: Eukaryota > Metazoa > Chordata > Aves > Passeriformes > Fringillidae > Urocynchramus > Urocynchramus pylzowi. The sequence continues at coordinate 689,238 of VZRH01004421.1, forward strand.
GAAAATCTGACTGAAAGTTGAACTGGTGCTTTGTCTCTAGAAGCTTTGCTGAAAAAACAACATATAAAAATACTGATTTTTAGAGCCTGGGTAATTAAAAACGTGCAGAATTCTCATGCAAAATCTGGGGAGAAAACAGTTATGCATTTAAGTCACTGCAGATGATTTAAATCATAGCAGTATGTCCTGTACAATAGAGGTAATCTTTTTTCAAAATAAAATGCACAGTTTCTTTCAGGCAGAAGCACCAGTTCATATCATAATAGCTATTACAAATCTAATGAATATGTCTTTATTTCTTTCTCGGGCCTTCTGATGTCTATTCTTCAATTCTCTCATCTCTGATCTTCAACCTTTGACCTCACCTGCCTGATCAGATGGTGTTTCCTAAAATCAATCATGGGTTTCTCTCTGCTGATCAGCAGCTCATTAAACGCCGCCTCATTAAGGTAGTGCTTCATCTCACTGGAGTCTGGTTCTTCTTTACATTCAGTTTGCCCTTTGCTGTACCTTTTTGTCAGATGCCTTCTTACAGCAGGTTGTTCACTTGAAAATGTTTTGAAATGAAGCAACTGTTAATGGTATTAACAGTAAAAGGCTATGGGTGGCTTTGCTAAGTAAGCCATTTTTGAGATGCCAGCAGCTTTTTTCCAGCGGTTTGCAGTGATGTGCTGGAAATAACTAAAGCACCATTTTGGGGTGTCTTTTCTTTTTTAGAGAGGAAGGTAATATGTTTTGACAACTCTCTTGAAAATTGACTTTAACAAATTAATAGGTAAAAATGAAGAGAGTTAGCTAATTGTCACTATAAAACAGCCTCCCAAAACAGATGGAAAATTATGTACAACTCCATCAAGAAGCAGTTATTTTCCATGCTCAATTTTGAAATCTATCCATGTATCATTCATGGGCTTGGAAAATTGCTGTGCAAATCTGTATATTCTCAGATGCGACTTTCCTTTTTTGCCTCAGCTTTGTTATGATTATGCAAATCATGAAGCAAACAGATGCTTATCAAAAACAGCCACTTGCTCTGGAGAACTAGATGAGTAAAATATTTCAAGACCATCCCAAATTTTGGCATATGGGCTGTGGTAAAACAAGCAGTTTAGAATCTGAACCTTCTGCTCTGTGGCTGATTGCACTAGATGAATACAAACTGTTGGTCTTCAAGGCAAGGTGCTGTTTCTGCCATAAGCAGCGAAGAAGCCACTGTCCAGTTCATGGCAGCTTCTTCCAGCCTGTCTTGCACTCTTTATGGGTGAATTGATGTGTTTTTATGTGGTTGATGCCTCTAAAGCAGATTTGTGATGAGTTTTTTATTGGTTTAGGGGGACCAAGGACAAGCTGGACCCCCTGGACCTCCAGGGCCACCAGGACCCAGAGGTCCCCCAGGAGATACTGGCAAAGATGGTCCTCGTGGGATGCCTGGCTTAACGGTGAGTTCCTCTGTTACTGCTTGGGTGTGCACGTTTCTCTCAAGTGTATGCCAGCAGAGTGTCAAAGGCATTTTCTGAGGTAAGACTGGCAAGTAAGACATGCAGAAGCTGAACCACAGGCGGGTTTCAAGGTGTACCTGAAGCCCCACACACACAGAACAAGTGTATAGCAGGGCCAGAAGTAACGCCAAGGTTCCTTACGTCCCACCCCTGGCAGTTTCCCTACACTTTCTAAGGTTTCTCAGTCACTCACTGATGTTTAATAGCTGTGTGAGGAGAGTCTGCCCCTTTCCACGAGTAGTAAATGTTTCTATTCAAACTTCAAGATAAAACTGAATTTGAGACCTCATAGGAGGGATGTGCTTGACTTCTCACTTCTCAATGGTTTAACCTCAAAAGTCATGGAATAAAGTAATAAACTGTTAAAGCTGCCCAGGGTATGATGAAGTTTGGAGTTAGATTCTGTCATCTTTAAACAAGAAGAACAGTACCATTTTCTTTGGCTCAGCCCCCATACTTCATTAGGACAAGCAGCAGAATCTAGTATATCGTTTATTGTTTGTTTTAGGCTCAGGATGAATCCCACACTTTTTAAACAGATGCCTAAACACATGACTTTTTAGAAAAGTATGTGTTTGATTTTAGTTTCATATTTTGTGGCCTCCTTAATTTTTTATTCCTTTGAAAGAAGTATCTCTCTTTTCACCATGAATGGCACTGTGTTATCAGTGTGGAAATGGAATCACAGACAGGAGAGAGACATGAAAAGTGAAATAGCACATGTACGGATGCACACACACGTTCACATCCATGACAGGTGAAGATTGTGGCCAAGAAGACACATGGGGAACCAGCAAGGTGAGGACCAGCACTGGAAACAGAAACTGGTTTCTTGAAGAAAAAGAATCACTTGTTACATGGGGCCAGGACTGCATAAATTTTTCCTGCAGGGCCTTATTTATCTAAAACTGAGGAAGAAAATACCTACACTCCTGTTCTAATCCTATTCAGGTATTAACTATCTAAATGTAATATAGCATGATAATAGTGAAATGCTGCTAAAATTTCCTGTGAAAATCCAGCAAAGCTGTGTGGTTGAGACATCTAGGACTCCAGAGCTGCTGCTGGTGCTGTTGTTTTGGCTTGGTTTTTTACTACTCCTGCCCTCATAAGTTCTAGCTCAAGGTTATGAAATGACATTAGAAGTCTGTAGCTCTCATGATGCTTTACTTTGGAAACCTTTCATTTCTTCTTAGTCCTGTGGCACATCAGGCTCTGGGCCTCTTCTGGGTCTCCCTTGTGTTCTTTTATTATGGTTAAATGGACTGTGGTCAGCAGAGTTGGTGCTGGTTTGATCTAGTAAGGGCAAGACTGAAACCAGAATCCATTTCTGACTGCAGTAATAGTGTTTTAATAATTCACATACATAGATGGGGCAGGCAGAATCAGCTGGCTTTGCTAGTTACAGTGTGGCTGTGTGTTGCTTTGTGCTTTTTAGCAAAGGGATCATTAGTGTTTGTCATAACAGGAAAGTCATGCATTTTATGCAATGAGGTCATTCCATTTTATAATAGTTCTGTAGTGATTTTGACTTTAGATGGCAAGAGAGAGTTTCTTTTTATAGTTTTTAAACTGTGGCTATCTTAAGTCCTGTAACATTATGGAAAATCAGTTCATAATGCTGCTTTAGAATCAGATACAAACAAGCACTCAGGTAAAAACCATCCAGTTTGCTGCCCCTTGCTACTGTTCTGTACCCTCAGGTTAATGTTCCTGATCCTCAGAAGGCTTGTTCCTCCATAGCTGGGTGATGCACACCCAAACAGGAGAGCTGTGAAGGGAGAACTTAGCTGAGAGGGAAGGACAGCTTTGTCTTGGAGGTGAAGACTTGTGTGGACCTTGTGAGCTGGAAGCAGCAGCTGCACTGTGCTATGAGCTGGGGGCTTGCAGCATCACACAGCCATAGGAGGATGTCCTTAGAGTGACCATTGACCATTAGGCAGACATTGCCTCTTTTGCAGGGTCTGACAAAGCAAGGCTTCTTTTCCAGCCTGTCCTTCTCAAGCAGGAAGGTTTACAGGTGCCACAGCTGTAAGATGGTGTTTTGGGGCAGCGTCTGTCCAGAAACGTGTGCCTCCATGGCTTCTTGCTCCCAGCTGTCCTTGGTGTGCTTGCAGATGCTGCCTGTTTGCTTCTGAGTGCAATGCCCACATAGCCAGAGAAGCAGTTCTGATTAATTCCAGTTGCTAGGAACAGCAGCATCCAAACTGTTCTCATCAATTTTATGACAGGCTTTCTTTTGTGACAAAGCTGCTAAAGACCTTGCAGCTGTGCTGATACAATAGTGCATGGACTGCCCTGTGCTCAGTTGGGCTTTCAAGGGAGTGATGTATAAACCAGACAACTAAAATGATAGGAGCTCAGGGTTTTTTGGATGGGTATTTTTAGCCCATATTGTATGACTGATGTGTTCATATGGGAAGAAAGGGGAGAAGATAAATTCTGACTGTATGTAGACTTGTGCCCACAGATAGGTATTTAACAGCTGAGTAATTATTTCATGACTTCAGAATACCAATATTCATGGTTTTATGGAACATGGTAATCGACAGCAGTAAGTTCTGCCTGCTGACTGAGGTGATGGTACAGACCAGTAACCTTGGAATATATAAACTGTGGGATACAGCACATAGGTGAAAATAACCTTTCTCTGTGTCCTTTAGCACAGTGGAATGGAATATTGTGTTTGGAACCAAGGGACAGAGTCAGAACACCAGTACTTAACTCTTGCCTTGAGAACTATACCATTATGATTGTGAAGTATTACTTCTGAAGATACGTGTGATTTGAACTACCAGGTTAAAAACCAAAAAATTATTATGTTTAATGTGCAATTAGCTGCCATACCTGTTTAAGAATAAAATTTTTAAGATAATTTATTACTAGATAAGAAACTGGATTCAAGATGTGTTACTGAAATTATTCACTCCTTTTTCTATTTGAAGGGTGAGCCAGGAAAACCAGGAGAACAAGGATTGACAGTAAGTATCCTTCCAGTTTTCTGAGAAAGTGTAACATGACATACACCTTTTAAAACGAGAAATTCCAAAAATCTTTATGGCTTTTGTATTTCCTGACCTTCTATGTCACAGGCTATTTGAGGCCTTATTTGTGAAGAAAACACAAGAAAGAAAACGTCCTCTATTTGAATACAGTCATCTGTCCCATAAGGCCAACTTTTTTAAGCTTGGAGAGGCAGAAGGAAATAAAACAGCTAAGGGCACAGTAAAACAAAAAAGAACCAAACCAGGGGTTCCCAGTTCCTGGCCCCCTCTTCACACTGGCTCTGAAGCTGAGCTGTTTCTACCTTGAGACCATTGAGCAGCACAGGAACCATCTGCAGGTTTTATGGGCCAAAATTGAGGCTGTCTCTGTGGCCAGGGCTCTGGACCTTTTCCTGACAGAACAGTGAAGAGACAGCAGTGAAACTGTCAGAAGTTCTTCCGTTCTGAGGTTTCAGGTTTTTTCCTCTGTGTGTGTCAAATACTTCTGATTCATTTGGAATTAAATTGAAGCTCCACTGGTTGTAAATCAGCTTTAGCCACAGGTTAAGGCATCATAAGTTTCTGGTGTCACATATTCCCAGAACGGTGGAACATGCAGTGCTTCTTCTCCCTTATGATCTCTCTAAACACAGTCATTTTTATTTTCATGAAAGATGACAGATTGTAGCTTGGGGCATGTGGTTTTGATTCCTGAGTGCTTCTGAGGAGGAGGATTATCAGTAATAATCACCTCAACAATCAGTGCAGACATGATTGCTCTCTGAATTTGTGAAGATTTAAACAGGTGCAATGATATTTTACCTTGACAAATTGAAAAATATTTTCAATTGACAAAATCTTTTGAAATATCTTTTGAAAGAAGTAAATAACAATATCTTTTTGAAAGAAAAAAAATGAAGATTCTGAGGCTTGGAACTATCTGCTTTAATCAGGTAGTTGAAGTCCTGTACTTTTTGATTTTGCAGTAAAGGTTTATTAATTTTAAAATCAAAGTCTCCCTAAGGTACTACCTCATGTTTTAGCATGCTTCTGGGCTCTTTTTTACTCTATTCTTTTGGTTTCTGAGTGCTTGTGAAGAATAGATACAATAGCTAGGAAGGGAGCCCTTTTGGTTTGTTTTCTTGGATTTGGAATATTCTCCAATTTGACCTCTGGACAGAACTCACTCAGGTTCTGCAAAAATGTCTTTCTATTAAAAACCAGATCTGCAGAGTCACAGGATCCTTGAGGGCTTTTAATCCTCCACCTTTTAGTCCCCATGTTCAGAGCATTCCTGCTGCTCTAATGTAACCATCTGTGTATTGGAACTAAAAACCTGCTACTTCTCTGTTTCTCTAAATGCAGATGTGTTTAGGTAGGAAGAAGAGGTGTTTAAAAATGAAATCAGGCAAGCTTGAGTTGGAGAAAGATCCCAGATTACATGAATTTCCAACTCCAAATGTCTGCTTGAAAAGTCAGTCTGACGGTTTAAATGTTAGGTTATGTATAGATCAAGTGAAGAGCATCAGAGGATTAGGGAGGTAATTAGTTTCTTTTTATTCTTCTTGGTGCTTCTGACATACTCTTTATGCCAGTACAGATTTGCAGACTTCTCTTCCCTGTGGAAAATGTTACAGTTATTCAGGGACTGTTTCAGCTGTTTTTGACAACTTCCGTCATGCATTTCATGTATTTCCATATTGGAAATTCACATACTGCTCCAGGAATAGCTGATTTCCCTACAGGTATGTTGTAAGATTGCATTGCTAGAAAAAATAGTGTATTATGTGATGAGGAGCACAGGTCTTTTCCTGCCTGAGTTTCTTTTTGTGCATTTTTCACCTATTATCTTTTCAAAGTAAAGGAAAATTTTGATGTCTGCCCAGAAGAGCTTCTATGTTATTTCTGCAGGAATTCTTTTGTAAGGACTTGCCTTTGTTTCACACCAAGAGTCTCCAGTCTGAGTTAGCCTCTTATTTTTCTTCTTGATGAAACTGAAACTCAGAATTCAATGAGTTCCATAAAGGACTACCAGTCCTGGTCTCCCAAAAGCCCATATGTTGGAGTGTGCTGTGGTTTCCTGCTTGCCCACCTGTCCAAGGCCCTTTCCAGTAAGAAGCAAGTACTGTGGCATATATTCTGATTCTTCCTCCAAGATAGAGGTGGGATGCTGCCAAGAAGAGCGCTGAATGCTGGAAGAGAATCCGTACAGATTGGGTGACATGCTGAAGGTTGTGAAAGATGAAGGCTGTTTATGGCCTATAGGGTCACACTCTCTGAGGCTTTAAATCCCATGGTGCTGTTCAAGTTAAGGATAGCTGCAAGCCTGACCTCTGGATTTTAATAATGGGGACAGAACATTTTTCTCTTTGAAAAACATTTTTTACACCTGTATTTGGTAGCATGCCTTGGTATTTCCAGATGAATGTACATGATATTGATAGAGCTGGTGATTTTAGTGTGAACCTGTGAACCAACAATGGCATAGCTTGAAATTACTTAGTTTTCTATTTTCTCACAAAAGAAGGGGAATAAATTTCTTGAAGTGTACAAGATCTGGCAACAGAAATAGGTAGCAGTATTTTCCAGCTTGTTCCTCAGGATGTGCCACGAGCCTGTGACACACAGTGAGTAATGTGTGACCTACTGCATGAATCAATACTTACAGGTAACCAGGGCAACCATGGAGCCTCAGCTGAAATGCAAAGAGCAGATTTATTTCATTGCCTCGCTGACAACACGGGGCAGCAGAGACACACAGAGACCCAGCTCAGTTAGGCTCAGTTTATCCTGGTGAAGAGAGAGACACACAGGGATACAAGGGATGCAGGCTCTGTTAGGCTCAGTTCATCCTACTGCACAGCAGGGCTGGGGTGGGGCTGCTGCTGGCCCCAGGATATGAAAGGTTTCCTGCAGGAGCAGTTTATCACAAGGCTGTGCTTCTGTGATCACTCCTTCTCCCAGCAGAAAGAAGGCTCAGGCATGTCTGTGACAGTGTGTTATCTCCACACAAGAATTCCGTGGAGAGAATTCCATCCTCTATCAGGCAGAGGATGAACAACAGTAGACATAATACCTGGAGTTTCCCCGCACCAAAATTCTTAGTTGTTCCCCAGCTGCAAGGTCACTTTGAGTGAAATTATTTCCTCCTTAACAAATCTTGTGGGTTTAACCCTTTCCTCCCAACACCTGCAACAATGTCTACCTTGATTTACAGAAAGTTGAAATTATTTTAATGCGTTTGGAATTCTGGGAATGTTCATGTTCTTCTTTCAATGAAACAGGAAATCCAGTGACTCTAGCAAAAAGATGGCAATTTGCTGCAACTGAGAATCTGCTGCCACATTTTTCTTCATATTTAATGAGGTTCTGTGTTAGTAAATAAAGAAGAAAATGATGTTTCAGGGTGATGTTTTGAGAGAGGGCAGTAATAACTTTTCTCCCTCTCAGGCAGGAGAGTTTTGCTTGGACCATACACAGAGAATGACAGTGTTTGAGTTCTCTGACATGAATTCTGCTTTGGCTCAAGAGAGTTTATCTTCAAGACAAGGAATGGCCTTTCTTTTCCCCTATTTCTGTTGCAAAAAAATGTGTGGGTTATGGCATGGTGGTGGGACAATTTAGTATGTGGGAGATTCAGTTGTTTCTTACAGGAGTCTCTGTTAAAAATCATTCCAGGTTGTTCTAGTGCCAGCATGCTTCTTTTACTGGTCTGTCCTTGCAGTTGAGGTGTTTGGGAGAATGCTTTGCAAGGGTTTTTTGACTCTGTATGTTGCTGTGTCAGGAAGAATATGTTTGCTCTTTGAGCCAGGAAATTTCAGTTTCTGTTTAGGTGAGATGGAGGTGTAGGTTATAAAGATGTGACTGCATGCCTCTTTAATGTTAGAAGAGAATGAAAGAATGACTTGTAGTTGAAATTTGTGTCTGGTTTCCATGACATTTGAAAGCCCTGCAGATGTACTTTCTTCAAGAGTTGAAGGTATCATTCCTCTGTGCAGAAAGGATTAAGAGAATTCAGGGGGAGGCCAAGCAGTGGGGTGACCAAAGGGATCAAGTTTTGAAATATTATGTGGAACTAGAAAAATGTATGCTACTCAAGAGAGAAGGCCAGTAGTTTCCATAGCTTTTCAACCTCTTCAGTTAAAGTTGTGTCCTGCCTCTCATAATTCATCCTGCTTTCCCTGCCATTTGTCAGCAATTCTTGGTGATAAGGACTCTTAAGTACCATGCAAGAGTTTTTCCAGTTTATTTTCTCATTTTCAGAGTGAATAATAGATGGATTTGTGATTCTTTTATAACCAAGAGTTAGGATTTCTGGTGGCAGACTATTCATGAGAAGGTAGAGTCAGTGGTGGAAAATATTAAAGGCTGACACTGGTAGATGGACATGTTCAGATTCATAAACTGCAGTGGGATAGGTGTGCATGGGATGGTTTTGTTCCTAACCATTTAGGAGATTTTTTTTTGCTTTTTTGTGTAAAGTATTTTAAACTAGTTCATATTAATAAAAATCTGGAATATTAAAATATGCTATGTTTTCAGCTCCTTTTTTCAGAAGTAAATTTAAACATGTTTAGTGTACAACCACGTTTGTCAGGGAAAGAAAACCTTTCTTTCCCTGACAAAAATAGTGTATTATTTTCTTCCCTAAAATGGGCCTTAAAGACATATAAGTAATTTTGCATATGTTTTACATGAACAGAACACTCCAGAATAACCAGAGAACTCAGGTAAAGGTGCCTCTTTGCAAAAGAAATCTATACTATGATTATTAACCCAAATGCAAAATCCCTCTGCTTTAAGATATATTGTTTTCCAAACCAGTGCTTTTGTGCTTATACAGACTTGATGGGCATCTGTTCAAGAAAGTAAAACGTAATTTTATGGCTTTCACTGGTTATTCAGAAAAAAAGAGGATGTTCTTCCAAAGGATATAGCCATATTTGTGAAAGACAGTGGAAAAGTGTAACCTTGCAATTAAGTCTGTAGAATGTCACATCTTTAAAATGAATTAATACTATTTTTCATCTTAGGTTGAAATGAACTCTTAGGGACCAGGCAGAATTGTCTGTGAAGTTCTGCTGGTTTCAATCCAGCCTTTCAGGCCAATGGTCAGGGCCAGATTCTCAGCTGCTGGGAATCTTCATAGCTCCTCTGGGAAGCTACTAATTGTGATTTTGTTTTCAATGGCCAGAGTTCTGTAGGCTCCTTCTTTGTTTTATTCCGGTAGCGTGTTCATAGTAAATTTTATAAGGTGTTGTTCTTAAGCTGTTTAGCTGCAAAAGTTTATGAGAACTAGCAGATGAAATGGAAATTCTCAGCCTGTGCCTTTCACAGCAACTATTATTCTTTTTCACCAGTACAGATGCACAGGGCTTAACTTGCTGGAGATCTCAGGGAAGATAGTCAGGCATTTTGTAACCTCTGCACTTTGGTGATGGCTGCTGCAACAATGACTGAAAGAATGAAGATAAGAAGCTCTTCTTGAGCACTAATTAATAGTTACTGCAGCACTTTTCATCAATTAAGGTAGATAGCGTGGGAGGGGGTCACTCCTTTTTACAAAGTTATAAGAGATTTTTCACCATAGTTAATCTCTTTTCTTAGCTGGTCATTCTTATCTCTAGGTGATGTCAATATTACAGCATTGAACATTTCAATACTAGCATTCTAAAAACTGTAATCTTTATGAAACACTCCTCAACCATGCAGGTACATATTTTCAGAGTTTTACACCAAAAAATGGGATCCAGACACAGGCTCCACTGAAATGCAGATTAATGCTTTGTATGAAACATGTGCTTTGTCTCTGTGTATATTTACTAGTTCAGGTTTCCGTTTTCAGTTCTTTATGCCATTAGACTGGTAAGAAATTAGTTTGTGGGAAAAAGAAAGGGATCATCCCCCTCTACTTGGCACTGGTGAGGCCACACTCAGGGTGCTGTGTCCAGTTCTGGGCCCCTCACTACAGTGAGGACATTGAGGCACTGTAGAGTGTTCAGAGAAGGGCAGTGGAGCTGCTGAAGGGTCTGGAGCACAGGTTTTGTGAGGAGCAGCTGAAGGAGCTGGGGATGTTTTGCCTGGAGAAAAGGAGGCTCATTGGGGGACTTCAGCTACCTGAAAAGGAGGCTGCAGCCAGGTGGGGTTTGATCTCTTCTCCCAGGGAACAAAGAATAGGACAAGAGGAAAGTGCCTCAAGTTGCATTAGTGGAGGTTTAGATTGGCTATTAGGAAAAATTTCTTCATGGAAAGAGCTGTCAAGCATTGGACCAGGCTGCCCAGGGAAGTGCTTGAATCACCACCCCTGGAGATATTTAGGATGTGCATAGATGTGGCAGTCAGGGACATGGCTTTGTGGTGGATTTGGCAGTGCTAGGTTAACAGTTGGGCTCAATGATCTCAAACATATTTTCCAATCTAAACAATTCCATGATTCTGTTCTAAGTGTTTAATGATTCTTACAGGCAGCAAAGGGAAAATATCTGTTCTCAGGAACAGTCCTGGAACTTCTTTTGTTTCATAGAAATACAGACACAATATTTCCCAGAGGCATTCTGGTTACAAAGAGCTTTTACTTTCATAGAAGGTATGAAAGTAAAAAAAAAAATTCTTCTGGTTGTTTTGTTGCTCCTCGGTTGTGGTTTTTTTTTTGGTGTTTTCTTGTTTGCAAGGCTTTGGAATAAGAGAGTTTTTGTATGACAGCATATTGCACCATTGTGAACTGTTTTGCTGTATAACTTATTGAGTATACAAAAACATTCATGTTTTGATTGTGTTTTTGTTAGGCATTTTCATTTGGTGTTTGTGCTCATTGTCCATGAACTCTAACACCTTGTAAAACAAATCATTATTCCTGCCCCAGACCTGCAAATTGAAAATGCCCCCACTTTTTAATTCATACATTTCTTCAAACATTAAGCAACCGAGTCCCTAGAAATTGAATGCAAGAGGTTGCTAGTGTATCATACCCTGAATTACTCTCTCTCTCTCTTTGAAACTGCAGCTTTAACCTTTACAGGACAGAATTTTCTTACTTTGCAGCTTGCTAAAACACAAGGAACATATGAAGTGTAAAAGGAAAATATGATTGTTTCACTAAAAAGGAGGTGCAGTAAGAATGCTGGACCCCAAACTTTGTTTTAAGTACACTTAGGTAAATCTTTTCAGTTTGGTTTGGTTTTGTAGCAGGTGGGGGGGGTTGGGGATGGGTTGGGATTTTGTTTGCTTGTTTGTAGGGTTTTTTGTTAGTTTTTGTTGTGTTTTGTTTTGTGGGATTTTTTTTGTTTGTTTGTTTTTGCTTTAATTTATTCTGAATAGTTGCCTGTTAAGGACCAACTGAAATGTCCAACTTCATTCAATCATTTCTATAATGCAGAGACTTGACATGCTACAATCTCTGGAGATTTGGTCTCTGGTTTCCAAAAACAGTGATTGAAGAATGGCAGGTCACAATGGAAATAGTTTACCTTTTAAAAACCACAGTTGCATAGAAGACTTTTGTACACATTTGTGTTTATCCTTAGTTACCTAGTTTTCCAAGTGCTTAGGTGTTATCAATAATTCTCCTTCTCCAGAGAAACACAGAGGTCAGTTGAATTTCTTTGGATCAACACACCTTGTTTTTCATCCTCCTACTGTGGAGTTACTCGAATGAGAACCTAATTCAATGAAGCCCTGCAATAAGTTGTCACAGCTGCCTAGCTAGTTTACTCAATTGGACATGATGGCAAAGGGCTCTTATGAAACGTTTATGATGGCTGAAAGAGCAAGAACTATATTTTATTTTCATTATATTTAGTTGTCTTCCTATTCTGGGCAAGTCTTGCAAGCAAAATTTTCAGCCTTCTCAATTGAGGTTCCTCTGTGAATATATGTCAATTTGAGGAAAAGTGGCATAATCCTAGAAAACACTGAGCAGTCACTCCATCTGAACAGTTTTCACAAACTTTCTTTGGAATTCTTGAAGCCTAAATGCTCTTTATGAAAAGAGCTTTTTGACATTGATTGTCAGTGGTTTAGGAGTTGATTCTAAGCATCCCTTTGTGGAAACTGTCAGTTTAGTTAGGAGGTAAAATAATTCCGTACCTCTGGGATTGTTTTGTTTTCTTGATCAGCCAATGGTTTTGAAGGGCTGTGTGTTTCTGTTTTGCCTCCTTCACACGCCCATATGATATGTTGGTGGCAGAGGGGCAGTGTGCTGTGTGTGGTGTGGATGGAGCCTGCAGCTGGTGGAGATTTCAGCAGGTTCCGAGCGTGGGGGGATCAGTGCAGAGCCGAGGCTTTGAGCTTGAGGGGGATGAGGTGGGGACCTGTGGCAGCAGCTCTACACTGCCTGCCTGGACCCAGGGGCACAATATCTGTCCAGGGGGAAGCTTGGCTGAGCCTGCATTTGCAAAGCATCCCATTGGATGTGCTGGTGCAAACAGCAGGGCTAGGATATTGCTGCAGCTGTTACAGAACAAGGAATAACTGGAGGAAAACAGAGAAAAACATCAAAACAAAGCATCCTGAGGAACTGGGTGGAAACGTTCACATATTTCTTGCCTTCTGCTTCTGTCTCCAGACCTACATAGAGATTTTGATTGCTGGTCCTACTGTCTGTTCATCAAATGGGTACCGCATGATGCTTCCCAGTTCAGTAGAATAATACGGGGGGAAAATCCACATGTTTATTTGGAATTTTCTACATAGGTTCTTTTAAAAGCTGTCACTTATTCCTCTGGAAATAAGCTAAAGCCTTGAGTTTTTTTGTTTTGTTTCATTTTTTTGGTTTTAGTTTTAATCTTTTTTATTTTATATTTTCAGATTTTTTTCTTTCTATCAGATTTTATTTACTTGCTTTTTTTCTATCTCTCCAGTGTCATTCTGTGCCTTGATCAGAGATTTTAGGTAATTCTAGAAAAACAAGCACAATTCTGAGGTGTTCTACAGGCTTTTTTGTTTTGTTTTTTTAAAGAAGTTTTTCTGTTAGTAACCTAATTTTACATTTTCTGTTAGATGGCTGCTTGCTTATGTGGGGGAGGGATGAGAGCTGTCAGTGAATGAGCTGTTAAATTTCCATTGACTTTGAGCTTCTTTCCCAATACTAGGGAGCAGGGCTTTAAAGAAAAATGGTTTCTATTCAGGTATGTTTTGCAGTCAGAACATACTAAGGATAAGAAGGACTTGTTATCCTATGTAAATTGTGAAATGTATCCATTTAGGTAAGCTTTTATTTGAAATTGGTTTTCTGAGTCAATACTGTACAATTTCTGAAGGTAGGTGTGCTGTTGTGCTGTTGAGGACTGTTCGTGTCATGGAGTGGCTCAGTGGATGTGAAACACCAAGGCTACTTCCAGTCTGAGTGAAGGCTTAAGTACCAGAAATGGAAAACTTCTAATTGCATAAGATATTTATTGATCTGCTGCATCTTTTGTCTGAATGATTCATTTTAAAGTCACCCTAAGAGCAAGGCTATGCTACCATGTAAATATTTTCATATTCAGTAACTCATCTGGAGAAGCTGGAATGATGTCAGGGATCAGGAAGAGGAAATTCTGGGGAAAAAAAAAAAAGTTTTCTGCAATGTCTTGAATTATATCCATCCCACAGGCTGACAGCTGCAAGCAGCAGGCAGAAAGTCCTCAACAGAGAGTACATTTAACAGGTTGCTTTGGGGGCTAATATTAGTAAGTGAATTATCGTTTTACCTTCATACAGTAGCATTGTATTAAGGGCTCCCAAATGGTAATTTAATATAGCTCAAGGTCTTTAGAAGGTTTTAATAGCTTCTTAAGTAGCTAGAAACTGATATATCCATCCCTTGGACATAAAAATAGCTGGTATGAGCTACGATTGAGGTCTTCAGTTGTTCTGTATTCACTTTGGCCTACTGATGGAAGGATTTTTCCCAAGACCTGAAATAACCCTGAAATGTAGCAGGTTAGTTTGCAACAGGTCAACAGACAACTGATGCCCAGGATGTAGACATTTGGAGCCTGTTTTGATAACATTGCTGTAGGGAAAGCATTAGTTTGAGCATTAATTTCTTGGCATTTTTAAAATGCTAGCCTTGGGTCTTTCTTACAGAAGAAAAGGATGGTGTCAGGCGCTCGAAGAAAGGAAAGAACACTGTTTGTGGACTTGTTGTTCTATTTGTGGCTCTTTACCCAGCAGATTGCTCACTCTCAGGCATTTACTGAAAAGAAAACTTGATTTAAACAGCAGTTTTGGAGAAACACTGTAAGCTGGGGACATTTTTCTCCATCTGAAAAAGCAGATACTCATTATATTCATTGCTTTGATCATTACCAGTGCTGAGTGCTTAGTTACTGCTGCTTTCTTTTGAATGCAAGGGAGTAAAGGTGGGTTTCCTTTATCAGAATCTGTCTCTACAGTCTGAAGGAGATGCTCACAGTACTTTCTTTCTGTTAAAACAATCAGGCAAAAGTTTCAAGAAGCAGCCTTGATTTACACTTTTGCAAGGTTTGATACCAAACCTTAGACATACCAATCCACATTTAAAACTGCAAGGCTTTCATCCACATCAGTGGATGCAGCACTCAGAATTACCACCAGTGGAGCTTTTCCTTGTTAGCAGTTTAAAGTTGCATTGGAGCAATGTTCCAACAAGCCCTGCATCTGTTGACAGTGGAGGATTCTGCCTAACTTCACATTAATTTAAGAATAAAATCAGTGTCACATTTTGAAGCAGAAATCCTTTTGTTTTCCTGAATAACTTCAGTTCCGGTATCAAGCAGTTCTTCTTTTATTCTTTCTCACATCAGAAGGATTTGAATTCCTGGTTTTGCGTTGGGTTTTGCACTCTCGTGGACTCTGAATTCACCTTACAGCACCAGCACCCACAGTTTGCCCCAGTGCCCATAGTAGGAACCTGGGGACAAAAGTGCAGAGAACTGTGGTGGACATGGTCTGGGTGATACCAAAACAGACTGCCAAAGTGTCCTAGACATGGTTGGTTGATCTACTTTCTGTTTCCCCTCTCCACTGTGGCCACCTGGGTACTTCAGAGACACCAGATGATAAATGGGTCCTCTTAATATCACTCCTGTATGCCATTAAGGAAAGTTAAGCTTTCCTGAGCTATCTCTTCCTGCCTTCTCAGGTCATGGGGACAAAATGGTGGCTCTTTGCTTCCCAAGAGCATTCTTAACTATTTCTTAAGTTAAAGATTTTTCTCTTCACTTGCAAATGATGGCACACATGACAAGTTGGGTATAACACAGTCATGTGTGCTGATACTTAGAAGGTGAGAAGATTTTGAGGTTTATGCTTCTTTCTGTGGCAAAAATGCTTGTTTGCATAAACCTTGTTTTTATGCTGACAAGCTGATGTATTACTGTGGACACGCAACTGGCTGTTGGCTGATATGAGAGAGAAAAACCACAGTCATCTTAATGCTGGGAGATTTGTCAGTATTAGAAGAAACAGATGGCTTGGAAGAGAGAAGATTAGAAGGGGGAAAATTTGAGTATTCTGGGTAGTAGTTAGATCAGCTCCAGAAGTGAAGAGGAAAGATTCATTGTGCGTTTTGAGCATGAACTCTTACTTTTCTTTGATTTATAAAACATCAGCTGGTTTCAGTCCAGTATCAGAGTGCTTACACAATAAGACAGTCTTAATTAGTCATTTCAGTTTAAATTGGCTGGAGTTTTGATGTTAATTGAATTGTTTTCCCTTTGCAGGGACCTCAGGGGCCTCCAGGACAAAAGGTATAGTATAAACAACAATGCTGTGAAAGTGATTATTCCTCCTGTGCCAAATTGCAAGCAGAAAAGGTACTGTATAAGCTGGAATGGAATAAGCTACTGTACACTGCATTGAATCAATTAGCTTGGGTTCTGAATTTTGTTTTTGCAAAATGGAGCCATATAATGTGAGACACAAGATTTCTCATTTCCCCCATTGTAAGAAGTTCAAGCAATGCAGGGCAGACTGTTTTCAATCTGTCTGCTTAACTTTCAGGTGAAAAGGTCACTACAATTTTCTCATTCATACACTGGTACGATTAGGAAACCAAAGTTAAAAGGTTGTGAAAGGTGGGGAGATAAAGTTTCTGATTAAATGCATGTCTCTGCTCAAGTAGATCAGTGCCATATGACTAAAGAATTGACCAGCAGAAACAAAGGCCGTAGGTGTTGCTGATAAATAGCGCTTGGTCGGTGGTGTTCAGGTGGTCTGCTGGTGTCTTCCTGTTCCTTCGGTAACCTGAGGCCTGACTTCCTGGGAATGCCTTCAGCGTTACTTACACTCATTAAAGCTGACTGCCTCGCTTTGATTGAGTGAGTTTAGGATTTATGGAATTATGCCATTAAAACAGTCCTCAGAATATCAGCAGTAACAGCTAGTGAGCGGTACTTTTCCGGCACCTGACTCACATAGCACCAAGGTGAGTAATTTTCTAGCTTTCAGTTTCAGAAGACTGAGAAGTTGTATGAAAGATATTTAATAAAGCAGCTATAATTTGTATAAAGGGGGAAAAAAAAAGAGGAAGGAATAAGTAGTATTGACATATGTGAGATATGTGAGAAGGATGCCTGCTTTCCTTCCTCTGAGATAATGTTCTTTAGAGTGAAGCATCTGTTAAAACAGAACTTTTTTAACCAGAGAAAGAAAAGCATGTGATATGCAAAAACATAATCCCAAAGTATACAAATTGGTGGAATTTTGGCAGCTGTGGGCTGTATAGAGTTTGCAGGCTGAAGGAGAGGGACTACCTTTTGTGTTTGGCAATGCAGGAATGTGGCTTGTGTCTAAGCTGCTGTTACAAAGCTATACCCTAACAGTTGTGGAGGAGGATATTTTCCATGTATGACACCAGCAAAATCCACGTGCTGATGAACTTTTGAATATCTGATAAACATTTACTTATCACAGTAGAATCAGCTTCATTTTACACTTTCTAACATCCTGTGTCCTGTAAGAAAAATAATCAGCTGCCACTGAGAGGAGGAACTGTTATACATAGGATAGTTTATTGAGGCTGATGGTTTAATGCCCTCCTGAGCTTTGCCTTCTGGTTTTCTGGAAAAATGATACAGAGATGTGAAAATGTTCACTCAGGCCCCTCTGCAGTAGCTTAAAGCCATGACCATGCATCCAGCAAAAAGAGACAACAAGGATGCCAAAGTGGAAGCTTTGGGAGAAAGGGGAGAACATTGTGAGTCAAGGAGATGTGCTGGGATGTGGTGTATTATTTCTTAGTGATTCAGAGCTCTGTTACTAGCTCTTGGAGTGTTCTTGAGACCCTCATGAGTTGCTTCCTTTTCCTGCTTCACAGGATTTCCCAACTCTATTAATTGACAAATGTATTCATCCATTTTGAACACATTTCCTTTGGGTGTTGGTGATAATTTTAGCGACACCTCTCACCAAAGTAGAGGAGGAACTGCCATGCAGCAATTCTTTCAGTTCCCTTGCTGAGCAGCACCATCTTTATAAAAAAGAGGAGAATGCTGTACAAGCAGATGCAGCTTTCCTATTTTCCTCATGCTTTGTGTTTTCACTGAACTTCCATAGCAAGTTGCACAAGGTCCTTCACAAAATTATCTATCACATAGAAATTTACAGTATGAGAGCTTTGTAAAAAAGATCCCTCTAGTGTTAGAAGCCATTGTTAATATTTTTTTTTCTTCTTTGTCACTTGTGTTTGGCCTGTATTGACCTTTTAATTCTGATTGCGCTAATATTGGTGCAGTTTCAAAGTGTATCTGTAATTTGTACTGTCAGACTGAATCACTGCATATTATCTCTTAAAAGCCTTGAGATTGATTGGTGCCACAAGCTATTGAGCTTGAATGATCCCTCTAGAAGCATTAATAGTTTTGGTGCTATATTTGATTGAATAGGATCAGTCTCAAAACATATTGAGAGCATTAAATGGAATAGCATTTCAATTCTTACATCTCTTGCAAAGCACCCACAACATTACAAAGCATGAGCTTGAAGCTTGTTTCTGGAAAAGGCCAAACAGTCTTTAAAATGTACAACATGAGAATATGTCTAATTAATATAAAATCTCAACTGAAAGGAGAGCTCAGCTTGGATAAAAATGAGTTCTTGAAAAATGTATTGCAGCTCCACTAAGCAAACATTCACCATTATTTCTGAATACTGTATTATGAGATGAAAGGTTTCATGACCTGTTTAATTTGCTAAACACTGGCGTCTGTTTCCCTCCAGGGTTCTGTCGGAGTGCCTGGTGTTCCAGGGAGAGATGGACAAGTGGTGAGTTCTCTGACTTTTCCAGCACTGCCATTATTTATGTTGTGGATTAAAGCACTTTTGGGCTTGTTCATGTGAGCAATATGCAGCCTTATATCCAGAACTGTGGCTTCAAATTGGCTTCATGGAAAAGGCCATGTATAATATAGCATAATGTGCTTTGAGCTCTGAAGTAATTTTTTTCTAGTTTTACCTGAACAAACAGCAAATGTAATTAATTAAGCTGTAAGTCTGGTGTTTAAATTTGGTGATAACTGATAGGTTGTAGAAAGAAATGCATATTAATAGTGTGTTACTTGAGCCAGCATATTTACAAACAAAGGGTTTTTTACTTTTTGTTAACTCAGTCCCATGATGCAAGCACTTGCATTGATATTGGGTATTGATATGGCGCCAATACATTGTCAATACAACCTATAAACAAAGAAATAAAAAGAAGTGGAAGTGCAGCTGGAGGATAATTTGAAATTGAATTTTGGGGATGAAAACACAGAGGAGTAAATCAAACAAATATTTTTGAACACAACCAAGAAGAAATGCTAATTTAGGCAAGTCACTGTCATAGTTCAGAATGGCCCTCCATAAGGAGGGGTCACAATAAAGCAGCAGGGCTGGGTTACAGCATTGCTAAGGTTTCTTGGCAAATCTGGGTGATGAAGTTTAAATAGTAGACCTCCTTGTCTGTAAAGAGTATTATCCATCTGTTGTTCTCACAAGCCCTAGCATTCCTAGTGAACTTCAAAAGCACTGGCAAGGGATGCCAAAAGGAAAATGTATGATATATATGTTCACCAGATTCAAGCAGCAGCAGATGGTAGTGTATAAGGGTTGTATTAGACAATCCTTTCTTCTGCTTCCCTCACCAAGACGGAATAAGTATTCCTAGGAATTCACCCTAGGAATAAGTGTTGTTTCAAATAATTTACTTAAAAAAAAAAAAAGGATGTATTGTTTCTAATAGCATAATACATTGTATTAGACCTTCATTTTCAGAGTGATTATAAGAAATAATGTAATAATCATTTATTGCACTTTAGTGATAGTGATAGGAATTTATTTTAAGCTATTCAGAGTATTACAAGTAATGTTAAATAACAAAATTAAAATATTTAGAATTAAATACCTATATATATATATATATGCAT
>VZRH01004421.1:716469-731732 GCA_013397555.1 Urocynchramus pylzowi
TTTTTCTTGTTTGCTTCTTTTCTTTATTTTTAAAATCGAAGATGGGAGAGAAGATTGAAGATAAGTGTGAAAATAATTTGCTGATTGACTCATGAAAATAATTTATGACTCCTTAAACTGTGGAAGACTAATACGCTACCCATTGAACATACCCAAAATTTGGAGCATTGATATAATGCTGACAGTTTTTAAATATTTTAAAGTCACTTTTCAACCACTGGTATAAAAAATGGATAAGCAAAGTATATTTAAAAAATTGAAAAGCTCTCTGTTTTTCCAAATTCTTCCATTTCTGAAACAGGCCCTTCTCATTTTTTTTCATTATCTGTCTACTGTCTGAGACCAGAAGCACAATTGTCAAAATAAATTAAGATAAGCCTTTCTTGCAGCATTTCTAAGTTGTAGAGAAGAGGAAAGCATTGGCAGTCTTGCTGGGAAGATTGTGCTTTTAAGGTTGCTTGGACAGATTTTAAGAATCAGGAGTCACAGGTCTCCTTTCTGTTTAGTGTGACATCTGTATGTTTCCACCTTTTTCAGAAGCATAATTTCTTACCTTACATGGGTCTGAGTTGATCAACCCTAACTGATGAAATAAGTAATTTTAGTGCCCAGCTGTGGATTACATCTCTGCAGAGTCTTTTAAAATTGTGTTTATCAATGGGTCATTACTGACCCATTATGAGAAGGTTAATATATTTCATCATGTCTTTCTTAACTTCATCTTTTTTTTTTTTTTCTTTGCCATTAGGGTGAACCTGGTTTGCCTGGCATAGCAGGAGAGAAGGGAGAAGCAGGGCTCAAGGTCAGTATTGAAAATGAATTAAAAACAGAAGCACAGAGTATGTGAGTGCATATGTAGATGACAGTTGTGCTTTCCAGCTTGGGTTTATATTCTGGCTGGCTTTTAATGATCTGCTCCCTCCAGTGATCAGTGCTGTAAGAGGCTTTACACATCTCACCATAAAGAAGCATTTTCTTCTGCTGTGCATGTATAATTCCAGTCAGTGGCACTGACACATAGGCATCCACTGCCAACTGAATGCAATATGCCTGCAAGTGTTTGGGAATTTGGGGACCTTTTCAGAAAGGCTTTGTTTATGCCCCTCACAAAGTGTTTCAGGCTTCTTTTCAAGAACTGCTGCGGTCAGTTCTTTGATAAATGTCAGGGTGAAGTCTTGAGGGCTGATCCTGCTATTATGGAAGTTAGCAACAAGCCTCATTAGGGGTATGTCTCAGCCTGTATTTGTTACATCAGAATGACTCCTTGCACTTTATTGTTACATAGTTTGTTCTGCTGTTTTAATATTGAACAAGTGAAATAGAACATAAAGCTTATGATAACTTCATTTAAAAGAAAACTCGACATGTCCAAGATGATGGGATCTGTGGGCCTCTTGGAGGGGGTAATGCTGATTTCTAATCCCATCAGCTGCGAGTGAGCCTCTCTGGTTCACATGTGCTCCTCAGCTGATTCTGTGCATCATGCTGCTGCTGACAGACATGCAAGGCAGCCTCTTTACATTTACTGACTGGCTGCTTGTCCATCAGGAATGAAAACAAACCATTTGGGAGCATGACCTTTTCTTACTTTGTATACAGAAGGAGCCAAATTATGGCAGTTGATGCTTAATCCGTATTCACAGCTGTAGTCCCTGAGTTGCCTAGCGACTGCCAGCCATCAGAAGGGGCAAAGATGAGCCAGAGTGCAGCTCTGAGCCAGAAATGCAGAGATGAGTTGTCAAGGGCAGGCTGGTGTGCAAAAGTGCTTTTGCAGTTTCTCAAGCACGTTTTAATTTTGAAAAAAAAATAATGGCTGTAAGCCATCTTTTTCTTACAGGGATTGTTACAGAGAATATAGAGAGCACTTTACTCTGGAACAGTTATGAATTTGTTCAAGACACTTAAGGCACTTCCTCTCTCTTGAGGAACCTTCTGGGCTGTTGACAGAATCATAAGACTTTCCCTTCACATTCAGACTTTTTGTTTATTTTGTTTGTTCCCAAAACAAGGAGAACCACATGTAGGATCCACCTAGGTCCCTGCAGGCTGCTTCTCTAAGACATATGCCTTGTCATGGCATATGTTTGTCAGGGTCTAGGACAAAACAGAGAGAGAGGTCTTCACAAGCAAACCATTGAAGCTTTTAAAAAAAATGTTGAAGTTGTATTGTCCATTGAGATCTATTAAAATTTACATGTTTATTGGAATTTATTTATAAATAAAATTTATTGTTCATTGGAGATTTTCTTGTATTGTATCATCTGAGACATTGTCATCAGTGGTGACATAATTATTAGTAAGGATAGTAATACTAACATTAGTCATAACTAATGATAGTAAGGCTAACACTTTGATTTTTGCCTGAGTTAGTAACTTACACTTCTTTGCTCCAATAATTTTCCTCAGGGTGACCCTGGAGAAAGAGGAGAAAAGGTGAGATGTTTCACTTCCTTTGTTGTGGTTCTGTTTTGGCTAACTTGCTTGGAGTGCACTGATCCCGAGTTTAAAAATAAAAAAACACAGCTCCTACCTAGAATTTGAGTGGCACTGTGCAGCCTTTCCAAGGGTCAGGTAATACCTGCTAATGGAAATCATTGATTTGTCATTACTGCAGTGGGATTAGTCACAGAGTGCAGTGATTGTGTGTTAGAGGCTGCACAGCTGAGCAATCAGGCAACTAATCCTATCTGTGGTGAGTCTCAGAAAATGATGAGCCTGTCTGAATAGATCAGAGATCCACACATTTCTCATAACTTGGTTTTGATGTTCTGACACCTGCGTGGAATAAAACAATTAGGAAACAGAATGATAAAAACTACACAGACTCTTAAGTGATAACCTGGATAACAAGCTCTCCACGAACTAAAAATAAAAATGGAATGCTCCATTTGTGTTTGGGCCAGTTTAAGTAAGAGCAAGGGAGTCTGCCCCCATGATTTTCAGCAGTGCTGTCTGGAGAGGCATGCTGATGCTGCTCTTACTTGCAGTGAGTTACCAAGAAAATGCTTCTCTGATGTCCAGTCATACCAAGGCAAGACAAGGGTGTGGAACAAGCTCCATGCTGCAAAAGAGGAGGATAGTTCTGCTGTTCCAGGCACAGTGGCTGGTAGGAGCACAGTGAGTTTAGAGCTGAGCTTCCTCACCTGCTCACAGGGGCAGTTTGAGAAATAGCATAAGCCTTATTTTGATTAGGAATCCATGTACAGCTTCATCTTCTGCAAGTACACTGAGCTTATGTTTAAAAAGTAAGTTGTTTGTACTCAGCTGCAATTTGCTCTTGAGAAATGTTTATCTGTGTCTTTAGAGCTACAACTGAATTTCACTTCCAGATCTGTGTAAATCTGTGTAATACCAGCTGGAAGCATGCTTTGCCAAGGCAATTCATTTCACATTTTCTAAAGCACACCATAAAAATAATCCAGGGAAACCTTGAAAGTCTGTACCCCACATGGCAAACTATGTAATCATGAAATATGCATAATTAAATAATTTATTCTGTTAAAATTATATTTTTAAAGTACTTCCGTAATCCTTAGTTTGTTTTCAGACATAAAAGGAATAACTATGAATTTTAATATGTAGTGATTTTTTGTTACTTAAAACAATTTTATTTTTCCATAATTATCTTTTGTATTTTTCTAAAATGTGTAGTTACAGATCCCCTCAATATGCTTTATCATGTTAAATGAACTTGGGATGACATTCCTTACTGTTACTCTTCCATGTTTCATGTATGTTTCCTTAATTAAAGTGCTGCTAGATGGTTAGCTGGTTCCCATTGTATCAGTGACTGTGATGAATAAATTGCTAATTCTTCTCTGAATGGTATTTCACATTAAGGTTTTCAGAACAATATGAATGATACTGAATAATGTTATTTGAATAGTACTACTGGTTATCAGACCAAGGCCAGGAATGTGTTTTTAGTCTACTTAGGCTCTGTTTTTACCTATATTTTTGGTATTTTAAATACTTATTGCACTTTACATGAACTTCAAGTCCCACATAATTTTTTAGCCTATATTTTTAACATAAAATGACATATGACATGCTTAATGTAGTCTGGACTTCTTATATGGCTACATGACTAGGTGGAAATTAGACCTTTTTATAGATAAATATTGTGAAATTTTATTTTAAAATTTTGGGCATTTTTTGAGTAGAAAATGTCTACTCAGCCATGAAAAGGTGTTATCTTTTTTAACAAAAACAGTGCATAGAATTTATGTAAAGTCATTTGGTAGCTCCTTGGAGGAGTGACATTTAGTGAATTTTTTTTAGTGTGTGAATCATTCATTAAGGACTTCAGACTCGGAGAGTATATGCTATAAATTACTTGAAAATCTCAATAAAAACTACTGGAATTGTCTAACTGTCATCTGAATTTTATTAGCTGCATCTAGGTGAATGTGTCTGTGTTGGGAAGAAAAATGTATTTGTAATTTAAAGTGCTGAATCATCATGGAATCATTAAATCATTCCTTCCTTGCTAAACTGCAGTGAACTGAGAAAGATGGTAGATTATTCCAACAGGTATTTTGATGCTTTGTGGTGGGGGCTTTTTACAGATCTGTGAAAGGGATTGCAGTTATAGTGAAGTCTGTGTAAGACGTAGCCACTTCCTGACCACGTCAGAGACTATCTGATGAACAAAATCAACTTGCATTGTTAACCATGTTGGAATGCTGACTCTTCTCTGCATACTGTGAGCTTACATTAAAGAAAATCATTAAAATGTAATGTGTGTTTCAATTATAGGGGGATGCTGGTGAGAATGGACTGAAGGGTGACACAGGAGAAAAGGTAACAACTCTTCTTAGCAGAGAAGAAAATGTGTGCCTTAGGCATGCTTATAGTATAAACAAATAATGACAATAGCAATTTTTTCAAAAGAAAAATGCATTTTGAGCTGTTTTTTTTAAAGGTGAGTGATTTGGTTAAGTTCATTTTTATGAACAGCAGAAAATTTTTTGCTGTTCTGTCCAACTAAGCATAAGATTCCTTACTTCATACAGCAGTAGCCCTAGTACATAATATATCAGCATGGTTCTAGCTAGCACTCCTCTGTTGAAATTTGCATCATACTGGAGCTTTGGTCACAACCTGCCAGTTGGAACTGCACCCTTGAATTACAGCCATGTTTTCTGGTATAGCCTTTATCTTTTCCCCTTCTGTGTTTCCATCAAAGAGTGGGACCAAACCCATATGGGACAAAAACTATGGTATCGTGATAGGCAACTTCCCTCCCAAATTGGCAGCTGGAAAATCAAGAGCTGACGATAAACACGCTTTAAATCTTTATTCCAGGTGACATCAACAATAACCTCACTTTATACCTTCTTAGTTCATTGTTACAGAGTACGAGGATGTTGTAGAAATCACCAAAAAATAGATTTTGTCAAAATTTTTATTTTCCTGAGTTTTCTTTTATGTGAGACTCGCGCTCAGAAAATTGAACTGGAATTTTCAGTGTGGTTTCCTTACAAAAGCCAGTTTTCAGCAGTCAGGGTAAAGGCTGTGTTGCACATGAGAAAGGGTCAGCCATATTGATCTCTTCTGGCCATCATTTTTGAACAGATATGCTTCTAAAAAACATTTATTTTAATGACTACGCTTGGGCAGAAACATAAGCACTTCTTCTCCTACCCCTGCATGTGTAATGCTTAACCAACTTACAGCATTTCAGTTTGAGGAGAAATTTATGATGGATTTATCAAGCTGGTAAGGAATGCATGCAAATCCCTCAGGAGCTATCATTTGGGTACAGTAAATCTGTACTTTAAAGAGCACAAGGATTTTAAGGCATATTCTAAAATCAGCAATTAAAAGTAGGCAGATTTAAGAACAATCAAGGTACTTGATTTTTGGAGTTAATTTAAATAATACTTTATTTGCAGTCATGCTTATCAATATAGATGAAAGTCTTAAGAACCTTATTTACTTACTTACAAGATGTATGCTGGTAACATAATCTTGATCCACTCTTAATGTGATTTAAGAATATAATCTGCTACAAGTATGAATTGAGATTGTTGTTCAGATAGATAGTTCTACAACCAGTAAATGGTAAGTTTATAATCTCTCTGGGAAGCCTAGTGCAGCTTCACCTGTTGCTTTTCTGCTTCATTAGCCTTGAGGGTGAGCTTGCATCCACAAGGATGCCTGTGATCAGCAGCGTGCACATCCCCCCGTTTGGGATCTTTTTTGAGGAAAGAAAAAAGTTCTCTCCTTCTTTCAGTGGGAGATCCTTTCTGCTCAAGTATGAAGTTTTAAATACTGCTGTGTGAACTTTCAGCAGTTAGGCAGTCGAGTTGGGATCAACTTGTGGAAAGTAGAGGTTCTCAGGAGACTTCTTATCTTGCTGTATCTGAAGAAATTTCAAGACACCTCCTNCTCGTTGCCTAGACGACACCCTCTGGTCTGTAGAGGTTCTCAGGAGACTTCTTATCTTGCTGTATCTGAAGAAATTTCAAGACACCTCCTGAACTTCCTAATGCAGAAGTCTCCCATCTCTTCTAGGTTTCATATTATTTTCAGAGCTGGGGTGGTGACATAGGAATATATTCTGTTTGTTTGGAGTGCACTGCTTTAACCATAGTGGGTTAGAGTCCTCTGCATTCATTTTTGCCAGAATTTCCAGAGCTGCAACTTTGTTGACTTTCAATATTTTTCTTCTTTTTTCCTGCCTACAAGACAATCTGCCACCCAGAAAAAAAGATACAGTTCTTAGAGAGCCACAGCTTAAAGCTTCTGATGGGTAGCTTTGCAAACAGCACTTTCTAGAGAGCTTTTAAGGGTGGGTTTTGACAGATAATTTAGGAGTAAGCATTAAACTTGGTGTCATTACATTACACTTGAGCTACTTAACAGGGTTTGTAGTCTTTCCTGTTCTTCAGCACTGGGGGAAGTTTTTGCTTAGGAGATTTAATCCATACTCCAGAAAACTTAAAAACATTTCTTTGAAAGCTTGAATAGCATTTCTGGGAGATAAATAATAAATTTTTATTCATGTGGTGGGAGAGTGAGATACCACATGACAACAGATGCAGACTTGGTTTAGGAGCAGGTTCCTATTCATGGAAAAAAAAAAAAAAAAAAAGGCTTTGTTTACTGAACTGTTGTACCTAGTGACACTCAAAAATAAGGACTTGGGTTCTTAATTCTTGACCTGAGACTATAGAATTAAATCTTTGTTGAATTGTTGAAGACAATGTCAATGCCAAGCTTGAGTTCGTGCTTCTGTTCTCCCCCTGTAGCCTTGGTCCCTAGAAATGACCAAGGATCTTCCTTCTTTGTACATGTTCCCCTTCTAAAGTTTCTTCATTTGCAAACTGTCTTGACTCAGCAGAGAATTGTGAACATACTGTACTGTAATTTTTTCTTTGATCTAACTTTTATTCTTGCATGAAGGTGGATTATAAATATTTTGTGTCTTATCTTCTCCATATTCATCATTGCCCTTTGAAATATTTAACCATTTACTGCGTCCTACTAGTTGCTTTGGTCCTTTATAGCTTAAAAGGTTCTCGAGGCTTTCAGTTGTACATGCTTGTAAGGGATATTAGCAGTGTCACTCATGCATGTCTGTTAAAATGAGGCAGCTCAGTTTTCCATGCATGTATCAATGTCATAATACTGATTTTTGTGTTTTCTTCACTCACTGCGTGCTGCAGTAACTTTGTACTCCTATTCTTCAGAGGCCAGTGAGCATGTTAACCAGTACAATTTAATTTTATAAGACTGTACCAGAAAGGTGCCATGCCCAAACCATCTGTAAAGCTATGGCATTCACAGAAACATCAGGAATGGGTATCCCCTATTTGTATTTTGTACAAAGAATATTAAACATTTATACTCTGCTTATGCATCTCAGCAGTGTATCACAGTACAAGCTTGTACCTATGGAAATCACTGGCAGGCTGCTCAGGAGCTTGAAGCTGCTGCTATGTAACAATGTGCTACTGTCAGTGAACAATTTACATTTACTTTGCATAATGAATAATTAAACAATTTTTCAAATAGAAGCACACCAGTCATCTTCAGTAGCATGTAGTCTAACTAGCAAACTTTTCAGTAGGTTTTTTTTTCTTTTTTTTCCTTTGGCATATTGTTTAAGAAAAAAAAAAACATAACTGATCCTCTGTCCTGTGCTTATCAGTGCCTATGAAATCCAGTCAACCCAGCAAAAATGTAGGCAAATTTTTTTTGAATGCTAGATACCCTCTCAAAACAGAGACCTTTCCTGAATATGTAAATTACCATAGCTGTCTCATCCTGTAAAGTATAGCCCTTCATGCATTAATCTGTCTGCTTAAATACACTGGAGTGTTGAGGAAATAAAGCTATGACCTGTCCTGATGGAGATAAACTCATAGGTCACTGGGTTGTTTTTTTTTTCAAGTTGAATCTTCATTAGCACAAAAAATGTTGTCAGGTGAGTCCTGACACTTGCCATCGATAAAATTAGGTCAAATGGTCACTCATATTCTTTGTAAATAACAGTGAATTATTTTTAATGTAGATCAGCAATTTAGAGATGTCAATGTCCCATATTCTGGCTGTGTGAAGTACATTTGTACAACATCTGCAATTATTATATCTACATTATTAGTTGTGAAATTTGAAGTTAACTATAATAGGTGTTTGGGTGAATGAAGCTAAATCTCTCTCTACATGGTCTTGAAAACAGCACTGCTGCTTTTCTGAATCACACCGATGTAATTAGTTAAATGCTTCTGTAGTAGCACAAAACAGGCAGTCTTCTATGCAGTTATTTTGCTGTATAATGTTGCTATACTCTTACATGATTTATATGTTTTCTGGAAAATTGTTTATGTAGTAAGAGTGATTCTTTTTTGTGGATTTTGTATCAGGGTGACCCTGGCTCTTCTGCGGCTGGAATTAAGGTAATGGAGTTCTCAAGAAGTTGTGCTGGGAGAAGAGGGGTGGTTGGTCCGTGTTACCTCACAGTGCCACAGACATTTTGGGTATCATTGCTGTTAGGGTTTTCCCCAGCTCCATCTTTAATTCATTTTCTCAGATCTCATGTCTTTCATCTGTTTTCTCTTAGGGTGAACCCGGTGAATCTGGGCGGCCTGGACAGAAGGTAATACTGGGAAATGCCCGGTTTTCCTTTTCTGCTGAATTTGTGATAAATGATGTTACATCTGTGTTACCAGAGGCACTTACCTGCACTGGGATGTGTCTGAGGCAGTACAATTTAGCAGCCCAAGACTGTGCACATTTGGTCAATATTTATTTTGTATTTTAAAAAGGCACAGAAATGATTATACTAATTAACATGAAAAGCAATTTTGACTAACCCACCTTCCCTTCTAGCCCCAGCATACTTCTTGCATTGAAAGCTTGTCCCATTGAGCTGGTGAGACTAACAAAGAATGGCTCTGCTCCTTGGGTCATCACAAGCTAACCCTGCATGTTTGACTATTAATCTTCAAACTGTGGTACACCTTTAGAACCCATTAGGAAGAAAATAAATATTGGTTAGAATCCCTTTCACATGCACCTGTGAGGGGAATCAAACCATCAGTGGCATGCAGTGTGTTTGGAAGGACACAGACCAGGTAATGCTGCTCTGTTCTTCCATCCAGTGTAAGAAATTCCCCTGGGTGCTGTGTGACTGAGGCTGCTTCTGCAAGGAAAGGTCCTGCAGGAGTTACAATGACTGTACTGCACGAGGCCCTGTGAAGCTGGGGCATGTTCTCTTTGAATGCACAGTACATCAAACACAGCAAATGCTGTGCCTTCAGCTGCCTTTTGTGTGAGTAGGGGGCAGGTCCTACAGGGAGAGCAAAGAGACAATGAGAGAACTGGATTTGTGCACTGCAATATTTGGTTTCCCTCTGGAGCCATTGGCACTGTTCTTGCCTCTTATACCATTGAAAATTTTCCACTGCACACTGCTGCCAGAGTCAAACAGAGTCCTTCTGCCAGCTGAGATATTCCAGACAGACAGTCAAGAGCTAAAATTCTATATAGTGCATGGTAAGACAACCATTTTTTAATACTGAAGATATTTTGGTGACTGAGCAAAACCCCAAACCACATATAAGTAAGAAATAAATAAGAAATTAAGTATTTTTATTTAAGAAATTATAACTCTCATCAGAGACTAAATAAGACTGTTATGGTGGCAAATGCAGCTCCTTAGTGAAGTGCAGTTTTAATTAGGAAAGGTAATCAAAGTAGTTTAAAGCTATCTGTTCCACAGAATCATTCAGTATGTGCATTCTGCAGTGTATGCTTTGCTTGGCTAATAAACTAGAAAATGCACTTAAGCTCCTGTGGAGATTCAGACTCTCAGTAAGGGGCTGCCATGGAGGCAAAACTAGCAGTGATTTATCAGCAGGCTCCTGGTTCTCAGTCTCAGGCATTCAGATTTGGTCTAATTCAAGCAACATGGATGAGTGAGAGGTATGCAGTTCAGACTTTCTACATTCTCACCTTCTTTTTGACACCAGAGGGGGGCTTAGTGTCTTCCTTCCATTCACCTCATGATTTCCTAGTGTGTCACAGCTCCTATCCCAGCCCCAGCCATCAGCTCCCATAGCATGCCCAGTCAGTGTGCCTCCTCCAGCCAGGTGCCCCATGGCTGCTGCCCTGCACCCCTTCTTAGCAGGGACTTTTTCCCACCACCAGAGGTTTTGGGAGGCTCTTTTTCCAGTTGGAGGCATGCCTCTGCCATGTACATCACCTTAATGCTTTTCTCCCTCTCCGTGTGCCATTCATATTTCCTTCCTGTGTCTTCTTTTCTTTCTTATATTTTCCCTTTTATCTTCTTCTAGTTGTCCCTTATCCATCTTCTAAGGACAAATATGTGTTGAGCTGCCCACCCAAGCACTATTTGCATGAAATGAAATGTGACAATATTTCAGCAGTCTGACAAGGCTGCTGTGGGCCACATTGTGTGCTGAGGTGACAGAGTGACCTGCTCTGCCATTATGTAATACAGTTAGTGTACAGCCTGGGTTTCTTTAAAAGCCATTCTTCTCATAAATCATACTCCGAATTTTTGTACTAGGAAAGGTCCAAGAAAGTAAATACTCTGCATTCATCTATAATGCTAGCTGTAATTAAGAAATAATGATTGATTTCATTGTGTTTCATATTGATGTATCTTTTAGGGGCATTTTAATTGTTTTAGATTACTGTGACTCTGAACTGGCTTTGGTGGATCCTTTCTACTTATTATGTGTGAATGTATGGGGGTTAGCTCTGTTCCAAGGCTAAAGAGTAACCTACTGCAGCAACACTAATATAATATCAATTATAAATATTCCAGTTCTGTGCTTACAAGTGAAATTCAGTGCTTTTACAATTAGGTGGGTAAAGTTGATGGTCATAGTGCTGTATGTTATGGCTGCTCATGCAGAAAGTGGAAAGACAGAGTAGGGGTTTGGAGTTAAAATTTTGTTAGTACAGTGGAGCATTGTTATTTTTCAAGAGTAGAAACCTATTTTCTGCTTTAGAAAGTGATAGTCAACATACCAGAAAGTGCCTATTGAAAATGGCATCCCAGCCTCTATTCTTTCATCTGATTTTATAGTTAATATTTTGAGACTGCAATCTTTCCTATGCTTTTAGGGAATTTGGACAGTAAGAAGTTTGGAGAAACTAAAACAGACAAAGAAGCTTTTATCAGCTCCTTCTATACCACTTAACAATCATTCCATTTGGTGAAGTGATTTGCAGACCCACTATTGTGTTTTTCATTTTGTGGCAGAATGTAGTTTTATTATGAGCATTTCAAGTCTGTGTAACATCTCTGCCTCAAAGAAGTGTCTCTGGATAGTGCAGTTTGATGGACACCTGTATTATGTGTAGGTGTGTTTATGTTTGTGTGTGTGTACACAAGAGTACGTGGGTGTATGGATGTGTGTGTGTGTGTGTGTGTGTACACAGGCAGGCACATGAAATATTTGAATAGCACAACCTGTAGGTATCAGCCCAAACCGCAGAGCTGAAGTCTGGATTTCTGTAAAGCTCATGAGTGTAAAAAAATCTGGAATATAGTTCAATTCATTAGAAAGGTAAAAGTTGGCTTCAGAGTTCAAACGTGAGCTTCCAGAAAGTTCGGGGAATATTCAGATCCAAGGTGCTGGTTAGAATCCATCTCTGTATTAAAATAAAATCCCCAGCCTTTAAAATAATGTTTTATTCACATGTTATTGCTTTTTTTTTTTTTCTGTTCATCATCTTTATTTCCCTAGACAACATCTTTCCATTTAGCTGGTATCTCAAAATGACCATTTGTGAGAATGTTGTCATTCTTGTCTTAGACTAATTCCAAAATTAATACATTTCAGTTTTCAATGCTTGTTACAAAATTACCTTGCAAATAGAGTTCTATAGGTTTTTCCACTGCAATTTTAAATAAGCAAGGCTTTTCTGGGTAAAGCAGTAAAAGGTTACATTCCCACTATCCTTCATGACACCGTGCATGTTCACAGATAAAGAACAAGCTCTGAAATGATGCCGTGGGCAGCACTATAAAACTGACGGCCCGCTTATAATTAGGCAGTCCTGCTTGAATTGTGCAATTTAAACCAAGCTCCTCTGAATTGCTTTGCAGCTAAATCAGAGAGCCACACAGCACAGTATCTAGCTCAGAGTTGAAAATGGAACAGAATTAAACATCTGTCATAAGTATGGAACTTAAATGGCAGTGTGTAAAATGAACCAGTGCTGCTTATTTTCTTCTCTTTTGCTGAAGTCTAATGTGAATTCATATTTGGCTTTCCTGATGTGGATTTTCAGCCCTGTGTGTCATCTTCATATTGAAGGTTCCCAGAAGATCTAAGTTCTTAACATGACTTACTAATTATACATTTAAGTCACTCATTTTGAAAAAAACAATCCTGCTGGAGCTGACTAGCAATCATTCATGCTCTTTTATCTTCCTGCAGAGTTTACAGGGCTGTTCAATGGATAGTGACCCTAGCTGGATAATGTCTGTAATATTATGTAATTTTCCTGTGTAGGGTGAACCAGGCCTTCCTGGGCTTCCTGGACTCCCTGGAATAAAGGTAAATACTGCAGTACCTGTTGTACTGGGTGGGAATACCACAAAGAGGGGGGAATGCACGAATGTGGCTCAGATGGACTTACTGTATTGTCTTACATCTTTTTCTGTGTCTGTTGTATTAAACTGGGTTTTTTTACAGAAAGTTCTCACATGGAAAATTGGTTAAGTGTCTGTGAGTAGGTTTATAGTATATCTTACATTAAAATGTGAGGCAGAACACTCTAGTTATTTCTTTGAAAAAAAAAATAGTAGAGGTTTTTTTTTTTTTTTTCTTTAATGGAAAAGTCTTTTCATCAGTTTTACTTAGTTCCTACTTTGATGTGTGCTTTCCAGTAGCAATATTCTACTGAATTAACCAGTCCTCCAGCCAGAGAACTGCATTAATTATACACAGGCAATGGAGACCTGGCTCTGTTGACAGAAATACTCTGTGCTCCATTACACAGCAGTGATTTCCACTGACAAGTCAAAATGTTTTAATAATATTCTGTTCAGTATTAGCTACAGTCCCTGACACAATACCTGGTTTAGTCCCTGGCTTACAGTTTGTCTGGAATCTTTAGGTAAGTTGATACAAAAGACACACACTTGGTTTAGTTCTAGCATAAGTGGTTGCATTAGGATCTGCAGACACTTGCACAGTTTGAGCTGTAACTGTGTAATTCTGCTAAGAGTGAGCAGATTCACATATCCTGAGTGAGTGCAGATCAGAATGGCCACTCTTCCTTTGTGTCAAAGACTGTCCTTTCAGAAAACAAAGACTCTCTGAAGCCTTTTCTTTGCATTCCAGCATGGCCCTGTGTATGTCTCAAGGAAAAAGTTTATAGGATTTCCCCCATAACAAGGAGGATAAGTCAGAGACCAAACTCTTTTCCATTGTGGTAGGATTCAGGATTTATCTCATGGAGTGTAATATTTGCAGTGATTTTCTCAAGGGACATGGGAATTGCCACAGTATTGAAGCAGAATGTCCCTTCTGTGTTACTAGTGAATTATGGGGGAAAATCAAATGTGCGTATTAAATTTTGTGTGTTGCAACAGCTTAAAATGTAGTTCCTATGGAGGTTGTTCATTTTCTGCAAGAATAAACTCTGTACTGAGTAGTGAAGATCATGCAGGAGAAGTCTTGTGTGATTAAACTATTTTTATTAGGGTCTTTGGCAGCAATCCCTATTCTGTTTACTTTAACAGTGAGCAAAGAGGTAGCTCAGTTGGAGGTCAGTGGGGCACTTGCCTGAGGCACTCATCCCAGGGACTCCTGCCAAAGGCAACTGGAGCTGTGGCTGGGCTTTGGGGTTCCCATGTTCATGCAGACCACATGTCCATGCATATAACCAGTAAATAAAAAAGTCTAAATCTGAGTGGCTGCTCTGGGAAAATTACTTGTTGGCAATAAGAACAGCTCAGAAGTGCAGCTTCCAGCATCACCTGAAAGATAAAAGTGAAGTGAAAAACGAATTAAGTGTGGGAGTTTTGCCCAGTGAAAATTTGTTTCCAAATTCAGTGGATACAGTGGAAAAACAGTGCAGTTGCCTGCAGAGCAAAATGGAATAATTTGGTCAAATATTAATCATTTAGGAAAATACTTTCTCCTCTTTAAAATCCAGTCCAGAGGGAGACTGGTGGTGTTTCAGTGAAGAAATTTCATCTAGTGCAATTCTGCATTCTGTGACCTGGATGGTGACAAGGAAGCAGAATGTGCACGGGACTGAGCAAAGCGTGTCTGGTCACATCAGACTTGCAGGATGGTTGCTGTTCATTTCAAGTCATGTGTAAGCTCCATTTTATTAAGCAGTCTGCAGTAAAAAAACCCTAGATTCTTCTGAGTCACTGAGACTATGTCTGTGGCATGAGAAGTGATAGTAGAAACCAGAGAATGGCTGGAGTTAGGAACATGGGCACTCATCAGCAAAGGTAAAGTAGTAGTTTCCTCCCCTTTTCTCACCTTCCCTTTTAGCAAAGATTTATGTACCATCATGGTAAGATCATTACGTCGATTTCCAAAAACAACATCATTGTTATCTCGTGGAGGAGCAAATTTCCAGTGATCTGGTGTTAATCAAAAGCTACTTTGAAATAGCAGAGACAGGATGAGAAACTTGAGCATGGAGGAAACTCGGTTGTCTGGACTTGAAATCAGTTGGTGCTGTCATCTTGTGCAAAACCAAGAGGAATCTTACTTGGAGCAGTGACTTCTTTTTTGGTTTGCTTTTTTTTT